>JANEYF010003079.1:0-207085 GCA_029963845.1 Rhamnusium bicolor | reverse complement strand
CATCCTTAATCTTCAGCCCACATGTGATTTTTGTGAACATTTATTATTACGTTACGGGAAAAACATGCCTTATCGGAAAATAACACCTGGGATAAAAACCTTAGATTTATCACTAATTTATGTTATGTTCAAGTGCAAAAATCTACTCTCTGGGGAAAATCCCTCGGCAAAAAAGCTTGTATACGTTTGACGTGATAAAGTTGTTCTTAAAATTTTCCATACTAACACAAGGGTAATGTTTAATTGAGCCACAATTTTTGGTGTACTAATTTCAGGATTTTCTTCAGTATCATTAAGGACAGCTTCCTCCACCTAAACTGTCCTTACTGTTCTGGGTCTTCCTGCAAGAGCAGTAAACCTCTTAAATCTACCCGTTCCACAAGTCGGGAGTAAATATTAATAAAAGTGGGAATTCAATCATTTTAACCAAAAGAAAATTCAATAAATCTGTTACTTGCACTATCAAAAAACTACAAAAGAGCACCTTTCTAACAAGTCTTGACAACTGTCATGTTGTTTACGTTATTAAATAAATGAATTAATATTGTTTTTCAAAACCTATTTTGTTATTTTTAAGAGAATTACCATTATCATTCTTATTATTTGACTATGTATTGCTACTGAACCTTTGTTAATTTTTTCTTTAGTTTACGGTAATTTTTGTTTTAATTAGGACCCTGTAGATTGTTTCCATAGTTAATAATGTTGTTTCATTGGTACTGTTAATAGTATATTATATACCTAGGTTGAGAAGTCAGCTATTATTTACCGAGCACTTTTACATCCTGAGGCGCGTAGCGCCGAAGGATATAATGAGCGAGGTCTTCTCAACCGAAGTATATATAGAATTTTTTTACTACTAACATTGACATATCATATTACCATATTTGATTTGATTAGATTTTGATATTCATTTCCCATTTATTTTCAAATATTTCGAAATATCAAGTAGTCTGGGAGTTTAGTTGTCAAACTGACAAAATGAAATTAATATTTGCCATAACTGTACAATTAACTATAATTTTAAATAATTTTTTTATAATTTTCATCATACCACTTACCGGTGTTGAATTTCCGAGTTTATTTGTTTTTTGTTTAGAATTAAGTTAACAAGTTTCTATTTATTTCATTAAAAATATAGAAAATGTTTCATTATTTACCTAGGTGGTTTTTTATTATAATTTTTTACCTAGGGAGAGAAATACTACTTCTCATTAGAGGAATGGAGTAAATAATGGTGATTTCTCAGGTTAGTAGTAAAAAAAAGTATTATACGTATGTGCTGAATTTGAATAAATGTTATCCTTAAAATAAAGCATTATTTTTGTTTTTTTTTCCAAATAACTTCCAAACCGTATAAGATAATGGAAAACATAATAGTACATTAAATTTTATTCTAAAACTTAGTCAGTGTCGTCGTAAAAAAATTGGGGGGCTTAAAGGTGGGATGACCCTAAAAAAATTAGGACACTGTAGATTATTTCAAAAGTTATTAACGTTGTTTCATGGACACTGTTAAAAGTATTATACGTGCTAAATTGGAATTAATTTATCCTTAAAACTGTTTAAGAAAAATTTTAAAAAATAAAAAAAACACTGTATCTCGAAAACCTAAACGTTTAAGTCACATGTTTATATGAACTTTTTATCTTAAAATCACACTAGAAATTACGAATTACCGCTTATTTATTTCCCATGACATAATTTTAAATCATATTCAGAATGATTTTACGTCAGAATGGATAAAGTTACTTACTAATGTCATTAGTAAACAATCAAACCAAACTTGGAGTTCATATATACCTTAGTAATTTGTAAATTAAATAAAGGGGATGGAGAGGTTACAGAACATCCTGTTTTATTTATAGCATTTAAAATATATTTTAGGTAATTTGTTTTACAACTTTTCTAACTGGAAACTCGAACATTGTCCATTGTAAATAAATAAATACGATACCATAACATTGTACAATATTTGTTATTATGTTTATTTTTCTTCGTGGTGAGCTTTATCGGAACCCCATGACGAACCTTAAGGGTACTAACTGCTAATCCCTACTAGTATTTATATTACAGGATAAGGTTGTAAAGTTGGGTACCTAACCAGTTTGTTTACCATTTCTGTCGTCGTCCCTCATTTAAGTTTCGACTATGAATTATTCACAGTTTCAGTCTTTCTAAACAGATTTAATAAATAGTTATATTTGACTAGTCTTCTAGTTATAAGGAAAAAAAAGTTAATTCATTTATCGGGAATCCATCATTAAATATTCTATTACCTCATTTTGTCATGACAATATATCATGATTTAGTTAGTGATAGGTACTGCATAGACCAAAATAATAAATAGTTTCGCAGACTATTTCCCCCACATTATAAAAACCAATGAAATAGCAAGATTTTGAAAATTTGGATCAATAAGAACAAACTTTCAGCGAAAATTGCATTCCAAGTGAAAATTTTACATAAAATTACAACCAAAATTGCACTGGGCTTAAAACGTCAGTTGAATCAATATAAAAATCGAAGATTTTTTTCTTTCTTTTTTATTTTCATGTGAAGATAGCGGACTTGGAAGCAAAAGGAACGTAATTAATTACCTACTTTTTATATATTTTGGGTTTTTCTATAAAGAATAATAATTTTAAAATTCGATTTTTAAATAAATCCGCTTTAAAATGGTGACAGGGGAATAAAAGTATACCCAGCCGTGATTGTAATAATTTGAATTGTTCATTCAGTTAATAATAAAAATATTTCTTGTTCTATGTTTTGTTCTCAAAATAGGCTATCAAATATATTTCGTGCATTAAATGTAATCTGAAAATTCAGCATTCAAAGCATGTTACCTTTAAGAAACCGCATTCGTTCATTTTGATGTGATTTGACTGAAAAAGTACCCTCGACTGCGTCTCGGGCACTTTTTGTCAAATCACATCAAAATGAACTCGAGCAGTATCTAGGCAATATGTTTTTAATCGCTGAATTTTCGATAATTTTTAATGCACTTAATATATTACTACAAATAATACGAGGAAATTGTAAAAATTGTCTAAATTAGATTTTGTAGCATTTCAAACCGAGATATTGCCGTTTTAAGTTTGGTTCTCTCGTAAACTCCAATGTATAATATAATAATTGAAAATAAAAAAAAAAAAAATATGTTCTACAAAACCTTTTCTGAAAAATATATCAAAAAATAGCAATTTGTTTCTTCATTGCCACTACATGCTTAACTCTTTTTTTAACTTTGGTGGCCCTTTTGCACATGACGATTATTGACGACCTCGGGATTTTGAAACATCAGTACATAAGTATTTATTTTATATAAAATTCAGCTTCTGACAACGAAACCTCCCCCCCACTGAAGTCACAAAAAGCATACACCATTGGAATGTCTAATATGTATGCCACTATGTAGTGAAAGATGTGTGGCTTGGTGGTCGAGTGGTAAGGAGATTTGCCTCTCACCCTGGAGTCCCGGGTTCCATCCCCGGTCGAGGAGCTAGGATTTTTTCTGTAGTTCTCTCCCACACAAGGTACATTGAGGTAGCTTCAGGGATACGGGGGGTTGTATTACTTTTGGTGTTTTATTTAATCAATTTAATTAATAAAATACACCCTATTAGAGAAATGGTGATCCAAATCTGATTCAGTCATTTATCAGTTCTTCTAGTCTCGTGATTCAGTCATTCTTAATTCTTTAGTTAAATATGTGTCCAAAAATATCTCTCCCGCTCTCCTTTTCTAACCATTTTCAACGTTTCTTTCTTTTACATACCATGCCATAATAATTAGCAAAAGATAACCCAGTTGCATAACAATATTTTCTGGATAAATCACTTCCCTCTGATCTTTCTCTGATCTTTCAACATGCTTAAAAGCCTTGATTCTAACAGATCGAGTCTTGCAAGACATGAAGACCTAACACTAACACTAATCAGCAAACCCAATCCGCCGTGTTTGACAGGTTAATAAGTTAGTTCCTTGCATTGCAGACGATAGTCATATACAGTGTGGAAATTAAGTAACGCATAGATTCAGTAATTCCGTTGATATTAATTTTTTTGGAAAAAATCTCGAAGGGGTATAGCGATTTTAACTTCAGCAATTATTTTCAGTCTATTTTCAGTTTCTTATGTCATTTATTTTTTAAGTTATGAAGTCATCGACTTTTTTTAAATGACCACCTATATTTTTTATTATTGATTTTGGTAGTAGTTTTTATTCCGGTTCCGACCGTATAAAATTTTCAGTATGTTAATATTTGAAAAAAATCGAGAAAAACAGTCTTAAAGTTCAAATAACAAAAATTCGTTAAATTGGGAAAATTTATCTAATTGCCTAAGTTTGACGGAAAGTTATCGACAGCACATTCGTTTTTATTTTGAAATTATACAAATAGTTGAAAAATCGAACTAGAAATTTATTATCTGCTCAATTCAAAGTTAGTAATAACGATAACTTTGTGAGGCAAACATTGGTATAAAAAGAAACTAAATTGATTAACCAGAAAAACTCTAACAATATCATCAAACACAAAAATAAGCACAGTAATAACAGTCGTTAAATTACATTTACACTAAATGTTCAAATTGACGACCCTGTACCATTTGACAATACCCAGGACGATTATAAAATTCATTTATCACATTCTGAATAGTTTGATGCGATATTAACCTAATCTCGTGTTGAATTCTTTGCCTGAGATCGCCTAAATTATTGGGTCGATTGTTGTACACTACTTTTTAAGTACCCCCCATAAAAAGAAGTCTAATGGCGTTAGATCAGGAGATCTAGGCGGCCATTCTATCTGACCTCTTATCCCTATCCATTTTTGTTATTTGAACTTTATGACTGCTACTACCAAAACCAATAATAAAAAATATAGGTTGTCATTTAAAAAAAAGTCGATGACGTCATAAATTAAAAATAAATGACATAAGAAATTGAAAATAGACTGAAAATATTTGCTGAAATTAAAATCGCTATACCCCTTCGAGATTTTTTTTCAAAAAATTAATATCAACGGAATTACTGAATTTATGCGTTACTTAATCTCCACATTTGGGTAAATCTTCGTCTCAATTTTGTTCTAAAATTTAATTCTGCAACTCTTAGCTCGGAGGACGGTATAGTAAGTATATTAGCGTTACTAAACACAAAAAAAGAGACAGTGAACTGGTAACGCAATTATCATCCCCGATCTAGCCAGTGGCAAAAGCAGTACTCATGTGTCATGTGAAAATCATTCGCTTTTACAATCCAGTCTGTTTAGTAGTTCTAGTATAGTTATATTTGTAGATAACAAACTAAGAAATTACTAAAAAAAATTAAATAACTAAATAAGGTACGAAGTCGTAAACCTCTCACTCCATTTAATTGAATTAAATAAAGTTGCCACACACACACACTTCTTGGTGATTTATAAATTTGTATCACACAAAGAGAAGTGATTAAGCTTAAATTGCGATTGCCCACTAGTAAAAAATGTTTACCAAATAAATAGAAATCCTTCTTAAAACCGTAGCGTATGCCATTCACAGACCGGTTTCTGGTTTTTACCTTCTTTAGTGCGAAATATGTATTTATTTTGTAAAAATCTTTTAGTAGTGGGCAATCGCAATTGAAACGTAATCACTTCTCTTGTGTGATACAAATCTATAAATCAACAAGAAATATGTGAGGGCAACTTCATTTAATCTTCAATTAAATGGATTGAGGTATACGAGTTATTTAGGCATTATTTTTAATATTTATTACTACTATTTTAAGTATGTATAACTATTGTAAATTAATTTTACCCTCTCTGTTGAATACTTTGGTATTTCAATTTTTATTGAACCTTTATTATTAGTTAAGAATCGTTTTAAATCAGAAGTTATTTATAAGAAAAACAGAACAATTTCTACCCAACGCCAACTATAGACCTATAATCATAGTAGAACTAATAATTTCGTAAATATATTATAAAGATTTTCAGACTAAGAATAAATCATTGTTGGAAATAATTGTTGGAAACGAAAATAAGCAATTTAACAGATATAATAATGTACTAACCAGTAATTATAAAGTACAAAATTGTACTGTTATTGGTTTTTGCTGCACTTCCATTATTAACTACCGATATCACTAAATAAATTATTACACGATTAGTCAATAACATAGTACGTTGACCCAAGGCTGCAGTATTGATAGAATTATTTATATTTATTTATAAATTTGTCTTATTTTCAATTTTGTAAAACGAAAGTCTACATTGTACAAGGCGATCAATTTAGGTGGCTCACTAGCTTTCCTAGCTTTATTCTTGGTGAAAGAAAAAGTTCTGTAGTTTTTTTCAGAAAATCCAAATAAATAGAATAGAAAAACAATTGAACATCAACTAAAGCAAATGTACTTCGAAAAATAAATTCAGTTATTAATCACTCGGAAGTATAAGGAGACGAATTCACAATTAAGTGGAATCTAATAGATAGCTACAAAATCTACCACTTTGGCACAGCAACGTTATTTTCCAATAGGGAAAAAAATCAAAAACTTTGACATAAGGTGAAGTAATCAGTAATTGATACTATTAGATAAGGATGTGCACTAAAAAATTTCCTCATGGTTTTATTATTTATTTTATTACATTTCATAATTTTTTTTCATAGTTTGGACTCTAGTAATTCAAATTCCTGTCAGTTTTTTTTTCAAAATAATCAGTGTTTATTGCCAAAATGTGCCAGTGATTGACAAACCAATAATTGAAAAAAAAAGTAAGTTATTTATTTAAATGTATTTTACAAGCAATAGTACAAACATGGTATTCATGTATAATATGTAATTTGTTTTGGAAAGGTATATTTTATTCCTCCAACAGCTTGAAATTCTGGGTGAGGTAGCTTTCCTAGAATGTCCTCCAACTGTATGGTCGACACGTCACTTATCAACTTATAAATGAATTTTCTCATTATTTATTGATTTGAGGAACACAACTTCAATATCCTCCTTTGTGTATTTTTTTCTATCACACAGATATATCTGTAATAGAAAGTTTGCCTCTTCCCTCCCAAAAATTTTGCTAACACGAAGTGCTCCCACGTGAATGTCATCGTACTTTAAAGAACGATAGTTGGTATAATTTTTTTACGTTCTTCCATTTCTTCTTCCGAATTAATGTCGTCTAGACTATAGCCACTCTTCATAATTATTTGAACTTTCAGAAACTGACATTTTTTCTTTCCTTTTTTTTTTGCTGAAACTTGAATTTCCGGATTTAGCTTTGCCAAATTGATTCAGAAGCATCCTGGTTCGGTATTTTCATTAACTTCTAAATTTTCATTTATTTCTTTTGTTGTTTTATCACGATGTTCAATTTCTTCTTTCTTTCCTGTTTTCATTCATTGCATTGCTCTCCATACGCCAAACAGAACATCTTCCATGTTTCCAGACCAGTTCTGATTTTCATAACGGACTTTAGCAAGTGACGGTATCCACAGCTCTAGTAAAGTTTTCTTATTACTGGTAAGATTGTGCTTGGACACATTCGACAATCTGTGGGTATTTTCCCCGACGATTTATAAAGAAATGTCATTCTAGGAACAGAAAATGTTTTTTTGCAGTTGTAGGTACTGGCATTCCTCTTGCCACAACTTCAACAACTGCATTCATCTGTTCTTGAGAGTACTCCTTTCTTGGTGCCATTATTGTAGGAGAGAATGTTCCAGTAATTGACACCTAATGTTCCAACTATCGATATCTCTGTTAAATACTTTTCCAAAACGTTTAAATTATTAAGCTCGCCTTTGAAGGAACTCTTTGGCATAACTCGTTTAACATTACAGCGTTGCCAGTTAAGATTTGGTTCATTTACCAATTATTGACATCCATGTCACTAAATAGAACCTTGAAATTAAATAATCACATTATATTACAATTTTATACAGATTTATTCTTTAGGTATACAATTTTATACCTAAAGAATGTCTGTATTTTTAGTTAGATACCTGAAAATGTCCGAATAGGATGAAACTAGTCGTAAAGTTTAAAATAAATGTGAAAGTTAGACAAGAAAAAACAGTTTTGTAATTATTTAATTTCAAAAATTGATTTTCACAAAGTAACATCAGCTTCAATCAACTTTTTGAAATGGAATTATGTAAAATTGAAGTTAGATACTTTGCAGTACAAATTATTGATCAAAAAGGTTTTAATTGTCTGTAATATAGACCCATAAATGTTAAGAAATAAATAAAATACACTACAACAACAATAACACAAAAATATTGAATAGGCTTATCTTCAAAATTCCACTTAGAAACGGAAGCAACATAACACATGGGGAACTTACACTATTTTGTACCTGAATTAAATCAACTGAGATTTGTCTTACCTATTTCAACGTGACCAAACATACTAAACTTTCGAAATTTTAATAAAAATCATTAATGTTCAGCCAGATTGTCATATTTTTTAAAACAAACTTTGCAAAGTGTCAGTCGCTGGAACACTGTCAACAATTGGTGCGGTTATCTTATCTGCGATTTTGCGACATCTGTATCTACAGGTTATCGGAGTACATTTTAAACCGCATTTATATGGTTTATCTAGAAACAAAGTAGTATTTTGTTGTGTTTTCAGATTTCCAAAATAACGCCAAAAATAGGAGCTACAGCTTTGACCTCTTTTTTTTTTAAAGGACTACCGTATACATATATCTTTTACCTCATTTGAAATATTTATGCTGCCTCAAAAGTAGCATAGCTTTTATGTCTTAAAAGATGCTTTACTTTCGACACCAAGAAAGGTATTAAAGCAGTATAATTTTTAAAATTCTTAATTTAACTGGTATGTATTTTGGAAAAAAGTGTTTTTAAAAAGTATATGTATAGGTATCCCAATTAGGTTTAATATATAGATAATTTGCAAACGAATCTTTTTAGTTGCAGACAGCAAAAGTAAAAAGTATTTTATATAAAATATCTTATACAGCCTTTTTAATATCTAAGATACTTATACCAGACACAAAAAGTTGTATCCATCACTTTTTCTAAAAAGTTCAATGTAGTAGTTTTTTCGCTTGAATTCAATCAAGTTACATTTTAGTGAAATCTCTGTGTCCACCATACCATAAAGAAGTTACACTACTGTATTTTGATGAATTTGAGGCACTATAATCTCAGGGAACACCCATAATCCTCATTCATTTCAATACGCTCGTACTAATATCTGAACCTTTATCACGAAATGCATCAGGCCATCGTTACTATGTTGAAGCAACGGGACATGTCTTCTATGGTAAGGGGGAGAGAGACAGAGGATTGGGGTGTAGGGCCGTTTTAAGCAGGGAAAACTTGATTATGCGTCTCAGCGGCGTAACGTTGGTTCGTCAGTCAGTAGCGAAAAAAAAATTAAATTAATTATTATAATTTTATTCCAATTATTGCATGCACAGTTATGTCAGGCCTCAAGCTGTTTATGTTAATGTTGATATGCCTTGATTTTTGCCTGAATATATTCTCGCATGATCTTGGTCGGTTGCAATCTGGTAATGTTGATGTTTGATGGCAATATAATAGTTACTATAAAAATTGTTGTTTATGCATAATTCATTGGCGTATACAAAAATAAAAGACCCTGGTTATGAAAGGAAACTGAATGACGGGCGGGTTGTTATCCATACATGGTGCATTTTTGCAACTAAGATAAAGGTTATGAAATTTTATTCGAATAATTATAAGCAATAAAATAAAATGAGAAAAATATACGTATTTTTGCTTTTAAGTAGGTAATTGCTGGTACTTTAATATCTGAGTTTACAAATTTGTATGTACAGGGTGTTGCTTTAACTTTCCAGATTTTTCCCTTTGGAGCTGCAACCACGTTTATCTTTAGCGTATTTTTTTATTAATGTTTTGATTATCTTGTTTGTTTTTTCGAATACTAAAAACACTGGAAGTCTAATGTTATTTTTCCTTGTATTCTTCTTATATAGGGTAGGCCACGGGAACCTGAAGATTTTCAAATAGAAATAGCCTAGAAACCATAACAGCTGCATTGACAGTTGATACTTTGTTTAGTTGCAAAAATGTGGCATTTTATCAACAATGAATCAGTGGAGTGAACCACATTGTGTGTTCGTTGTTGAGACATATTTCAAATATGGTGAATCGGTTGTGATTACGCAGCGGTTATTCTGCGCTAATTTCAACATACGACGTGGCGGTAATGTTCCTAATCAAAACACAATAAGAAGATTCCTCTAACTGGTGCTGTATTGAAACAAAAAAACACCGGATGCTGCATTTACCATGGGAACCCACAAAACATTAAAACCGTAAGACAAGCGCTGCGTCAGAAATTAATAGAATCATTTCATCGTTTAACAAGTTCAGAAAAGTCTCACAGAACCTGTTTCGAGTAGGAACGTCATCGCCACGTCGAATGATAAAATTAACGCGGAATAATCGCTGCGCAATCACAACAGATTCACCATATTTGAAATATGTTTCAACAACGAACGCACGATATGATTTACTCCACTGATTCATTGTTCATAAAATGCCACACTTTTAATTAAACAATATATCAATTGTCACTATAGTTGTTATGGTTTCCCGTCTATTTCAATTTGAAAAATCATCAGGTTTCCGTGGCCAAAATTATAAAACACGATTAAAAAAACAAAAAATCGTACACTTTTATTCTAATATCTACCTGAGGGATCAAACAAGACAATCAACTTTTTATGCCAAATCAATAAAAAATACGCCCCATTTCGAATTTAAACGACGTCGTAGCTCCTAAAGTAAAGAATCGATAAAGTTAAAGCATAACATTCTATATAGTAAAATATAGCTTGATTATTAAGACAAAATATGAAAATCTAAACTCTTATGTCGGTCTATTTTTTTTATTTATTATATGATTCATGTGATTTCCGAATTATTTCTAACAGTTTTTATTAGACATCGTATTCGTTAAAATAGTGATTTAGAGCATGCATAGAAGTAGGAGAAAGGAAAAAATATTTTTTTCTCGTTTCAATTAATGTTTCCCTTTTACACAGCTTAAAAGAGTAAACGGATATAGCTGTCGGTTTTGGAATGTAAAACATTCCGTCCACAGACATTCTTTTTATTTGACCAGTTTTAACGGCACGTGTTGACTTGTTGCGCGATTTGACATT
Organism: Rhamnusium bicolor; assembly: GCA_029963845.1. Lineage (NCBI taxonomy): Eukaryota > Metazoa > Arthropoda > Insecta > Coleoptera > Cerambycidae > Rhamnusium > Rhamnusium bicolor. Next base: position 195,912 of record JANEYF010003079.1, on the reverse strand, counting down.
TTCGACCACACACCTTTTTGAACCCATGCCATCATTAAAAGTGTATAAAAAACACGAAATCTGTGGTGCTGAAATATGAATGGATATCTTGTTAATAAGTTCCATTATAGCACCAATTTAAAAAAATGTAGATTGTTAGGACCTATATGACTATCTTATTACTGCGAAAAAAGTAAATGCATCTAAATGACAATTCAACATTTTTATTGTATCTGTTAGAAATAGTGTCTGCCACTAAATATACATAGTGTATAAATCACATCCTAATAAGGCAACTCATTTTCACTGTTTTCAGACACAGAAATAATTTAATTTGTTACTTTCTAACCTAGGTGTGAAGATCGCTTTCAGAATCACCTTGCTGACGGAACATATGTATATTATTTGCTTCGTGCTATTTCTCATTTTTTTTCCCGTTATGTTATTAGAATGGCAAATACCTCTGCCTGAAATACCGTGGTGTACGATCCTAGATAATAGCTTTCATGCACTTCTCTGCCGTCCAGGTATTATCCTGCCCCTACTACGGTTCGTTGACCACACGAGATCCATCTGTGTAATACCAGATTCCAGGGTGAAGTTTATTTTCTTTTCCTTCCATTCTTCACTTTTTGGAAGAGTGAGAATATATCTTCTCTAACCTCAGTTCAACGATTGCTGCGTGACTCTCACTTCTGCCTCTACTTCGCCGGCGGTGTCCGAGTCTCGCATTCTGAGATAGGCGTCATAGCCTCCCTTTTTATTCATGAGGGAAGCGGCAACAACACTTCAGGGGGCAGCTATAGGTTTTATCCTCATTGCATCTATAATCCTCAGGCAAGCAAGTCATTACACCTTTTCTAATCTTCGGGATGGTCGTCCGGTCTACGCTTGGCCACCAGAACGCCGATCCATATTGGAACCTGAATCTGACTAACCAATTTCCAATTCCAATTTAATAAAATTTATTACCTATTATATATATGTCTAGTTAAAGCTACTGTATTTCATTTACATTCATATATATGTATAATACAGAGTAAAACAAACACAAATCAAATAAACAATACATGGAGAAGTTGATTGCATATTGGCGCAATGTAGAGGGTTCACCAGGTCGACAATACCGCCTGAATGCGGCTAGGACCTCCTGGATGCTAATGTGGCTTGTATTGGCTTTCACTTTTTGTCGTTCATCGTGGTGGCACTTTCCTGTTAAAAACAAACAGTGCATTTTAGTTTATATATGGATACATTTTTAATAATTGAAAATATAAGATTGAAAGAGAATTGTAATGTCGTCATCTGCGCAGAAAAAGTTACAAAATACCTGCTTTAAATAATTAAATATTAGTTTTTACGATAATTTAAAATTGTAGAGTTAGTCCGTAGTAGGGTTTGGAGTAAATGTCTACGCCCTGCATGGAGTTGCGAGGGATGAGCGGAGTGGTTATGGATATGAGATGTGGTCAGGTATTTGGAGTATCTGTCGTTGTTTTGTTTAGGTTCGGTCAGTTTGCGTCGAAGTACAGAGGAAGGTTTTCATGTATACGTTTGTTAGTATGTACGTAGTCGTGGTGTACTCGTATGTCTGTAATATGTCTGGTCATATTCGAGGCATGCATGTTTTTAGTTAGAAAGTTTTGTGCTATATGGGTAATATAGTCACGTATGAATGGCATATTTGTATTGTTGTGTAAGTTGGATCTGATTAACCTGTGGACTAAGGCTTGCCTAACACCCGACGCAACAGTTAGAAGGTTGCCGTCTACTTTTCAATAATTCGGTCAAAAAGTCCCCCATGAGTTTCCTATCTAGTGTCACTCCCAGATATTTGATTTCTTGCTCAAGTGCCTGTGGTCTTCCATACATAGCTAACAATATTAAAATAACATTTAAAAATTAATCCAAAACGTAACAAGTCAAAACTAAAATAGCACTTTTGAAGGAAACGTAACTAATTATTTTGCTATGTAACAGTTTTAATACATTTCCAAAACTATACACATAAGAATTAACTAATAGTAAATTTGATTCGGAGGACTGAGAAAGATTATTTGAGTACGTCAAAAATGTACGGTACAGTTTTCAATCGCGACTAGTTATATCATATTTTCATATAGATCAATGAGATTGTACAAAATATTTCAACTAAAAGTTAACTCATATGTTACCGTAACATTTCAAAAATAAATGTTCAATTTTAAAAATTTCGAGTGTGACCCGCAAATTGAAAAACCGGGACTTAGAATCGATCATAAGAAGATACTCCCTTATTTATCGTATTTGGATGAACTTATATTTTATCTATGGAAAGAAAACATCTAAGAAAACGATCGTTACGACAATTGTTTCCTTGATTATTTAGAATCAATAGTTCACGAGTAAGAGATGATTTGTGTTGTACTGATTTAATTTGTATGGTATTGTCATAATTAAACAAATTAGAATTTAATTTGACGTTAACTAAGCTCGATGCTTAGTTATGTTTTAAAGTTGTTATGAAACACGTTTACCTAAAACAGCAACATTTGTGTAGCTCCAGCGAACACATTTCAATAGAGAGAATTCTTTTTCAAAAAGTATAACAATAATAACCTGCGGTGGTTCTTTTATAATGAAAAACTCACCTGTTTACTTGCATAAGTCGTTTTGTTGTGTGCGTGTGTTTTGTATTGTGGTCGAAATACAACAAAGGATAAGAAGATGTGAGAAGCATGAAATATTCTTTTTATTCCATGGTGTTATAATAGATAGTCTTGATACATAAAATAAAGAAGTTTTATTTCACGACAATCTATCGATACTCTCAACCAAAAAAGTGTATGAACAACTAAATAGTGTCAACGAATTTTCTCTGGATTAGTACCAGTTAAAATGCAAATACCAAGATACCTTTTTTTTTTCGCAAAAACACAAAAAAAATCGCCAATGCTCGTTAAGGTATGCAGTCCTGCTGATACAAATAGTTTTGCTTTCAAATTTCGTATTAAAATACAACAAAAAAAGAAGTTAAAGGAATGTTTCTACGAGCTAGAGCAGTATGTATTACATTATTACATATCAATTAAATTAGCTCTTATAATTGTTTTTCTAAAACAAGACTTGCTAAGAGACTTAATTTGATTATTAACATTATTATATAAACGTACTACATTAAAACTGAATGATCTTTGAAATAGTGCAATGGAGTATTGTGGCATTGTTAATGAAAAATTAAATCTTATATTGCGGTCATGAACTTGATGCCAAAAAATCCATTTCTTCCTTAAGGTATGAAAGTGTGGGAGTAGTTGATAATTGGATGTATTATTCATTTTAGCCTGTTTAATGATTTTCATGAAAATATGGTCTATTTTCTCAAATTACAAGCAAAACGATCGCATGTATTTTGAATCTTTTGGGCCCGACTTTTAGATAACGCATAAAGACAAGGATAATATATTTATAGAATAAGGCAGTACAAAGAGTTAAGTTTTCCGAATTTTGTAATTTAACATTTTTTATTACATTTATTAAATACTCTGGAAATATTAGATTGGCATCGAAAACCATGCCCAAATTTATAGCAGTTTCTACAAAGTGAAGCATTGCAACATTTATTTTCAAGAGAAAATGTTTTCGGAGAAAATAGTATATAACAATAGTTTTTTGTGGTTTAAGTAGATGCAATGTGCATCATGAGCTGCCAAGTCACTATTCATAGCATCACTAAGTCAATATTATTTTCGGTTAGATGAAAATGAGGAAAACAGTCTGGACTTAGAAATATCAAAGGTGTAACTAAAAAAAGTAAAGGGCTTAAAATATACCCTTGAGGTACTCCTGAAACAACTCCTGTAATTATTACTAAATGATCTATGTATACTGTGTTTTCATATACACACACTACATAAGGAAGTAGCTTCGTTAGAACTCGTACATTTTTCGGAATAGAGGGAAGATTATGGATTGCATCTGTTCTATGAACTGCAGGACTGACTGGTCGCTACGCTGTGACAAATTTACGTTAACATTTTGTATCTAGGGGACTGAACGAGCTTCCTTATGTAGTGTTTTGAAATGAAAGCAGAACGGTATACATTGACTTTTAAATCCATATTTTAAAACTGTTTATCACTGTCCTACAACTGATCCAAAAAAGCTGTTAAATGAACCTCAGCGCCAAAAAGATTAGTCAGCTTGATTTAAAAAAAAAAAATTGTTTGCTTATTCAAAAAATGTCTCGCCTAAAAAAAGTATGAACCTAAAAAAGAAATTATTAAATGTAAAATATTTTAGGATAGAAAATGAAAATGTTTCAGAAAACAGCCTGATTCTATTTTCAAATAATACTAAATAATAAAAATCAAACAGTATCAAATCAATAATTTACTGATTAGTATTGATAACGGAATCAGATTGTATTCCGAAATTACTTTAAATCCGTATTTTAAAACTGTTTAACACTGTCCTATAAATTATTAAAAAAGTGGTAAATAAACTTTTGCGCCAAAAAGATTAATCATGTTGGATTTTGAAAAGCGTTTTTGCCTATCCAAAAAATGCCTCGCATCTAAGAAAATATGAACCTGAAAAGGAAATTATAAAATGTAAAATATTTTGAGTTAGAAAATGAAGTTGACGTTTCAGAATACAGTGTGATTCCGTTATCAAATGATAATAAATAATAAAAGTCAAATATTACCAAAGCTATAACTTTCTTATTAATTTTGATAAGGGAATCAGATTGTATTCCGAAACGTCAACATCATTTATGACTTAAAACGTTTTATATTTAATAATTCAATTTTCAGGTTTTTTTTTTTTTTTTTTTAGGTGGGACACATTTTTTGGATGGGCAAGTAGATATTTTCAAAAACCTAACCTCTGACATCCTTTTGACGCAGAAGTTTATTTATTTAACAAGTTCATTCGTTATTTCAACTGGCATTAATCAAAATAAATTGTATTTGTATTTTTGCAATTACTAAATAATCTATCTAGATCACCTCTTTCATTCTATAAAATTTTTTTCTTTAAAGACATGTTTTTTTTAAGAAATGAGCAAAAATCCTGCGATGTAGATGTTTTAAGCTTGTTAGTGACATTTTTAATTTCTTATGTAGGCGCTAGTAAAAAGGGAGTTCACTTTTCTTTTTCTTATCTTTAATAAAATTAATCAAATCGAAGAACGCCACTGGAACAGTCAAAGGCAACTCTACGCGCGGACGGCCGTAGTTTTATTGTGTGTTGTAAATGGGTCTGGAACTAGAATCCTGTGTGGGTCTCTAACCTTACAATTCTGGCCCCTTTGCCTGCCAGTATATTTTCGAAATTTGTCGGCGAGAACGCGTGAACTACGATCGGTCGTGTGTTTTGTGTTTAAATATTAATATTTGCGGTGATTTAGTGGCCTTTTTAAAATGGAATGTGCCTTACCCATTCAGTACTCGGATTATTTGGATACGCAATCTTGAATATGTGTTTACATTTGAATAACAGGTGATTATAATGTGTATCAGTGGAGCGCGATTGGTAAATGAGCGTTTTAAAAGGTTAGGGATTAACGGATATCAGCTTTTATCTGTCTACAAAGAGCTTTTGACTAGATGTGTCTATCATTTAATACCTACATTTTATTTTATTAAAAAATTATGTGTTCAAGAAATCAGTGTTATTACTTGAAATAAAACCATTAAATTTAAAGCTAATACAAATTTATCAACGTCAAGAATCAAAAAGATACGATCGTAATTAGTTAATGTTAATCAACTTCAAATAATGTACTAAATTTTTAGTAAGATTTAGCTTTTAAAAGCCTAATAAATCAAAATGTCGAGGGTAGTTCTCCCGCGCCTTTGCGGATATAACGCCATTTTTCAGACATCTTTTTTTACATTGTATTGTGTCTGGCTCGATATTTATTATTGTATTTGTAATTAGTTAACGTTTTTCATTTAAGAGAATTACTATAACTAAAATTAAACTGTGAAGGAGACTCAATGATTTACCTACTAAAGAGCTTAAGCAATTCTTTCTTTTCGTACGCGATGTAAATTGGAATTTAACTAGAATGTGTCTATTTACTCTCATTATTGATTTCTTTCTATTTATATAAAATACCTTAGATTACTTACGTGTATGAATTTTATTATCTTCCACTTCATTAACTCTAAAAAATACACAAAGATTTATAAATACTATTACTTTCAATATTATTCGAGAAAAATAAAATGCACGACCCGCTTGATCTTTTATAATGAAAGTAATGTAGCTTGTTGAATAGAGAATTAAAATAAAATAGACATCTGAGTGGGTACGGAAATAATAGTGGAACCTTGAACTACTTCTTAAATTGTTTTAGCTTTCATTGACGAGTCAATTGATCGTGTGAACCATGAAAAAATGCAAAAATATAAATTAATATGTAGAGACAGTAGTAAGTCGTCCCATTGCCGCTGTTTATTAATAACTAATAAGTTTGTTGGCACCAGTTTAAAAAAATTACAGCAGGCAACGTCGGATAGCTATATTAATTATAACAACGTAACAAAATTTGAACGGTCGATGAATATCGAGCTCCCACCATCTTAGTATGTTCGCATGTTGATTGGTCAGATATCTCCAATCGTTTTCAAGTTATTATTACCGTGATCTTATGATCTACGTCGTGTGAACAAAATTCGGAGATGGTGAATGCTCGGAATTCATCTACTATTCTTTAATAACCGGCTGACAAAATTTATTACTAGTTTAAAAAAATCCGACTTATTTTCAGTTTAGAAGAACGAGGACAAAGGTAGTTTGGCAGGTTATTCCAAAGACTTCGTAAATATCTAGGAATAGTTGCCGACTGCGAATAATTATTTGTCTATTATATTCTGTTAAAAAGTTACAATATTAGTATCTTTTACATTTAGTAATATTTTGTCGTAAATCCTGGTTTATCTAAAACTGAGCGTTGCCTGCTCGACGAACATGTAGTAGGGGTGTAATAAATTTGTCCCATTTTCGTAGGAAGGAACCTGCTGTGTCATTTTACATAAATGCCAAATTTTGAGTCGACATTTTAAGGCTAACACGAGTTACACCAATCTGAGGACATACAATATACAATATTTTCTTTTTTTACAACTGCTATGTAATTATTTATAATGTAAATATAAGTCGGCTTAAGTCAAACAGGTATACACAATTTCTAGAGAATACAAAGTAAGAATGTCCACCATATGCTTAAGTATTCTTACCTGTTTTTATTTGTTTCGGTAGACAGAACATTTAAAATGCATTTACCATGAAAATTATAATATAATTTAGGTAAGGGTTTCATTTTTATAATTCGTCGTAAAGCGTCCTAAGCTAACAAAAAACGTATCTATTTTGATGAGGTACATATAATAGAGACTTACAAATTACAGTGCTTTCAATTTACTTAGGCATCTCTCCAATAAGGGTCTAAAATAGAGTAAAGAGACGATACCTTTATACTTGTATAATTGTAGTAAATAAAGACTATCTTATCTATCTTAACTAGAGCCCCTTGCAATTAAAATTAAGGATTGATATTTCTACAGCGACCTTTTGAGCAGAGATTGTCAGGTTGTATTATTTGTTTATTTGTTTAAAAGTTGTTAGGTATGAATTATGTTTTAATTAAGGCGGTGTTTTAATCAGAATCTCTTTAACATAAATCTGTAAATCGATATTTAACTTTTTCTTCTGATGATAAAGAAAAACAGAAAAAATTTCTCAATTTCAATAAAATATATAGTGAAGTCACATGAAGTCACAGGTAAAACTGATGACAACTTGTATGCGTGTACACAGATGGGGTTCTGAATCGGAAAAAATTTCTTATTTATTTACCTACAAAAAATATCTTTATAAAAAAATCTGCGTCTCTTAAAACCCTTAACTATGTATTGACATTATGAATCGTAATGTTCATGTATGAAGTAAAAATGTCTTTGTTAATTTAGGAAAAATGTCTTTTGTAAAAGTTCTGCTTCTCTTAAAGCCCTATTGAAATCTTGGTTTATCTACAAGGCGCCAACGGTTATCCCAGAATTAAAAACAAAATATCTGATGTAGCCAGCACATAAAGTTCTTATACCAGTATATATCATCCTGATCTAAAAAAATCATTCTATTTAATTCTTCACTTACCTCAATTAAGTGTTAATAGCGTACCTTGAAATGTTTTATTACAATTTTTTTAATAATTAATTATCAGCGTCATTCGATACTGTCAATAATAATTCATGTCATATATTTTAATAATTTTTTGTTGCTGACATTGACATTTTTGTAACTAAATTAGACCTTTCAAACGTCAAACTGTTAAATTTATCCTAACCCCATTTTATGAGGCCAAATGTGTAAAATATTTCAGTTAACATCAGCTTTATTTTTAAGTACTTGAAAAATATATTTTATTCGCTTGATATAGTAGACATGATTTATAATCTTTCATCAAGAATATATTTTTTTTGTCAAATACAAAAAAAGTTTGGGTCCCATGGACTCCCTTCAGCGGGCCAATTTTACTCATCACCGAATTTTTCATTATCTTTGGCCTTTAGAACAAGTGTACTAAATTTGAAAGCTTTATCTCAAAAACTGTGACTGCTATTGCGATACTACAGACATGCGGACAGATTTTTTTTCATAAAGTTAAGTATGTTTTTTCATTATAATTCGTCGAAATTCGTCCAGAAATTCAATAACCATTTTTAATTTTTTTCCCAAAATTGTACCTTTTTTCTTCTTTCATTCATTATGTCTCTTCTGCTGATATCACATTCTCCAAATTTAATGTCACCTAAAATGTTGTTGACAGTCTTTAACTGACAAATTTGGGAAGTCTCCCATTAGTGTTTTTTGAGTTATCGCGGATACACACATACATACACACACATCCACACACACGCACCAACAAATATCACTCGGAAAATAGTCAGAATGGATTCAGAAGGGTTCAAACGTATATATCAATCAAAATCTCGAGGTCGAAAAAAATCACGATTACTATACTTACTTCCTTATATTAGGTATAAGAAAGTAAAAAGATTAACGGAAACTTGTTTTATTAAAATAAAATTATTATGCGGTGAATGTTCATGTAAATGATATAATAATAATAGTAATAAATTGTCTTTACTGAATAGGTAAGAAACAAATATACATTATATTCTTAACCTAATACAACTGGGCGAAGTTTAAAAGTTCGAAAATAAATTTTCAGTTCCACTTCATTATTGACCACGTTTAGGCGATCATTCATATAAAATGCTATTCAACTGTATCGTACTATCGGTTTCTAAAGAGTTTACAATTTTTTATTATCAAAAAAATTTATAATAAATTTAAAAGAAAAATTAATTTAGTTCTTGTCAGGCTTCACTGGTTTGTTCAATTTTGCCAAGCAATTTACTTTATGTGTAGAATCGAGTGTAAAACTTTATTACCAGTATATTAGGTATATAAATAAACTTTTTTGTACATCTTAATTATAGTACACTGTAAACTGTTTTTAGCCATCTGCTTCCATATATGTAGTTGTTTTTGAGATGTATGAGTGAGTATATAGCAGTTTTTATAAATATTTCCACGACACTGTCACTCTGCATATACTTTATTAATGTTTATTTATAATATTTATGCAACTTTTTCCAGTGAAGTTTTTTTGATGAAGTCGAATAAATATATTTGGTAAATATGTAAAATAGAACATAAAATTCTCGCTACTGGAATTTGGTCATATGCATTCATTAAAAGCGAGATTAAAAGTAAACTATGTTTCATAGTAACTTTAGATCAAAATGCTATATAAAAACCCTAATATTGTGTTCTGAAATTAATACAATACAGATTAATAAAAACTATACTACCGCACCCTCGACAGACTGTACCTTGCCATTTTGCAATTTTTATAATCAAATTCTACAGAAAAGTTTATCCTTCGACTTTTGTTATTAGCTTAATATATTTAAGTATTTACATGATGAAGTTTTACATATTATTACGAGATATTTTAAAGATTATAAGAATTGAAACAAAATTTAATTTTTGGCCGAATGCGCTGGTGATAGCTGAAGATTTAATTAGGTCGACTTGATAACGGCGGGATTTGTTACATGCCAAAGATATTAAATATATTATTTATAAAAATAAAGATTGAGAAACTCGCTATACTGGAATTTGGTCATAAGGGTTATACAGTGAATTCGTTAAGTAGACTATGGTTGATAGTAACTTTAGATCAAAATGTATAAAACTCTTAGATGTTTCTGAAAATATCCAGCTTTAGATAAAATTTAAAAACTCTTATATTGTATTCTGAAATTAATATAATCCAGATTAATATAACTGTTATCCCATGCGATTTTGCAATTTTTATATCTAAATTGTACAAAAAAGTTTGTCATCTGAGTTTTTCTTTTTAGCCTAATGTATTTAAATATTTATGTGATGGAGTTACATATTATGATTACGATATTTTGAAGATTATGAATTAAAACAATATTTAAAATTTGGCCCAATGCGCCAGTGATAGCTCAAGAATGGATTCGGTCAACTTGACACACGAATTTCTTTATATAATCTGGATCTCTGATACAATACTAATAAAATGTCGCGTACTTGACATTATCATACAAACTAAAGAAAATGCATGTAAAAATACTATGGTAAATAATAATTCGATACGGACACATTTCCTAATCATTTTGTGACAAAAGGAGTTACAAACTAGCAGAAAATATATCAGTCACAGACAAAACATTTACAATAATAGTGTTTTTATGTTCAAAACTTTATCACAGTTTAATTTTGATGGACTATAAAGTTACTTTATTTAGTTTAAATTGAGACAATTGCTGAAAAAAAAATGTTAAAAACTTATATTTCGTTTTTCTTTCACTTTTTGAAGGAAACAGATTCGTGTTCCGAAATTTTTGGGAATTATATTATTATTTTTGTGTCTCATATTAGTTGTAAAAAAAACACCCTCTGACTAATCTTTTGACGTAGAGGCACAAGCGCAGAGATTTATTTTTCCAGTAACATACTAGGTAACTAACTATCTTTTTTTTAGATTAAGTCCCAAAAAAGAGAAAGAAAAACAGAGAATACCACAAATAACGTTCAGACAATATTTATATTTTTTATTTAAACATTAAAAAATAATTATACATTGTACTGATTCTGCGGTTGGCTCCTTGTGAAACATTATTAAATATTTTAAATAAACAAAGAAAATTTTCTTTTAAATGTTTCAGAATTGTATTTTCACTCTACACGTGTTTCGGCTTTTTAGGCCCTTTTCAAGAGTACAGATGAGAGGTACTAAATTATAATTTGTGTTCCTTGCTTATATATTGAATGTTACATCTGGCAACTTATACTAATACAAATGGTTTGAAAGATTTGGAATTTTTTTAGAAAAGTTAAATTAATTTATCTAAAATGTGGTGACCTGCGAATATTTGTTGTTCATTTGTAATCGTTTTTTTATTTTTGGAAGCTTTCTTAATTTCTAATATTTCTAGAATTAGACTTACTGTTTATTTAAAATAAAAAATAATTTCTCAAATACCGTTGAGAGTTATTCTCACTCTCTTGTGATATTACTACTGATTATTGGCAAGTAGCAGATAAGTTGTGTTATTTCACAGTCGTGTATTACAAATTAGTTAACACTATTTGAAGAAAAAATATTTCACATTAGAGAAGAGAAAAACAACTCGATTTAAAAATGTTTTGTTATAAAAAATTACAAAACTATCCAGCTTTTAAAGAAAACCTATTGCTGTTTGAATACTACTAGACTTACGAATGATCGTTACACTTTTCCTTTTTTTCTCCTGGTGGAACTTTCGCAACCAGAAATCAAACAATGCATTTTTAATTAAGCGCACAGAAAAGTTCTACTCTAAACAATAACCACAAAATGCCACTCAAAAACTAATAAAGACAGAACAAATCTAATGAAACTGACAAGTCAGGCAAAAATTACAATAATTAAATAAATCCAGTCACAGCACATCACATAAACAATTCGTCCAAAAATGACAATTGACAAATCGAAACACAATGTGGCAATGCGAAATCACTAATTTTTACCAATAACAAATTGAAATGTAACTAGATTGCCACAGTATGGCGGCCCATTATATAGGGACATTTTCTCAAGGTCAAGCAATACCAATTGGAATCCAGATTTATATTCGTGACTTGACTACATTGCTATAAATATGGGTTAGTTAGTATCTGGGGTCGTGTCATTTTCCGTATAATCGCTTATCGATCATCCAATTTGTACTCGAATTTATCACAAGAGAAAAACTTAAAACATGTTTAATTTTAATTTTCCTATATTCAAAAATCAAACCAAATTCTTCTATATTTTCAAGTTTTTTTTATTTCATAGGTGTAAACATAAATACAATCCATTGTTTACGTTAAAATGTTTTTTCTATACCAGGACGATGAATATTTTAGATTAACAAAATTATACTAGTAGATATGGCTTTTATATGGCTCCGCGGTCCAGAGGTAACGTACTTGCCTCGAAACCTCGGGGTCTCGGGTTCGATTCCCGGCCGTGGCACTGGGATTTTTCTGTGAGAAAGATTAATCGTAGTATACTCGGATTCAGGCAGAGCTGAAGGTCACGCAGCAATTGCTGGACTGACGGAGAGGGAAATCCCTTTCTCTGTCCTGAAAGTGAGAGAAGCGAAAGATCAGCTAAGGTTGGAAAGGAATTACACTCTCACTCTTCCCAGTAGGGAGGAGTGGAGTGAAGGAAGAATTGACTCACTGGAGGACCAACAGGGCCTGCAGGCAGACCGGAGATTTTGTGACGGGGCCGAACAAATCGAGATCGGCCTGGTTGCTGGGACGGAGTCGGAAAACTCTGAATCTCTTAATGCCTCCTAAGTCTGCAGGCAACTGCAGACTTAGGAGGCATCTATCATTGATAGGTATTGAGGAAGACCCTACATGTCCATGATGCAGGAGTGATGAAGAGACATCTTACCACTTCCTGGGACAATGTGAAGCGTTTGGGCGCCTGAGACACAGTATCTTCGGTTCTGAGGCGCTTCTAAGGGAGGAGATGAGCTCCCTCGCAATGAATGATATCCTGAGTTTCATCAGAAGGTCGGAAAGATTCGAAGAGGGAGCAAGAGAAGCACATGGCTGAGGGGACAGCTGGGGGTTGGTAAAAAAGGCCCGTCTGTGGCCTACTTGCCAGGCGTCAGCCTCCCCCACCATTACCATTATACTCGGATAGTGGATGTATGTCCGTTGTCTCTTAATGTGTAACCCTCTCCCGGATAAAGGGGTTGTCATTACATGTGGTGTTATTATTATTATTATTATTTATAGATCTGTGGTTACATGCAATAGGTTTTTGGTAAAATTGGATTTCTAACTAATAGCAATGAAGTTCTGCTAGAAGGAGATAGGTCTGTGTGAAATAGAGAGTAGGAAATTCATGAGTGTTTAAGAAAGTATAAGTGTAGTTGACCTATCAGAAAGACAGTATTTCTGTATTTTGTTTACTTTTGATTCTGTTGTAGGGAATAAATCGACATACTCATAAACGATTTTTTTCAATAATTTCATAATTTCAATAATTGTTCAATAAAAAGAAAATCAGTAAACAAACAAAAATATGTAAATGTAGAGTCATCACGCGAAAATGTCTCTTTTTCGAATAACTTGGTTATTTTTGAACTTATGAAAAATGTGTAAAGACCTTCGTTAACTAATTTTGTTCATGGAATCCAAATTTTGAATAAAAAAAAACAATTGTGCATCGCGTTTAAGAAATATGACATCTTACTTTGTTTTTTTAAATAGAACACCCTGTATATTTTAAAATAATTCGGTTTTACTCATTTTTCTGCTTACTAAAATACCATACATGTCATGTTATCGCAAAAAGTTTTAGAGATATTTGGATTTTTGGTTTTAAAATCTCCTTAATTATTATATTAAACATAGTTGCTTTTGAAAATGAAACAGCTGTATTTCTGAAATAAAGATAAAGTTTACTCGTTAAAGTAATGTTCTTCAAAAATCAGTATCTTTCATGGTTAATTCTTCATCTTTTCAAAGGTAACCATATTTAACAAAATCTATAACGATATTGTATTCCCAAAATCCAAATATCTCAAAGACAGTTTGAGATAACATTACACATGTTGGTATTTTTAAAATCAGAAAAATGAGGAAATCCGAAATATTTTAACATATATGTTTCATTTAAAAAACGAAGTAAAATATAATTCTTAAACGTGATGCGATATTGTTTTTTTTTTATTCAAAATTTGGATTCTGCGAAAAAAAGTTAATGAAGGTTTTTACACATTTTTTTCAAAAAACTTCAAAAATAAAGTTATTTCACAAAAGTACATTTTCACGCGATGATCCTATAAGTACTTATATCATTAAAGCAAAATAAAAATTGACAAAATTTCAATGAATATAATATTCCTTTAGCAAATAGTTGATGTTGTTGACATTCCTTGTGCAAATAGCTTCTGAATTGGTGAAGACACCAATCAGAAACACGTTTTTATGTGGTGTTGGATGTATGTATACAAAATCTAGAACATTGCACATGCTGCGAAAATGTGTATATACTAACAGTACTAGTGGTAAGTTGACTTAGTTTAATGACCAGAGGTAGGATTTACCAATCGAATATGACATAAAATCAGGGTTGGCTTTAGGTGATTATGTGTCAGATTTGCATGCATATATGAAATGATATCTTACCTTGAAATTTTTTGTAGCAAAATTCCGTGCTATCCAAAGTTGATAAGGTCAATTTATTATAAGCACTCACTCAAAGAAAACTAGAGGTATAGGTGATGTACTTAACAGTAAACTACACATACAAGTATTTTTTCACTGCCGGTTACAAGGATAAAAGTATATTATTAATATTTGTTCTAAATGTTTTGTAGTTAAACTTCGGCGCCTTTCGTTGAAAATCCATTTATATTGCGAGAGGGACCGTTCGACGTCAACAGATGTAACTGGAGCATACTTAAAATATGTAAACTTTCGCAAAGTCACCACATTCATGCCCAATGTAGCAAAGTCTATTTCTTTGCCGTTTAAAAAGTCTATTACACCTGTCACCATAACAAATCCGAGATTTTTTTTAACCGTTTGTAATTTTGTTTGTACCCTCGCAGCTATTTCTCCCTGTAATTGAAAAATATATTGTCGAAGATCGAACACAACGTTTATTGCATCAACTCGTAGTAAATTCTGATGTTAGCTGATATTGAAGGTCCCATGTGGCTAGAGGGATTCGTGAAAAACTTCCATGTATGGTCTCCATATTTTCTTAAACAGTTGGATCCATAAATGCCTGGTGCGCCTGTGAAATAGCAACCGCGTGCGTCATTTGGATTTAACTGCTGTATCAGAGTTTTCACATTTTCAAAATGACGGTAATAGTACGATGCTGCCTCTAGCCAAATTCCCCATCGTGTTATAATGGGTTCTGGAGGTAATGGAGTATTTGGTAGTATTTCATGAAATAAGCGTATACGACTTGGTGCTTTAAGAAAAACTTTCTTGACACTAGATATCAATTTCAACTGGGTGCCTTCTCAGCAAACCTATGATGCCCATATGCTAAACATGTTACATTAAGTATATTCTGTTATGTTTCCTTCAAAATTCTTCCAGCAGCTTTCATATAATTCACTCCATCGGTAAGAAATAATAAGAACTTGTCCTTATTTTCTGCATATTTGTCACCCCAAAACTTTTGTAGACTTGAATTCACTACCTCCACTATAGTGCGAGAATTTGTAGCTTCTAAAACTTTAGAGGCAATCAAGTGCCCCGTTCATTGAACAATTTTCTTCCAATGCACCCACTAAAACAATCGCTACCTTAAACCCGCAAGCATTAGTGGTTTCGTCCACGATAAGCCAGATGTACTTCCCATTAAGCTCAGAAGAGATTTTTTGCCCAATATTTTCACACTCCATTGATAAATATATTTTTTTAGTGTAGACCCCGAAGGCACGTTAACATTGCTATATTTGCTACTACATTTTTCCAAAAATTGTGTAACAAGTGGATTGTCTAATTTCGGCCACGGTATTTTATGGGTATGTTACATCCTTTCCTATGGGTATGTTACATCCTATCATAAATTCCACTAAATCTAAGTTAAAATTATGTTATTTATGGTTTTCTGAGGAAATATGTCTATTAATATTTGTGTTGCATGATCACGAAATTGCGTTGTTACATCTAGTGTAATACAATTGTCTACCATCAAATTGTAAATCAGCAATATCGCGAATCCAAGAATTTACTGTAGCTTCGGTCGGTTTAGTACGTTGTGACATTTTAATTACACATTTTTAGTACCTACTAGAGATGGGTGATTATGAGATATACTAATGGAATCATTCGATTATGAAGATCTCGAGATATCTCGATTATTTCAACACCCCATTACTAATTAGTAGTAATAGAGTAGAACAGTCGATTCGATGACTCGATCAAGCGCGATCTCTTCGAGACCAACAGTCCTCTGTCTCGCTGAGCATGACAAATGACATGGCGCCATGCAATGATTTGGCGGGAAGATGGAAGACCCACGTCTTATTGGACAGTTGGAGACTATAATAATTGTTGCTGGGGACGCCACCTCGTGCTGTATTGGTAACAGCGGGAATAAAATGTATTAAATAAACTAAGTAATAAATAAATATATAATTTAAATTTCATGTGTACATATAGGTATGTGAATGAATATAAAATAAATATATGTAATAGGGCTTTTAATTTTTTGATTTAAATTTAAAGCAAGCTAATCTAATGATATCTCGATGATACAAATCATTCATAATCGCCCATCTCTAGTATCTACGTCCGAATGCATCCACGTTATGCAAGATAATGTTTGATCGTGTTATATATTTTCTCCCCTCCACGCTAGGGCCGGTCGTTGGCCCTCAGTAATAAATGTCTCCTACCGGAAGCAACAGCTCTCTGTAGATGGAGACCTCCGGTTTGTGTTTTTTTTAATAACTTCAGAGCGGTTTGACCTACAGACCTCCAACTTGGTTGACTCAATTATTTATATGAAGGTAATAGCCGAGTGGTTAAAGCGCTTATAGCTATTTACTCGGTACCGAATATCGATGGTTCGAATCCATCCCAGAGTAACAAATTTTATTTGTAATTTGCTTCGGATTAAGATGGGAGTGAACTGTCGATGCCCTAGATGTGGTTCGGACTCCACAATAAACTATAGGGCCTCGTCTCTTTTACTCAACACAATATCCTAGGATTTTCTGGGAGTTACTTCGGTGACTTGAGAGGCGGTTAAGAAAACATTTTAATAGACTCCATGAGTAGAAAAAAAAGTTTGTGCAGAGTATTAATATTTCGACATCCCTAGGCTCCTATTTTGCCCGGAACTTTTTGTCCATACGTCAATGACGTTTTTAGTAAACAGATTCAAAAGAGAAGTTAATTTATAAACTATTTGATATTTTGTAAAAAGCTCATATTTTCTATGGTTCACTCATAAAACAGCATTGAAACTAAGGCTGGGAATTTTCCAGATATTAGTATTCGAATATTCGTTGGAAAAATTATTAGAATATTCGAACTATTCGAATTCGGATTATTCGAATTATTCGAATAGGTATTCGAATTATTCGGATATTCGAATATTCGGATTCGAATACCTATTCGATTAATTCGAATATTCGAATACTCGAATAATCCGAATTATTCGAATAGGTATCCGAAAAATCCGGATTCATTATTAATAGGTATAGCACTAAATACTAGTGAATAGTGAATACTCTATTTGAGTATTTGGTTGGATAGACCACAATAATAGTCGTGATGTAATCCACTAAGCTTTCCATACCCACGATAGGGTATGTCTCCTGTACATGTGCTTTAAGGGTCAGAATTATTTAGTTAGTATTTTATTTTATGATTGAGGCGCTATTGTTCACATTTAACTATTGAGGCTTAAATAAAACGAAAACAGAGCTAGTTTATTCTACTTCTGTGTCATAACTATTTTTCCTTTTCGAAAAAAATAAAAAAGTGCTCTAAAATTAGAATGTTTTTAAAAAAGACGCAAATTGTGAAGGTAAAACAAATACATGAAAAGTCAATAGTTAAATATTTACAGGTTTTCTAAAATTTAAAATTTAGTTTTAACCCCTGCCTTAGTACAGTAAGAATAAGGTCGAGACGAAAAAAGAGATGGAATAGTTTGACTGGGAGTAAAACGTGCCACTAATGTGGTCTATTTATATATTTGGATTTTAGAATAGGTACCTACCTATACCTATTATCTGCCTACTTTGATTGGATGCATACTGCATACCTATTCGTACATAATTTAATAATGTATTTTAATATTCAAATTTACTCAAATAGAATCGAATATGTTCGAGTATTCGAATATATTTGAGTATTCGAATATTTCGAAAATTCGAATAATTGCCCGTTAGTATAATTCGTATTCGATTACTCGAATATTCGAATACGCGAATTATTCGTATTCGATTCCCAGCCTTAATTGAAACAACTCCGCTTATCAAACGCACTGGTCTGGTAGCGATTAAAATAAATTAATTTATAAACAAATTCTGCGAATTTAAACCAAGTAGCATACTGAGTTAATTTTTTCAGGATATCCAATCTTAATTTGGCCAATAATTGTTTTGCACGTGTATCTAGGCCTTTTTTATTAGCACTTTTTTAAAACGTCAGTTTGTTTAGTAACTTTTTTTGTGTCTCTTAAAATATTTATACAAAAGTAAAATATGAATAATTTTACAAATTTAAACAATTTTTAAATTATTTCTTTATTTTTATTATTTTCAGCCAATGTAAATAAATTAATATTTTTCTAGGTGTTCGTTACAACGGGACCTTTCGCTCTCCTAATGTTTAGGGTAAAATGGAAAAACTACTAAATATATAATACAGGGTAATTTTTTGTTATCATTTCGAACTTTAGGGGAGTGGAGATTTCTTTTTGACTGGATACCTATGAACGTGTTTATTATAAATTATTCAAAATTATATGTACAGCCGTAATAGGACCATATTTGTACACACCCTGTTCCAACATTGTAATAGTCAGGCTAGTATACACGTATAAAAAAAACCACTGTGTTGGTGAATCATGACTTTATGGGTATATTTTATAAAAATGTACAGGGTGTCTGTTTAATGCTTCATAAAAACTGAGGCATAAATCTTGTATAAAATTCATGATAATTGAGACCAAAAATGTTGCTATAAAAAAGTTTACCTGAGAGTTGCAGCTTCTCAAGTCAAGTCAAAAGAAAACAGAAATTAAGCAGTTAAATCAGATCTGGTTAAGTTCGGCAGTTAAAGTTGGTACGTAAACATTTTTAAACTACAGACTTGTTTCGATGCAATATGAAAAAAGAAGCAGAAAAATTAAGGAAACGTTTATACTATTGAGTATTGATAGGTAAGTTTTAAGGTAAATATCTTGTCTCTTTCATTATTTTTGTAAGAGTACCCATTTCTAAGATAAAAATAATTAAAAAAAGGCTCATAAAATTTACAAAAGAAAACAAAATCACAACTAATTCATTCAAAATGGTTAAGTTTATATGTTGCAATAGTAGAAAAATCAAAACGTAAACGTGATTTACCGTTTCGTTTAATTTTTTTTTGTCATGTTGCATCAGTTAATTCTGGAATTGGTCTAAAGTTTCTTACCAAGGTTAATAAGCCCCTTGCACGTGCCAAATTTTTTTTAAATTAATTCATATATTCTAATATAGTCTTTTTAAACATTAACAATTTTCAAATCTGTTTTAATAATTTCTACTTGGAAAATGTTTAAATTATTAATTGAACTTCCGGGAATATCGGATGTTGTGGGAACGCTGTCCTATTGGTGCGATGTCACAGGCCAAAATATGTGTAGGCTCACACAAATCCATGATGGAAAATATCGTCATTTTGCCCTAAAATATCATACAAAAAAATGAGAAAAATCGTTCGAAACGCAGAATCCCTGTTGTTACCGTGCCATATGAACTTTACACATATTAATTAGTTTTTATTGCCTTTGCATATTTATTTTTAATATTATTATTTTTTAATTACTCACATCAAAAAGGTCCACGTATGCAAAAACGCAACTTATTTTTGGAAACTTCTTTGGATCCCTTTACTACACTTTTCTACATTTTCCGTTCCTTGAAACTTGGACAAAATTTTTTTCTGGTTTTTATTGAAGTATTTTCACATATCGATACGATGCACCAGTAATATGATGATAATTTAAAAAAATTAATCATTATAATTACTTCACCTAAAATTCCACAACACAAATCACATATAACACTACTTGTTTACATTTAACAAGCTTTGCCTGCTTTCTGCATTAACATTCGAGTTCTCTGACGTCACTGCATCGACTTGCCCGGCCGGCAGTGTTTGTGTGCGTAATAGACTAATTCAAACTTTAATGTTGAATAACTTTTTTTTGTAAAAGAAAACATATAAAAAAAATACTTTACACACTGTTTTTTGTATTAAGTAAAGTTTCCAAAAATGTCAAAATTATATTTTCTGTATGAGGCCTATTCCTTTAATTTAGCAAGTTCTCATTTAAATTGCGGTGTTTTTTTTCTTTTGCGACTTTGAGCTATAACTTTTCAAGGAAGCATTTTTGTTTTCATTACAGGATGTTTAAATTTGGTCAATCTATGATTTTTACTTAAGAATTCATACCACAGTTTTATATCGAAGCATTAAGAAACCCTGTATAAATTGTAAATTTGTGAAAATCATAATACAGTTGTATTTCGTTCAGTAAATTTGGTAATATAAATTAGTCTATTATAGTCAAAATATCTTACCAGTACCTATACTGATAATGATGCAACTTCACAGACGTTTATACCTGGAGTTTGCCCAGAAAAAAACAAACATAGTCTGCTATCTAATTTAAAATCCTGTCTAAAGTTTAAACTGTGATATAAAGTGGGAACGCCAAACCTAAAAATAGCTAATTTATCAACTGTAGTAATTATCGGCGTCATAGTGTACGTCAAAATGTTACGAGAAATATAAAATAGTATGTCGTAATAATTTAAAATAGCATGTCATTGTATCCAGTACTTCAGCTGACTTTATGCATGACTGAATGTAATGAATGAAATCATTTCTGTAATGCATGCAGATGGCAGCACTTTATAGAAACTCTATATTGCTGGCTGTTCGGTTTGTCGATCTCCTCGAATCCTCACCTCAACGACACGGACTTTTACTTTTTTGTTGTTTCATTGTGGTACCTACCATCTACCTGTACATTTTAGTTGATGTTATCGGCTTAGGTACACAAATGTTTCTTCTTTAGAATCTTCATCATATCGTATTAACATCTGAAAATTATACAAACGTATTTCGCTATGACTGATGTAGCATGAAATGGTCAATTTTATGTTCAAAAATATTGAAATTTAGTATTATTTCCTGGACGTCAGTCACGAGCAAACTCATGATAATCGCAAAACGAAATTAATGAAAACGTTTGTTAATTAAATTACATGCTCAAAAATTAAAATTTTGGTACACCTAGTAATTTATTTTTTCGTTATTTTTCAAATTTAACATTCTAACAGCCACAGTTCCTAACCGCTTAGAATAGGACGTGTGTATATAACATTTTATAGATATATTATTTACTTTTTAGATAAAAAATTAAAAGGTGCAAAGAGAAGATTTAATTATATTGTTACTTAAAACATCTAAAATTATGAAAATAATTAGGTAATAAAGAAAACTTTTCCGTTCCCCAAAATTAAGCGTTATCTTATATATTTGAAGTTTACAATAATTACGTTAATTGAAATACTTTTTAATAAGTAATTGACATCACAAATTAAAATTCTCATAATTTCCCTGATGTACAACACATACGTCATTTTAACGTCAGATAAAATTTTAATTGGTAATTATTATATCATTCATTTTTTTTTCTAAATTATCTCATTTTATGTACATGAATACTCAAAATAAATACTTTGATAAACTTATCAACATTTATTGTAGCGTGTTTTACTAGTACTTAGCCTGCAATATCACTTTGATATTATTCAGCATAGTGCTAGAATATATTGCAAAGAATGTTTTCTGTGCAAATAAAACAAGGATTTTTTTTGTCTTATAATGACATCATGTTTGAAACTCATGCATGTTTATGATTGAAATTCTTTATATACTTACTACCTTTTGTAAGTGTGAACAATTGCATCGTCGGTAATGGCTAACGTTGCAAGTTGATGAATAAATTGTTTTCTGGCGTTAGACATGTTGTAACTATTTTTTTTTCCTGTTTCAGTGGTGTAGCGGTACTGAGTTGCACTGACTGCAGCGGTAGCAGTACAGCTTCGAGCGACATCACCGATCCTGGGTCCCCGTTCAGCACTGCGTCCAGTCATTCCGAGGACTCTGGCTCACAACCAGCTAAAATGCCTCCCACACAAACTGCCCATCATCCTCCCTGGCCTTGGACTGCCGAGGAGGGGCCGCCATGTAAAAGGCCCCTTCAAGAAAAAACTGCCTTTCCGAAACGTCTCAAAACTAGTGAAGAACTCAAGAGAAAGCAATCACCGCCATGCCTAAATACATCGCAGAACACAAACAAAATCCAAAAGTTTGTAAAAGTTGCTGCTGCCGATCCTAGTCCAAATGATAAATTAGTTAATAATAATAATAATATTAATTGTAAGGCTAAGAAAATAGATAATCCCAAAATGCAGCAAGGTAAAATAACGGAGTACTTCAAATCTCAAATCAAATCAAATGGTTTCCAAAAGGACTTCATCAATTTCGCAAAGCAAAATGATTCAAAGCAACAGCCCAAATTTGTTTCACTAGTCGACCAACAAACTCAATTCAACGGTTTAAAAGCACAAAGTATCCATAACGAAATTCGGTCGGAGGTTCGTAAAGATGGTAAAATCGCCATACCTTCCATGAGAAAGAAGAAGGTCGTATCGATTCCTAGGAAAATTCTGCCAGCTCCAAGTAACATCTCGGAACAAATCGCCATAAACGAGCAGCTAAGCAGTTTAGCTAATTTTGCACCCACAGTGACTTTAACCGCGCTTAGTTTTCCTCCTAACTATACGTATCTTCACACAAAAGCACCCAAACCTCCGGATAACCCTATATTTGTTCCTCAATTTGCAACGATAACAAACGACAAAATACCAATACCAATAATAAATCGAACTCCTTGTTTAAATGTTATTCAACCAGTGCAGAAAATAACAACAATAAATAATTTTAATTGTGTCAAATTAAACGGAACGGTAGTGCCTCTCGTGAAAGTAAACACCTTGCCTTCAAGAATAAACGGTCCACCTAACTTGACGAATGTTAGCTTATCGAATGTTTCTGTTGCTCCTAATATCGGAAACGTAATCGGCACTCCTCCCTTACCGAACGTTGCGCTGAGTGTGGAAACGGCCCTCCCCACGGTTCTATCGGCAAAACCGAAGTTTAACGAAAGCAGTATTACACCCAGTGTCTCGGTGACGAATTTCGCTACACCAAAGCAGCATACTACTTCAAGTAGTACGAATACTTTCGTAGAAAATGTACAAAACAAGTGTCGAACGGAAGAAAACTCAAGGACAGAAGAACCGTATCGAACGGAAGAGTGTACGACGCAGGAGATATTCCGAACCGAGGAAATCTCACGGACTCAAGAGAAATCACCTACACCAACTGATTCGGATAGTGGGATATCGAATAGAGAGTGCTTAGAAGTGAGTGTCAGTGAGAATGTGGTGGTGGAACAACAGAAGTCGCCAATTTTGTCGCAGCCGAAGACAATCAGGTTTCCAGCCAAACAGGGCTCGAAGGAAGAAGGCAAGTCTCCGCAACATTCAACCGATGGCCGTTGCAGATGGGCCGAATGTAATTCTCGATTTGACACCAGTGGGGCCTTATTAGAACATCTACAGGTATGCTCTGATTATATTTTTTAGTTAGCATTCGTAGATAAAATTAAATTCTTAGAGAGCGGAATAATCCCTGGGGATTTTATATCACGAATAATTTTTCAAATCGATGAAATTTAAAAAATTATTCGTGGGTTAGAAAGGCCCAAGAAGGGGAAATAAAAATTAAGGGAATACCCGAGAAAATACCACAAACAACTTTTAAGGAAATTTATAATAATGTGGAAGAGGAAAATTATCGGTCGTTTATAAATACTGAGAAAAATAATGTTAAAATTGCCTACACAAATTTCAAAACGGTTTACGTTTGATTCAGGAAACATGATATCAAGTCGTAGATTGTTGGGACAAATTGACAAATTGTTTTGTTTGTATACACGGACAGTAAGTTTTAATTTTACTTTCTCATCTACAGGATGGGGCAATAGTGCGTCGGACTTCGATATTTCGAGTTCTACGATAGCTAGAAGTTTTTTAAAATTTAAAATTAGATAAAAAAGTCTATAACTGGAAATTATTTTCGAACATACAGGGCGAGCCAAGACGAAATTACAGGATCAAGTGCCTTTTTTTTAAATGGAGTGCTATGTATATCAGTAAATTTTTTGAAGCCTCTTTCTAGACTATTCATTCCTATATTATTATTGACTATCTCCCAACCATTTGGATGTAATGAATTTTTTTTGTTGAAATAATGCCATCTGCATATACATGTTGAAAAAAATCAGCAAAGTCACAATTATGGGTTTTAAGAAAAACTTATGTGAATACTAGTTCCCAGACATCTAATTACTTAATGTCTTTGAATAATTGTTACTTCCTAAAAATGTACAGAGTGGCCAAACATTATTTTTTTAATTAAGAACTTTTCAAATTAAATTTCACAATTTTTTCAGATGGAACACCCTGTATATTTTTGAACAATGTGATGTAGAAATGAAAAACGAACATTTTTTTGTAAGTACTTCTCTATGGCTAATTGCAACCATTTTCGTTTTATTGATCAATAAGTACAAGATTCAAGAATAAACTTAAAAAATAGAAGTTTCCTCAAATAATTCATTTGAAAAAATTATAATAACTGCTCCACTGTTGCCCATTTTGATTGACACACGTCTCTATGCGCTTTTGAAATGAGGTTTTTACTGTTCCTAAAATTGCCGGTGTGATAGATCTAAAAGCAGCTATTATCCTTTCCTTCATATTTTGTACTGTTGTTGGTGTGTCTTTATAAACAATTTCCCTCATGTATCCCCATAAAAAGAAATCCATTTTTGTAAGATCTAGAAATCTATCCGAGCAATTTAGTGGGTCCATGTCTTCCAATCCAGTGAAGTGGGTAGGTATTATTTAAGTGGTCTCTAACTGCATTTAAATAATGTGGTGGAACACCATCTTGCTGAAACCACATCATATTTCGAATCCTTTCAGGAGGATTCACCAATAATTGTGGTAGATAATTTTCCAGTCAATGTACCATCAAAGAAATGTGGCCGTGTTACATGTTCTCCAATAATTCCTCCCCAAACATTTATAGACCATCTGTGCTGGTTATTAACTTGCCTAAAAAAGTGAGGATATTCCGAAGCATAATAATGAAAATTGTGCCTATTAACAAATCCATTTTTATGAAAAGTTGCCTCATCAGTGAATAGAACATTATTGAAGAAGGTGACATCTTGCATTTATTTCTGCCCCAATTATAAAACTGTAGACGCCTTTGAAAATCATCATCAGATAGTTCCTGGTGCATTTGAATATGATATGAACCTTATTTGTTTTTAAGATTCGACCATTATTCCTACTAATAAACTCACCTCTCTCTCTGACTAATATGGGAATTCTCAATCGTTGTAGCACCACAGAAAACTCATTTTCTTCGTTCACAACACGGTTTATTCTTTCACTTTTTTTATATTCGACATTTCTAGTTTCCACATCTATCGAGAAGGTTTTGGAAGCTGCTAACATCAGGAATCCTCCTCTCAGGATACCTTTGCTTATAAATTCTATTGGCAAGCAAACAATTTTTGTCTGATTCGCCCAAAACAAAAGGCATGTCTACAAGTTCGGCTTTATTAAAATTCATTTTGTAAAACTCGAAATAGTTTAAATTTAATACAAATAATAACTGACCACCCATAAGTGCGATAAATGCTCGTTTGTACAAAACAATTTATACTAAACTGAGGTTTTGTTGCTTGCCAAATAACGAAAACAATAAAAATAACAAAAAAACTAAATGGACAATAATGGACCAGTTAAATACTATTTACCCACTTCAATGGATTGGATGGTCCCACTAAATGGTCTCATTTCAAAAGCGCATAGAGACGTGTGTCAATCAAAATAGACAACATGTGGAGCAATTATTATAATTTTTTCTAATGAATTATTTGAAGAAACATCTATTTTTTAAGTTTATTCTTGAATGTCGTACTTATTGCTCAATAAAACGAAAATAGTTGCAAATAGGAAGTACTTACAAAAAATTTTTGTTTTTCATTTCTACATCACATCGTTGAAAAATATACAGGCTGTTCTGTTTGAAAAATATTGAGAAAATTCTATTTAAAAAATTATTAACTGAAAAATAATGTTGGCCACCTTGTACCTTTTTTATGAAGAAAAAATGATTCAGAAACATTAATTAGATGTCCCGTAACTAGTATTCACATAAGTTTTTCTTAAAACCCATAATTGTGACTGGTAATTTTTTCAACATGCATCTCTGCAGCTGGCATTATATCAACAAAAAAAATTCATTACATCCAAGTGGTTGGGAGATAGTGAATAATAATATAGAAATGAATAGGGTCTAGAAAGAGGCTTCAAAAAATGTACTGATATGCATAGCATTCAATTTAAAAAAAGGCACTTAATCCTGTAATTTCGCCTTGGCTCGCCCTGTGTAATCGAAAATAATTTCCGGCTATAGATTTTTTTATTTAGTTTACTTGCATTTTTTTTTTTAATTTCTAGCTATCGTAGAACTCGAGATATCGAAATCCGACGCACTAATGCCCCACCCTGTATATATCTGTAGATAATTTTGGCGCCTCGAAATAAATCAAGTTCTAGATTATGATGAAAGTAGCAAATTTTTCAAATCGGTATTCCGTCTATGTCTGATCTGTAATGTGATAAGTTTTTCTTGAATACGGCTCATTGTGGAAATATATAACACTTTTTGGTATCTGGAGATCAAAGGTAGAATCCAATACTGAATATTAGATTATTACGAGGGGCAATCCGCTGACGAAAAAACGTACGAGAATTTCAAAATTTCTGAAATGTTTTGAAATCCCTTAAATACTTTTATGTGATTTCAAAGAGATTTCTGAGGAGATATCAATATACTTCAAGAAATCTCAAAATTTTTCAATTGTTTACGTAATTCGGAAGAATATTACAAGTGACAGAATATGTACGGGGCAAATAAGTATGAAGTAGGTGTAAATTTTTTTATAGGTTGATTTTTCGAAAAATTATATTCTGTTAAAAAAATTATTTATCCTGAAATGACATTATTAGTGATAGTTAAATTTAAAATTTATATTATGGATGATTAGAAAAAGGGAAAGATCAATATTACACCATGATATGTACATTTATTTTTGAGTGTAAAAATTAAAGAGTCACTTAGGAAAATTATTCAGGGTTAGAAATAGGGGACAAGTAGTACAGTGCGTTCTCTTAATGTTAAAATTAGGTGTTGATATTTATTATTAGTTTTGTTTTTGTTTTTAATTTTCGGAAAAATGTTATTTATAAAAAAGTTTGTTTCGCCTAAAGAAAATAATCAAATTCGGGTTTATGTATACAAGACGTTCAAAAAAATTAAGAGAAAATCATATGGCAAATAAATAAATATTGAGTAGTGGACAATAAAACAAATCATTTTCCGAGTCATTTTTCTTTCTCAGAGCTAGAAAATCACAATTTTTCCGATTTTTTCCTCTTATAGTAATAAAATTTGGTATATTTGTACAATTGTGTAATTATCCGCACAATTAAGTAAATTATCATAAAGAAATCATCATTATTACACAAACGTAAAATTGTGTTGGTTGAAGTAACATAAATTAGATCAATCTAATTAGTACGTTATATTCTTTTAAAACAATCTTTATATGAAAATTCTCTATACATATATATTTTGAGCCTCTTGTATGAATAATCTCAA
The DNA here is from genome assembly GCA_029963845.1 of Rhamnusium bicolor. Lineage (NCBI taxonomy): Eukaryota > Metazoa > Arthropoda > Insecta > Coleoptera > Cerambycidae > Rhamnusium > Rhamnusium bicolor. The sequence goes on along the minus strand of JANEYF010003079.1, from coordinate 167,724 downwards.
ATATGATTAATTATCTCTGGAAAAATGACACTTTTCATCAGAAACAAATTTGTTTCGAAAATTTTGGAATAATAAAATTCATACCTACCTAAATTCAACATTCACTAACACACTACTTAATGTTCTCTATTTTCAATTCTTTTCCAAGCGGCATTTTGTTTTTTACCCAAAAATAAATTTACAGATCGACAACGCGACATTTTTTACACCAGAAAAATGTAAATTTTTTGTTTGGCAGGAAATTCAGAAAAAAAATTCACTAGACCAAAACTTATCCCATGAAAAGAAAATACAGCAAGTGTTTAGAATTTAATTCTAGAGCAGAATACAAAATTTGATTGTGGAAAATTAAAATTTTGGTTTAATTTTTTTTAATGGGGATGAAAATTTTGTATGTAATAATAATAAAACTCATTTAATCGAAGTATTTTGTAAGTATTTATATAATTGGATATTTTAACCGCGAAAATTTTAAGAAATTAATTTCAAAGAGAACAAAGCTACTCCACTCACATCCTCAAAATTCAAAGTATTTTTTTCGAGCTTACGAATGCTTTTGTTGTTATGAAAATATATACGAATTAATTTGCAAAATAATGTATTATTATTGAGGTTATTATACGTAGAATGTACAGTGTCCTCAACAAAAAAGTTTCCGACCTAAGTTGATTCTTCCAATGTTTTCAAATGTAAATAAAGGAAACCGTTTTGCCGTATACGTCACGACAAAATGCAAAGATGAATGAAGTATAATGCTATACAAGGTTTCAACATAGATTTCATAGATTTTAGGTATGGTTTCAGGGAATTCAATGCGATTTTAAGAGTTCAATAAAGAAACTTCATTGTGATTTCAAAGATTTTAAAATTTTAGGAAGATTTCAATAATTACAATTAATATACTATATTTCAAAAATATTGCAAGTATGATTGCAAGTCAAACGTATGAAGATTTCACCAGCGACCGCCTGGCGTCCCTCGAATTCTCACAATTTTTGGTAAAATCAGAACATGTTTTTCAAGTAAAAATTCAGATTGGGAAATTGTGTTAAAAAGGTATCTGAACATTTTGCGTCCAATGAAAAAAAATCTGTGAAAATATCTGTACCTATAAGTGAAATTAATATATTTTTTTATATCCTTCATTCATTTGAATTAGATATGATGATACGATTTTTTAACAACTCTTCTAAAAATCCAACGAATTTCTATAATTTTTCCTTCTTGATTATGGAAACTGTTATTTTTGGTCTTGGAAAATAATGGAATTAAATTTTGATGGCTTCTTGGAAACTGTAAAAGTGTTTAAGTGTAAATTTCTTCATGCTATTAATAGTTCTTAACAATAATATTATAATCATATTTTGAAAAATACTCTTAATTGATAAGTAATTTTAAAAAAACAGGTCAGTGGATTAACTGAGTTGTAGGTATGTAAAATTACATTTGTAGGTCTTTGAGTCAAATTGTTTCATCGGGACAGGTGTCTGTAGAACGTTGTGTGGCATTCTTTTGCCTAATTCGATGACGTAGCACTTTACCTACACAGGGTAATTTCAACAATTTTGTTTCTTGTGTTCACACGGTTTGAAAATATTGTGGAGATGACTATTAGAATTACAAAATAAGCAATTAATTTTACTTTTGTATCCAAGTTAAAATTAAATTAATTCGAAAATTAATTGTAGAAAAACCGGAATATCAGACTTCCGCCCGTATAAGAAAATAATTAAAAACTTGGAAGCGAGGATGGATAAATAGATGCTTTTGCCACTATTGTACCAAAATAGGTCATTTACTTTCGTGGTTAATTTAGTACCTAACAGAAGAGATATTTCACAATTATATGATAGTACTTCACACTGATATTCCTTGGCAAATGTTCATGAAGTGGGCTGAAACCGCTGATGTGATGGATGACACTAGCACCACTAATTCCAAACACTCTATATTATACTCGACTCGAGTTTGGCCAACCAAGTTGGCATCATCGGGAGATGATGATTAAAAATCAGTTTTTTAAGGATTATTGTTCTTGTACTTAAAAAATACTGACGTAGTTTTCCACAAAACATCATATACAGTACTCAACGCGTGAAATTGATTAAATTTTAGTTTTAAGGGATGGTTAAAACGTAGTTATGTAAGTTTTTGTTTATATGGGCGAATCGCGCACTATTATTAGAAGGCTTAGGAATCTTAGTGAAAACAGGTATGTTTCTGTTAATTTTTCATTTTAATCATGCCAGAACATACTTTACTTAAGAATATTGATGTTTTATATATTAAAAAATATATCATAGTTATTATTTAACATGTAAAAAAGTAAAACGTGCCTCACTCTCCCTTGAAATAACTGTCAGTAACGGGGTCGGCCCTTTGAATTTTTTATGTGCACAGTATTTCTGTAATAAACTATACATAGGTATGTTGGATGTTGTATACATAAACGTTCATTTTGTTCAAATTTAGAAGAAACCGAGGATAAAACATATAATTTCCATTTTAAGATACTAAATTTTAACTGTGGAAAAGAATCGATTTTGTAATTTCGTTACCGTTTATTCATTTACATGATTCATGGTTGACATAAAGAACATTCCTACATCAATAATTTAATATCTATCTATATTTCATTTGCTAGTTCATTACTCCCATGCCTTTCAATCAGATCCATGATTCTTTTTGTATTTTTTTCTAATATCAACAGATACAATTGATTTAACTTCATGTAAAATTTGTTTTCCTTGTACTTTTTTTGAAGTCTTTAACATATGCAAATTCGAATATATAAGTACCCCAGGAATTTTTTATACTTTACTTTTTTCCTCATAAAATTAATTAAACTGTAAGCCAAGAAAATTTTTTACTAAGAAACTTACTCAGTATGTTGAAAAACGAGTAGTAAGGGGCAAAAGGAATATTCCCATTTTGGGAATATTTCCCCATCGGGAATATACCGGAAAATATTTCCCAGGATCATATAAATTCACAAAATGTGGAAATTAATTTTAAAGTTCCTAACGACAGTAGGCGGTTGCATTAGATACTGCTGACACCGATGAGAAAGTAGAACAAATCATAAATGACGAATTGTCTGATGATGGTGATGATGTAGAAGTGTTAGGAGCTGATTCTGATGCAGTTTAAAATAAATGTGTTGCATTTGGTTTACATTTTTGCCTACTAGCAGTTATTAATTTTTGTTAACATAATTTAAAAAAATATTGTTTTATTGCTTTTTTTTGTTTAATAATTATTATTGTTGCGTTACTTTATATTTTATATAATGTTTTAATGAAACAACACATTTTCCGTTAACATAATTCTATGTGGAAACGTACATTTTATTCCAGGTAACATTGTAAAAGTTTAGGAGGTATTATTATTGTTATTGTATTTCTGTTGCCTATATGGTATGGTATCCTATAACATAAATAATATATCATTTCTGGGCAGAAAGCTTATATTTATTTCCAAACATAAAAGAAACAAAAATTACCGTGAAATACCCATTGTAGAAAGATTCCTGGGAATATTCCCCCAAAAGTAAATTACCGGGACTTTATCCATCACTACACCCGACCATGCACCACTGATCAGATCTGTTGTAAACTCATTCTCATCGGAATTGCACCGCCAAGAAGGAACAAAATTTTCATAAAATATTAATCAGTCTAAGACCCGGTACTTTGGGTGCCAGTTACTAAACTTGTATTCTTAGATGGCCAGTTTTTTTTTTTTAATTTTCGTATTTATTTTTGAAGTAGTAACAAATATTTTATTTTTGACTTTTTTTTGTTTAATTTTATAAAAATATAGTACTTGCTAACCAACCTCCAGTTAGTAGTTAATTGGCACACAAGGTACCGGCCCTAAGTATTTTAGAAGTATATATGATCAATGATAAAAATGACAGTGCTTCACTCAAGATTCTCAAAGATTAATAAAGATACGACACTCTGAGAGAGTAACTTGTTTTCAAGGGAGATAGAGTATCCTTCCAATTTAAAAGTCATTAAAGGACTATGAGCACTGCGCATGTGTAGCATTGGGGAGTGTGTTTCTAATTGGTGTGAATAAAGTCGAATTTATATATTATGGACCAAAGATATTATGGGTATTTCTCATTATGATTATTACTCACAAAGTGTATGTCACTCTTGTTATAATTTCATTGAAAAAAAAAGGAACTTTACAAGGTAAAAAGTACAAAACACAAAAATGCTATGAATACAATTGACAAGTGACAACTAACTTTACTTACTTCTACCGGACGTGGTTGAGTACTTAAAATAGTTAAGTTCTACCGTAACAAGACAGATGGCGTTTCTTTCATTAATTTTTCTTTTATCACAACAACACTTCTACCTTTTTAAAAGGACGACCGAAACGAGGTTACTGAAGCCAGTAGCGAGAGATTAAAGGAAGCCGAAGTAGTGGCGTATCTTTATCTATTTAATATTTGACATTTTAACAGTTAGACCCATTATAATTCATCTTGGGATACTGGCAATTAATTGGTCAGTATTTTATTAGGGTATGTATATCATCCAAAATTATTTATAGATGATGACGCAATGTGTTCAAGTTACAGGCTTATCAAGGCATAAATCCTCGTTTCCACTATATCATACATGCTCAATTGGGGATAGATCGAGTGATCCGGCCGGTCAGGGCAATATTTCAAATTAAAACTCTTCAGGAATCTCCTGGTCATGTTTGCAGTATGTGGGCTAATAGGAAATTGCCCTTGAGTTGGGCATGACTGGACATTATCACACCTACTGATATGTTAATAATATAACGCCTGGTGTTGGAGCAGTATATACCCTTACTGCGAATTCTAAATTTTGTCTTCTTCTCAGACATCGTCTAAAGTTTATCCCACTCTCATTAATCTTTAATTATTAAAACAAAAGCTGTCATCAGTATAACGCCAAAATAAATGCGGGACATAGTCAGGGTAATCTAAAATATATCATATATACGAAAGATACTGGAGACGGTGCCCAGCCCTTAATATTTATTATAAACTGGAGGATACGTATCCCGTTCACTGCTTAGGCTACGCCCCTAATTTTTTAAAATTTGTGAATCTAAACAATAACTAAACATCGCCCAAGACTTCTAGTAGAATAGAATGAGCTCGGTGGTGTAAAGGTGAGTGAACCTGCTCGTGTCACCATGTTTTGAAAAGGATATAAAATTGTGAGTTCCTTGAATTTGCGATGTGACCACGTAAAAAATCCATACCTACCCTAGATAAAGTGAGAATTTGACAAAATTACCAGTTCAGGGAAGTCAGTGCCTAAGTATGCACTGATGAGGGTTATCTCCTGGCGTCGGTGTTTGACCTTGGTAGCGGAAATAGACTGTTAAATAAGTGATTAAAATAAAAGTTAATAGAAGATCCGAGAAAACATCGTTTATTATTATATTTATTTAAATAAAATTTATTGAATAGTTTTTCTTTTTTTGTTCTTTAAATATTTATATAAAAAAAATTTTAATTTATAAAATTTTTTTGTTGAAAGGTACTTTCTTTATTCTAGGAATTATTTACAAATATTAAAATGTTGTCGCCTTTATGTTTGGACAAGTTAATTTCAAAAATTAACTGTTTACTACCGACAACAACAAAAGGGTTAACAAGTTATTGAAATTCCAGCACTAAACATAATATAATGGATCCGATTGAGTTGGTGCGTAAATTGATTATATTCAATTATTACTCTCAAAATAATTTCAAAGGACGTTGAAAGACTGAGAACAATGGTTTTATATTTCATTTGTTTCCTGTTCATAATGCTGATGATTTATATTTAGCTCATAACCTTTCTTCGCAATAAAAACTGCATACTAACAAGAGTAAAATAATGAATAAATCGAGGAGCAAATTATGTTTCTGTTTTTGAACAGAATATTTTTATCGAATATTAATTCCTTCATACTTTTTATGATATTAAACTGAAATCAGTGTTGTACACCATAAATGAGAATAAGGTTTCATTTCGTATTTTTTCTATTTCTAAATATAATATGATAATGTGAATAATTGGATATATTTTAATGTTGACCGATATGTCAACGAAACTATCACCACTAACTATGGAATATTTAAAATCGATACTACTAATATTAACTATAATTTTCGAAATATCAATCTCGTTAAATTGAAAAAGAAAACATTTTTATAATGTTTATATTTTTGCAGTCACAAAGATTTTATATTATATTTCTAATACTGCTTTTAAATTTCAGGTTAAACATGTGATATCTCAAGCTTCTCAAGAACATTATGTTTGCTTATGGTTAGGCTGTAAAGTTCATGGCAGAACTTCGTGTTCAAGATCATGGCTAGAGAGGCACGTCCTTGCACATGCAGGCACCAAACCCTTTCGTTGTATTGTGGATGGTTGTGGCCAAAGATTTAATTCTCAGGTAAAATTATAATAATGAAATACTAACTTTCTTATAATATGTAATGTAAGCGCCTTCAATGAAATGGAATGCATATTTTAATCCAAATAAACCAACACCATCAGGGGCCTATAACGCAAGTTAGACAAGTGTAGATAAAAATTGTACCCTTGTAATGATTCCGTAACACAAAGTATATTGTATGAACAGTTGCGGTCAATAATCTTCTTGTGTAGTGTAAAAGTGACTTTTCAATATTGCATGTCAGTCTTGACATATCAATATTATGTAGCCTATTAATATTAATAATCCCAATACTCAACTAAATTTTAGCAAAAATTTGTGATAATAATTTTCCCATTTTTTATTGACCGCAACTATACATGTGCCGCACTTGTAATTACGGAAAGTTTCCTACACATGTAAACGCATTCTATAACACAATGTTCACACTTGTATGGTTGTTTTACTAAATTTACTACACTAGTAGAAAAATGTCTATATGTTTGAAACCTGACTAGATAGTAATGCATTGACTCTCGAGAAGTTAACCCGTCCTTCCGCTTGTTGGAAAAATGGGGGCGGGGGGTTTTTGGGGGGGGTTTTTGGGGATGGCCTGGTTAAAACCCTTTTTCGAGAAAGAGCCGACTTCAGTTTTCTGTTTGACATCACTACAAAAAATACTAATTGCTCTGCATTGGTTGGGAAACGGCGGTCAGTATCATGGCGTTTGCGACATGCATGGTGTTTCTAAAATAATTGTGTGCAGATGCCTGCATAGTGTGGTGGATGCTGTGAACCATTTAAATTTCAATGAAGTTGTAGCATGGCCAGAATATATGTTAGATGTTATACAAAGATTCCATGCAATGACAGGTTTTCCAGAAGTATGTGGTGGTCGTTGCGGGATGCTGATTATTATCGCTACTCCAACAGCTGATGAATCAGCATTTGTAGACCGCCAGGCAAACACACTCCGCTATTAACTGTGTGGCTGTTTGTGGTCCCGACATGAAATTTTATTACGTAAATGCCAACTGGCCCGGCAGCATATACTGCCAGGGTTATGCGTAACAGCTTTTTGTTCCGAAATTTTGAAAATGGTTGGTGACCTTATCCCAGTGCTGTCATTCTTGGAGATTAAGCATATTCACTGAAATAATGGCTTATTCCACCAACATATGAAGATGTCTTGAATCAAGCTCAAAACAATTTCAATAGAGCTCATAAACAAACGAGGAGAATAATAGAAAACGCATTTGGAATTTTGGGGAAAGTTTCCATGCTTGATACAAATTCACAACTTTCCTTTTTATGGGAATCGTAATAGTCTTAATATCCATCTTAACCTTTTTTAGAACTATCCAAAATAGTTCAATAGTCGCGATTGAGTATAATTACTTGGTTGCTACAGCGGCATTGGTCGATCTCATTCGCTACGTGATGCACATGGTGAAACATATAGATCGAACCAGACCACTAGATTCACGACGAGCGGTATGCGCAGTTTAGAGTTGCCCGTGTGAATACGAAATCCGAACGAAAGTTAACCATTGCGTCAGGGCGCTTACTGGGAGGAGCATACAAGACAAAGCAGTCAGTATTGTTAACTCAACCGATTTGCAATGAATTCCACCTACCATATCTTCCGATCCGCACACAAATCCTACTGAAAAACAGACAAACTGATCTGATGAAGGATCTGTTTGGAAAATACCTCACATCAATTTGAATCTGCTTTACAGTTTACAGCGACCTGTATCCACGACTATGCATACATAATTGTATCGCCCTCTGTCGAAAACTGGAGGGACATACATGTGTACTATGTCTATGTCCATCGAGAATCCCTGTCCAACACGGATCCGTAATCCATTGCTTATCAAAATTTGTGTGTGTTATGCATAGAGTTCAATGGTGTTATGTGAATTTGTGAATAAACGAAGTTATATCCATATTTGTGACTTTTTGCAGCAGTAAAATTTGAATTCTGCTGATTTTGTGCGCCATCTAATGAAAAATGTCATTACTAAATTAGTACATCGTAATAAAGAAACAATTTCAAATCATCTTTCATACTTTTACAATCAAAAAAAATCTACCAAGTCCCTAAATGAATCTATCCATTTTGTACTCGAGAAGTTTCCAATACTCACGTTACGGGGGTCCTTAAGCAAGAACAATGTGATCTCCATGACGGATGATCTGACACGGGAGAAATGAAATTATTTGCTTGCTGCATACATACAGATCGTCTCCAGCTAGAGTATTCGAGCATTGCCTCGGGTATTGTGGATGCGACTCTCTAAAGTTAGATTTTAGCCATTCATTTAAAAATAGCAACTCTTGAGTTAACTTATACACGCTCAGTGGATTTAGACATTATAGTGTGGTTCTTGTATTTGTAAAATAAATGAATAAATGATAATATACAGGGTGTCCCCGAAAAGTCTGGACAAAAATGTGCGGAGCAAAATAAGTCGATTGAGCCTAACTTACCTATATCTATAATTGACTTTTTAAATGTTTACTAACATTTACCAAAAAATGACACACAGGGTGATGTTAACGGTACCATTATAAAAAATGAGTTCTGCCCTGGAATTTGTCTAAAGTAAATTATGCTTTTGATTGGACTAAAAGAGTATAATATTTACACCAAATGTTATTCAAATATGCAAAGCCATTCCAGAAATATGGCCTACTACAGCTTAGTCAAAAACCATAAAACGCCCTGTATCTCAAATACGGTTCACATTCAATGGTAAGTTTGGAGGCGTTTTAAACTCAGCTTAGCGTGCTCTACCATCCATAACACCCTGCATAAATAGTATAATTGTAGGTATCATTTCAGTATTATTGACTTTTCGTTAACTTTCAGTATCGACTATGCTGCGCCGCCAAATTGGAAATATATAAATCGCCTTGCATTCGGATACAACCTGATTCTTATTACAATGTTAACTGTCTTTTAAGTTTCCAAATGCAAAACTAAGCATGGCCACAAATTTAAATTTAAAAAATTTAATTACGCAGTTATGAAGAAATACATTAAGACAGAAATTTATTTGGGTCATCTTACTTATTTTTAGCTTTTGAACCGCTCGCTATCGTTTGGTTAAGCCAGTAAAAAAAATATATGTTGCCATTTTTCCCCTTATATTCCTTTTTTTAATACATATTTTTATTTCTAGTTAATGTTGGAAAGGCACGTCAATGGTCACTTCAATTCGGACGGAAGCCCAAACGGAAGTGCTAAGAAGTCAACAGAAAATGGCCCTCCCAAGTTGTTTAAAAGAAATGGAAAACGTATAAGGTTTAGAAGGCAGCCGTGGTCAGGTAGCGTAATGATTATTCTTTTTTTTTTATTTATAATTTGATATTCACGTAAGTATATATTCGATATGAAATATACAAATATACAGGGTGATTTTATTAAGACATTTATATTCTGGTCTAAATTTACTCTCAACATTCTAACATTCAACATTTTAAAGGGATCTTTAACTTAATGGAAGTTTCAGTGACAAGAAAATATATTACCAATAATTCCAGCAAAATATAATTCGAGATATAAAATAAATATGATAGGCATTAAACCTAATTTTTTATTTAAATTATAGAGTTGGTATTTGATATTTATATTTTGTTTGTAATACATTTTCTTGCCACTAAAACTCCCGTGGGGTAATATCGGCTGTAAAACAATTATTTTTTGACTAATTGGCTAATAATGATCATATATTCAAATTTAAATATTAGTAAGGATATTTTAGTATGTTTGTATGAACATTGGATAGGGTGTTAGATAGGTTTTTTTCCAAATTTTAATTGGCAAAATGCGGATTTCACCTTCTATATACACTCAAGAATGATCACATTCTACATGTGCCTTTGGTTTTTAGCACGAATGTTTGATTTTATCGATTCTGGAATCATGGAAGGTCTTCAACATAACCTCCTAATTTTGACCCAGAAGAGAACCTTAGGAAAAATAAGCGACGCGGGTGATACTGTCCATTTACAGAGCCAAATATTAGCAAAACGAATAGAAACCGACGGTAGTATAAAGTATCTTCTCAGGTGGCACCCTCCTGATGTGTGAGTATATTATATTTTTTTTATAATCAAGCATGATTCATGCCATGCTTCCATATTATTTCAAAGATTTTTATTTTAATCATTTAGTTTAAATATTCATTTTAATTAAAATTGAAAGAAAATATTTGTAGGTAAATTATTTAGACAAAAAGACAAATTTTAGAAAATTTAAAATAGGTTAGATGTATTTTAGATCTGTATTATCTCTAATAAACAGTAGGGGTATTGTGTCATACATGTTTGTTTCAGGAGTTGCTGTTTTCCAGGCCGATAATACACCATCTGCAGTATGCGGCACTTCATATAAACGATGATTAAATACTGTTGATATTTCACCATTCATTGTATACAATTTGAACAGAAAATTAAAGTTAACAAATATAAACAAAACCTTTAGACACTTGTTTTCTCTATTGTTGGGATAAAGTCGTGTGCTATGCATAACGAAACACCTTAAGTATTTAATCATCAAAATTGCAGGTGGTGCTTGATGGTGGTCATCACTGCTCACAAAGACAGCACCTCGCAAAACAAACACCTGTAATATCACAATATCGAGAAACTATGATATCAATATATTATCTTTCTCAAAGTTATCAATATATTATCTTTCTCAAAGTTATCGACGTGTTTGTCGCTAAATATAACATATTTTTTGTACCATTTTCCCATTTCCCAGTCACTCCAGACCTAATTTAAGAAAATAGTGCGACCACAAAATTAGTCATATTTAAATTAAACACCAGAAGTAATACAACTCTCTGTATCCCTGAGGGTATGTATATCTAGATACCTTATGTGGGAGAGAGCTACACATTTAGAGACAATGGACATATTAATAGGCGGCAAATATAAAATTTGACATGTTGGTACTTTTCAACATATAAAATAAAATTACATAAAGAGGTATCTCATCAAATCACCTTACGGCCGCCATCTTGGAAAATGACGGCAAAACATGTTTCTTGGAAATAACTCAGTTATCGTCAATTTGACACAAAAAGTGCTTAGGTACAAAATTAAAGAGCATAAAATTCCATACAAAAAAGGTCCGTATCACCTTTTTCATATGCATTACCCGTGTCGATATTATCCAAGTTTTAATTTCTCTCGGTGCGATCTAACACAATGTTATTGAAATTAAATTAAAATAAACAAGATCATAATTTTCACATGTCTGAAGATGTATCTGTAGAAGTGATATATAGAAATGGATGGATATACAGTTTATCCCAAATTCGAGGTTCACTATTGGTATCTATAAGAGATACAGGTTCGATTAAATAGGGGAAAGTTTTAAGGAAATTCATGACAAAGTTAGAACCACTTACAAAAATTTTCCTTCTGCTATAGATTCTGAAAAACATTAATGAATCGAAATATTCGATTTTGTATTTTTTCTCGAACTTTTGTTTTTGATTATCAAATTTGTAAAAACGTTTCCTCAAGGGCTTTCTAAATAAAAAAATCCTATTTCAGATTTACTCTCCGACCTTTCACAAGTTTGCAATCATATTATCCTTTATGATAAATTTAACAACTAAATATGAATTTTTAATTGCCGAAAATAGTAGGCTGTGAAATGAAAATGTGAAAAGCATTAACATCTTTTAAAACAGTAGCATTATGATAAGTAGTAAATGTCAGATTTGAAAAATAATTAAACATTAAATTTTGTCATGAAATTTGTCAACATTTTCTCTATTTAACCGAATCTGTATCTCTCATAATAACAAAGATACCAATAACGAGCATCAAATGTGGAACAGACTGTATAGTCAGAGATAGTCTCTGGTATAGTGTATATATACATACACAAAAAATTAAAAAAATATATATATGTATGATGTCTTATTGCACCCGAGATTCAAAGAACGCTCATTTATTATTTTCAATACCCCCTCCCACTCCACCACAACCTTCACTTCCCTATGTTGCCCATATATAATATTTATCTTCAGAAAGATGTAAATTATGACCTGAGAAAGTTTAATTCCAGTAACACATTGTACAAAATCTCACCGAGGGAACTATTGATTATTGCCAATATGGCCGAAACATAAATGAGCCTATGGAAGAGGTGGTAAGAACGTTTTTGCATAGATATTTTATATTGGAGTATTTTTTTTGTCAAATTAAAAATAGTCATTATATATACGAAACCTGTGTTTTTGTTGTCATTTTCCAATGGCGGCTGTTTAGGTGATTTGTTCAGATGTCTCTATATCCAATTTTATTTTATATGTTACAAAGTACCACTATGTCCAATTTTATATTTGTATCACAATCAACGTTTTTACGTCACTGTACTAATACAGCCCCATTTTGTGGCCGCACTATTTTCTGAGATAATAAAGAGGGCCCAATATGTTTATAACTAAAGCTGGAACGTTGGCATTGAATTCTCTATCGCAGGTAGCAGGGTCAGCGTAGGGAATACAGCACGAGTCCACACCACACGTGTTAGTTGTTTGATGACCGTCGAGGCATGTTGGTTATATGCCTATTGTAAAATGTCATGCCGGCCGGGAGTTTTGCGTTTGTGAATCAAATCCACATATTTCTTAAACATTTTCCTGAATTACGTTACTATGGCGCAGCAATAAGTACTTTGTGTGCAAGACAAATTTGGTGGGATAGGATCCCGCTAATTGTAAAAGACATATTTAAAGCAAACAGCATATAAAAAATTACCAGTTGCAGGTTCCATACTGGGTGTTTCTGTTTGATCTAATTTTTATGTTGCGTGTGTAACATTCCGCCGCATATACTTAACAACGAACATTTTTGGTTATTTTGAAAAATAATATGTACCTAAGTGGCCACGACCTACGAGGGAAAGACTGCGACGTCATGTTCCTCATGTAAAATAATAAATCGAGTATAACATCGGACTTGCGTAATAATAGAAAGTTATGAACTGTTTGATGAAAGTACGGATACAAAAAACAACAAAGTGGAAAATCTTTTAGTATGCATTTTAGCACCAAATCAAATAACAATGCCATATTTAATGGCGAGTAAAAAGATTAAAAAAAAAACACGCTGAAGCAATTCCACAACTAGTAATGCAAGTTCCTTGAAAAATTTTGGATCCAGAAGAATAGTATTTTAGTGTTGCATGTATGGTTAAAGCAGCTACATCGCTTAAAAAGTCTTGTGCTAATTTATTGCACATAACCTGTTTACGTCATGCCTTTCACCGTGTGACAGAAAATAATCGAAGCAGTTTTCAAGATGTCGACAAATTAATAGCAAATGTAAACATGTTTTAAATTTCCATAACACATTGAAAAATTTCACAAATCGTGGCCCAGGAATTCCTGATTTTCCACAGCCTATATTAACAAGATGGTGAACTTGGCTGGAAGCTGCTTTTATTATAATAAACATTTCCACGCAGTTAAATCGATAGTTATCAAATTCGACCCAAAGGAGTGCAGAGATATCAAGGAAAGTCCACAGCAGTTTGATAATCCACAAGTCAAAGCAAATTTACTCACAATACAAGAGAACTACAGTATATTATTCTGCCTTCTTAGCTCAATCGTTTGAAATAGTTGATAACGTAAATATGACACTACAAACTTTAACGTATACCCCTGGTATTCAAGCTGCACCGAAATGTAATGTCTTATTAAATAGAAATCCGGATTTTGCGCAACTACGCCACATTAAGCAGTGCCCAAGTGACTATAATTCTACAAGTGATCTCCGGCAGTATTATTTATATGCAAATATTACATCTCTGAATGTAAATCTTTCAATTTCAAAATACGGTGCGATATTTACAGAGGAGCGTACATGTTTAAAGAAGACTACTGTAGAAGGCATCTTAATGATGCGGGCGTTTGGGTGGATTCAACCTTTACCTTGGACCTAAATAAGACATGAGTAAGTCTGTTTAATTATCTTTAACCAAATTAATTACTTCATGCCACTACGGTAACGCCACTGGAATTAATACCAAAGTTCCAGCTTTATTTATAACCTGCTGTAAAAGATTTTTGTATGTGTCCAACTTCTTTGACGAGCACTGTATACTAACATTTATATTAAAATTTTCGAAAACTGAATAATTACTATCTTTTGGCTTTTAAAATTTGTGTATAATTTACTGGAAACAATTGGGAAAAACACCGCTGCTGATTACAATTTTTAATTTTAAATAAGAACTACATAAATTTTTTCTTTAACTTCCCTGCGGAAATGTTATTTGACCATATCTTTTATTTTTATAATAGTTTACTTTTAAAAATGAAAATTCATTGGAAAATAGATAAAATATAAAAAATACAATTTTTGTTGATGAAGTAGAAAAAGAAAAAATCTATATTGTACTACACAGAGTCGTATAATTATGTAAATTGAATAGAAATGGGTTTTTATGGATTAGATGCTTTTTTTACAAATGAAGGGAAAGTTTCAGTTGTTTTATCAACGAAAAGCAAATATACTACCACAGAAATGTACTGTTACCTGTAATTGTTATCATTTCGAGCGACCAAGCACAGTGAGAGATATTTTTGTTCCCCCAGTTGTAGATAATTTAATGACAAACATATTTTCTAAACTCTAGCTGTCCAAGAAAGAAAGATAATTTTCCTATATTAAGTTGGCATTAATTAGGTAGTGATGGAAAATATTTGGCAGTTTGGAATTAAAAACTGAGTATAATAATCCAAAGTTTCAGAATCGACCGACCGGACAAGTATGAAAAAAAAAATTAAAAAAACATTTAAAAAAGGGTGTGCGCAACACTTCACGCAAAACGCTGAGTGAACTGTAACAGATTTCGTCAAAATTTTATAGGATCAAAGTTGTAGAGGACAAAATTTCCCAAAAAAAAGTCCACGACGGTGTATATTTATCTTTTATAGTTTAACCGTGAGCCGCGCTCAAAGGTGTGCAATCAGGCGTGCGGGAGCAGCTGCATTGACGCTCTTAGTTGTTTAATTCATTATGTACATTGTGTAATTCTGCGCATTGTGGAGACATTTTCCGCAATGAAAAAAATTTTCAAACAAAAATTCAAATTTTGACAGCACCGCGAAAAAAATTCTCAGTATCATCAGGATTTCAGCAGAACATAAGTTAAGATATCTTGGAGATTACTTATCGTAAATCAAAAAAAATAATATGTGCAAAATGAAAGTCATTTAATAATTGATAAATCTCGTCCCTTGATATTTTATCGTAAAAACTATAGTTTCTCCGTAAAAATTCATAACTAAACAAAAGTACCATTTTTATCAATCCCTTGCTACTTTTTTTAAATAAACAATTGTCATAAACAATTTAAGAAAAATTGTAATATTTGCAAGAAATCCTTATATTTTTCTAAAACCGACTCGTATGAAGATTTGATTTTTTTTGTTTATTTAAAAAAAATTAGCAGGGGATTGATAAAAATGGTACTTTTGTTTAATTTCGATTTGTTTACCCAAGCAGCACGTTTAGTAGTCTCTACGTAGTAGCTACCATCAGTGGAACTTTAAAGGTTTCCGCAACTAACGACCGTTATGTAATGCGAACGATCTGTCTACCAAGCATTTACCAAAATGGGAAATAGTTATTACGTGGCAATTACTATTTCAGAACCTTCCCTGTTACGTGTTGACAACTAGGTTATTACGTAAACGGAACGTAACCAAGTAGTAATAATGACTAACTTTTGGAACAACTCTAGTGGTACAAGAGCAAACTATATTTTGCTCTCTCTCTCTCTCGTTCGAATATCAAAATATAATGTATTGCAATAGGACTTACTGATTGTGCGTTTGAAGTCAATATGTCCAAGTTAAATCGATTGAATAAAATATGTGTAGGTAATAAAAATAAAACATGATGTTTTGCATTCACTCTATGTGGAAATTAAAACGACTACTTGTTTTCTGTAAAATGTTTACGTGATCCTTCGATAAAAAAGAAAATTGTTTTTCAAAAAAAAAGAAATTGTTAAAAATTTATGTGTATACACTAGAAAATGCAAAATTTGTGATGAAAAACATTTTTTTTGTGTCTGTGTTATGAAGTAATAATGATCTATTTATAAAAGATGTTTGCAAATGCCCATATTTAATAAAAAAATGGTTTTCAGAATTATATTTTTATCTGTTAATATGGCGTCATCATTCAATAATAGTTCATCAAAAAGTAACAAATACGACGAATGACGTCATTTTCTTGGTAGCTTTAAACTGGCCTCTACTATGCTACTACGAAAAGGTTACTGCAAAGTTCCCACTTACTTTATGACCCTCACTTTTAAGTTGGTAGAGCTGGCTGATCAGATCTATACTCCATTCATTTCATATGAGCACATACAAATTTTTTAAATGGGCTCGCAGAGCGACCCTTTGTCAACCTTCAGTCGTACATAGTTCTCTAGTATAGGCGCGCGATGTAATATATAAATTCACAAAATGTATTTATATAATACCGCGCGCCTCTGCATATATGGAATGAATGGAGTATAGGTAAAAATAATTTTATTGTTTGGGATTGGCAACACGTTAATGACTGACTAAACATCAACAGGTGACAGGTGGAAGTGTTATTAGCGAAAATCAAACAAATGATTAACTCGAGGATTTACTTTGAATATCAACTAAATTCAATGTGGTGAAAATCTCGATTGCCTAAAGTTAATACTATTATCGATATTTTCTGTTATCTGATCATTCACGTATTCGTAAATTTTGTAACTTGCCTAACTTATTCATTTATCTGAATACGAATTTATTCAGTGGGCGAAATTTTAATTAATAGCCATTAATTGCAAATCACAAACAATCACAATCAATTACATTCTTTATTTCAACATTTATTGGTTCTTCACTGCAATGCCTTATTTTCCCGACAATTTTCTTAACCTGGTGATTTATCTATTTCAACGAATAGGGGTCGGTTCCACATCAGTCAATAATTTGTTGAATTGTTAACTTCACTTAACTGCAACATAACTTTTCTGTAAAAGGTCGATGAATGCGGGAAAATCTTTATTGTTTTTTTACTGCTCTTCGACGTCATGTTCGATTAGTTCCGATTAAGAAAGTGTTGAGTTAATGTCGGTATTAAGTTACACAACTTTAAAGCTCCAGAAAATGCCCCGATACAAGAGCTTTAAATAGAACACTTTCAGTTTTCATTACTTTGAAATGATTCTTTGGTAACGCTCTGCAGTCGGCGTTACTACTAATTCTCACTTTAAAGTTGAAAATGCGTTAAAGTAATGCAGTGTAGTATCCGCGACGTTGCACGCACCGCAGCAGTTACATGAACGTGTACTAACTATGCAGTATCTGAATTTAGTAGAATTTACGTAACTGTCACTACACGGGCATACCACAAGGTGAATTTTACATTAAAGTTGCAAATTTAGTGACAGTTATGTAATGGCTACTATATTAAAGTTCCGATGCCAGTTCCGTCACTTTGGTTCGGCGAAACTATAGCTTTTACAATAAAATATTAAGGGGTCAAATTTATCAATTATTAAAAGAAGTTCATTTTGCTCATACATTTTTTTGGCTTACGATAAATAATTTCCAAGATATCTTAACTTAAATTCTGCTGAAATTCCGATGAAATTGAGAAGTTTTTTCGCGGAGCTGTCAAAATTTAAGTTTTTGGTTCAAACTTTTTTTACATAGCGAAAAATGTCTCCACAATTCGTAGAATATCCATGAATTTTTTTAATTCGTTTCAATAGTTACAACATGTACATAATGATTTAAACAGCTAAGAGCGTCATTACAGCCACTCCCGTTCGCCACGGATTTTGATTGCACAACTTTGAACGCGGCTCACGGCTAAACTATAAAAGATAAATACATGCTGTCGTGGACTTTTTCTTGGAGAATGTTTTCCTCTACAACTTTGGTCCTATAACATTTCGACGAATCTGTTACACCTTTTCGGATGAAGGGTTGCGGCGCACCTTTTCTAAAAGGTTTTTTTTAATTTTTTTAGCATCTTGTCTGGTCAATCGAATCTGAAACTGGATCATTATACTCAGTTTTTAATTGTGAACAACTACCAAATAATATTACTGTCAACTTTTCACCTCATTTTCTATGAGTTTTTGATATTAGGTGACTCTCATTCATCATTTTCATGAATATGTCTAAAACTGTTAAGCATATAAGAAAATGGCTAAAATGTTTGTCATACAATTTTGTATTTTTTTTCAAAAAGCAATGGTTTCGTGAAAAAAAAGAAAATACTATTTTCGAATACAACGTACAATGCAATCTTGCTTGTACTTCTGTTAATATCCGAAATGAAAACAATAGAGTTAAAAGTACAAATTATATTCAGCATTATATTATTTACAAAAAAGGAAAAAAATACTGTTTACTAAGAAGTATACGTTGTCCTGCAAATTGGCTAAAAAAAATGCTTACAAGAGACCCTTTTCATTTTGGCTGCTTTGTGACTAATGCAAAAGTAAATAATAATGAATTTTCAATACTTGTTTCGTTCTTCAAGATAAAATGGTAAAATTAATGCATGCCGAATGCTTATTTATATCAAAAATGCCTTTATCTAAAAAAATTTTTGTATATAGTATTGTTTAAGCAAATTCTTTTGGATACATGCATTACTGTTATAGAAAAGTTTTTAGAAATTACATACAAATAGTTAAAATTTACGACTTATAGGCCACTAAAATCGGTGTAAAAATAAACACCTGCTTAGGTATATATTAACAAATTATTTTTAATTTTAAATATAGTGGTCATTGTTATAATTACACAAAGTAGAATCATGCACATCCATAAATTTATATTTAGTTTTCACTTAATGCTTCACCATTCTTCAAATTTGAGGCTCCAAATTACTAACAGCTTCATTAAATGCGTAATGAAGCTGGACATGATAGAAACAAAATTCTAATGCATTCTGATAGTGTTCCAGATGAGTGGGTCACCGAAAAAGAGTACAAACCTACAAAAATAGTACCAATACCCAGTTTGCAACCATCAGCAATAGTTGCTCTGAAGCCTTCGTTATTTCCAATAAAGCAGGAAGAACAACCCAGGCAGAAACATCGTCGTAAACCCATTTCAAAGCAAACGTGATAAAAAGTTGTTGTTTAAAAGTAATATTTATAAAATTTTTGAGCCTTTGTATAAAAAAACACCAGAAACAAGTTTTGTCTATGTGTGATTAAATGGTCAAATTGTACCGATGTATTTACCATATAAAAACTAAAAAGAATAAAAATTGCAATTTTAATACAAGATTGTATTAGCTAAGACAGGCGAAAAAAGCATATGAATAGAATTATGAACTTTATTGCTATGCACACAGTAATTCGTCAATGCACAGGCACCATTTTGCAAATTTAGATAATTTTTGTGTAAAAAAAGTAATAAATGTTTTTTCTAAGTATTCACTTTATATTGTGAAAATGGTTTTATTACCTAGATTTTTCACAATGGACAAATTTTGAATTTAATTTGCAAGCTGTATGTAAGATGTGTGTATTTTTCTTTGATTGTTTACAACTTTTTGGAAAACTGTCATTTTTCTTTAAAGCAGATTTTCATTTCGCAACATTAATTCTGTTAAAGTAAATTTGTTACTAATTAAAATGAACTGTTTCTAACTAAATCCAACCAAATATCTATATACTTTAAAAAATGATATTGAATTCATATTTTAGTAGGTTAATATGAATCAGAGGCAATAATTTTAAAAAATAATTCCTCCAACATCTTGGGGATAGGTAACATTTATAAATTTCACTGATGTAAAATTTTCACGAAATTTAAAATTGAGTGAAATTTCAACTAAATCTTTCACGAACAATTTAAAACTTCTTAAATTTCAAACATTTCGCTGGATTAAAAGTTCAACGGAAATTAAGAAGTAAAACTTTCAAAATGAAATTTCACAAATTACGTCAGTACAGATATGTTTTTCAAAATTACCCAAAAACCTATATTTTTAGTAAGATAATATTTTTCTCCAAAATGATCAATTAGAATAATAGTTTTTTTTTTTATAAGATTTAATATCTTCCTGTAAATATTGGTTTCAATGTAATGTAATTTACTCATGGGCTTGTTTGAAACCATTTTGAAAGTATAGTAATCCTTTAGAGAAAACGAAAAAATAAGACGACAAATCATGAAATCATGTATTTTCAAAATTTTAAAAAATAATACCCTTCCTATGCTGTGAAAAAGTGCAAACTGATGTTTTGTTTGTTGACAAAGTTTATTGTTCCTTTAATCAATTATTTGTGTTCGTTGAATGTAAAGTTCAATATGTATCGATGTAAATATAAATCAAGTCGTTTTTATATGGTAGTTAAACAAATAAATGGATCTCGTAGCAAAGGTTCGCTTTCCTAAAAATTGTATAATATGGGAACACGGATGTATAATTTGTGAAGTCTTTCACTTTGTACAGTAGGTTATATGTATAGTAATGTATTGTAAGGAAAACGGAAAAGAAACCGTTTGTGGTTATTTAATTGATGGTTTTGACCATTTAACAACCAGCCTAAAATCACTGCCATTATAAAATCTGGTTGAATAGTTGTTAAAACCTTCTACCTAGATTAGAAAAATATGTAATTGCATGTAATATTTTTAGTTTTAATTATTTCTTGTGTGTTCGCAATATTTATGCAAAATAATTTTTAATTAATTAGTATAATTATGATTTTAAAACAATTTTTTTTTATAGTTAGACAATTTTTGTTACATTCCTTTTTATTTCTTTCTATTTATTTTATCATTTTAATGTTAACGGATTTTTACCAAATTTACTTAATTTTTAATTTGTCTTTTAGATTCTCTTGAATCTTGAAAATTTTACACTGCCATTTGTACTGCCGGCAAATTAGTGAGTATACTAGCAAATTTACCATGACGTTTTCATATATAATTTCATTTGAGATGTGGAATATGAATCTTGGAGACCAATTTATGTTATTCAATTTAATTGTTTATATTTTTAACAGAAAAACGTTCAAACAGTCAAAGTGTCTTCGATGAACTCTGCCGATGAGTTCATAGAAAAATAGAACATGCCTACTGCTATTAGTAAAGGGGATCACATTGCAATACACAACATACCAATATTCTCTTTGTAAGATGGATCTAGTTGAAATTAAGGATTACATAAAATTGAGGGCCTTGGAATAAAAGAGGTATAAGTGCGTTTTAAAATATTCTGAGATATTTGCATTAAAAGTTAAACAAAATTTAAAAATTCCTGAAAAGAGCTAGGATGTTTATTTAAAATTTATTATTTCCTTAATAAATGATAAATTTTAACATTATAACAGTATAAATAAAAACTTTAACAGAAATGTGCCAAAACTTAAAGAAGTACTTATACGCTTTTTATCGCAGCTTTTTTTTGCATAATTCACAATAAAGATCTTTAGTACACAAAAATATGCCTTTATTTTAAAGAAATATACAAACTTATAAACATTATTCATTATTCATAATCAGAATACAAAATGAAGTCAACATTCTCATTTTCAATATTTTGTTCTTCTCTGTCATCATCTTCTGGTTCAATTTCCGCTACAGTTATTTTGTCAGTTTGGTTTTCCTTCTTGTTGACTTTAGTGTTTTTATTTCCCTTTTTTTCTCTTTTTCTCGTGTTGCATGTTGTTGTAATATTCATGATAAAGTGGAGGAGTATTCTAAAAGAGACTGCAAATTTTTCCACTTTAGCTCGTTTATTTTTAAATTATCTGCACAAACGTGTCTTTTAATGCTAAATTTGGTCTTTCTGCTACTTTAGCAGGACATATACATTTGTTAAAAGGAATTTCTAAGTCCAGAGTATTTTTATAAAAAAAGCAGAATGTCTGATTCTGTTGTGAAAAAGAAATATTGAATTTCTCCATTTAATGACACGTTTTTCAATCTTTGTTTGGGTCACTTATAATGTTATTCAATGTAAAAAAAACTGAAGAAGTTTTCTTTGGACATTTCATGAACCGTAAATTTTTTACATGAACTTTTTGTTACTTGTCTCCAATGTTCTGGAATAAAGACCTGACAAATCTTTCTTTTCACCTTTTCTATCATACTAAAATCTTGATCACATTCCATAAACGTATGGCCTGGTTCTAAAAATGTAAGAGGAATTTCGTCAATTTTTGTAGCATTGACCAAGTACATGAAAAGTTTGGCAGTATTTTTATTTTTGTTCTGCCCTCCACAGGAGTCGCTATAAGCAATAATTTTTGTGATATTTTGAGGAATTACATTAGTAATATAATGAATCAGGCAGGATCCAATTTCCTGTGAGCCTCAGGAAGCGATTGTTTCATCCCAAACGTACATGTCGGACTTCCCTGTCACAAGGTTGTGTATACAAAAGTTGTAGGTCCAGAGTTGCCGTAGGTAAAAAAACTTTTGAGATGGTTATAAGTGGAGTTGGTGAAGCTAAGAAAATAAATTACATGAGTATCTGTTGATTCTTTATATAGAGTTGAGTCACTTTGCTAGAGCATAAAATTCTTCAAAAAAAGGCACGTCTATCTACTTCCAATATATTTTTGTTGCAGTTAAATCGACAACTATGTTGATATGGTCGCAGTTCGCGTGGTGGATGAGGTTTCTTTTTGTGGCCAATGTATGCCTTTCCAGAATTTCTAAGAGATTTATTCTCGTTCACTTGCCATTTACTCACATTTTGTTTCCGCTTTCTTGTCTTTGATGGGGTTTTGTGATCCACTTCTATAGTTTCTGTCGCCTCCGCCTCTGTTTCGTGGGCACTTGGTTCATCGTCAGATGACGAATCATTTTCAGGAACGTAATCACTTACCTCATCTGTTTCGTAGGATCAGCAATATCTGAATCTTAAAAAGAGAAAAAAGGTAAAAATAAACATAACCTTACAAATTTAATCTTATTTTAAAGCTTACCTTCTGTATTTAATATATTCATAGCAAAATAAAAAGGGTAACATGTAATAATCAAATCACTAAAACATCCTTACTATAACGTGAAAAACCTAAACTCTTTAAAGCTTAATGACACTTGCACAACTAAAAGCACAGAACATACACTAAAAGTAAAAGGGTTAGTAATTAATGGCTGACTTTAATTTGTAATAAAATGGGTACAAGTGACACTTATATCTACCTGTTTTGCACTGACTAAACTGTAGAAATTATTTATCTAGTATTTCTACTCACCAAAAGATGGCAGTTAACGTCAATATATCACTTGTATCTGTTTTACTCCAAACAAATAACATTAAATTCTCATATATCTCAAATCCAAAAAAAAAATCACTTCCCCTTTTATTCTAAGGCCCTCAATTCACATTTTAAATGATCTATAATATTATTTCTAAAATTACAGATAATTTTATGTGTAAAATTTCTGGTACCCAAAATACACCCCAAGTACAAGTAACTTGAAAAAAGTATGCAGAATAGAGTTACACCATATTGCGGGTGACTGGCAAAACCTCACTTGAATTTTTTCCCTAAAACATAAAATGCAATAATGGCAAAAGCTCCTATCTGAATGGTTCATGAAATAAGGACGCACATACACTATGTGTATTAAAGTATTAGGCATAGTACATTGAAGGAAGACTGAAATTTGGCATTGTATCGTGCGTAGTGTGCACGACAACTAGATGGAAATTATGTGAGGGGTTTTCTGCCTCTGGTTTATATTGCAATGCTGCCATTTTAGAGACCCGTGTCTAATAATTCAGTACACAAATTGTGTATATTATTGCCTGTCTTGGAAAGTTATAACCTTTTGACATGGTAGAACTTGCCAGATCGCCGGCGATATGTTCTTTTAGGAAAAAAAAACGGTACTTGTGATTTAAAAAAATATCGATGACATGATAAGAACAGAACCAGCACATTACTGCAGAATATGTCATTCATTGGAAAACAATTTACAGTGTGCATCCAAAAAAAAAAATTCCCTGTGAGAAGTGCTGATTATTTAGCAGGTTAATTTTATTTTACACACATTAATTTTTTTTCTAAATGCCACCTTAAAGGAAACCAAGAAAAACAACCTCGATATAACATGGTCTAATGGGAAATAATTTTCAGAAAAACTGTTAGGATCGTTTTTCTATAAAACCTGTATTTTTGCGAAATTCAGACGTTTTGTATCCCCCCCTTTTTTTTTTTCAAAATCCGTATGCCCGTATTGTATTTGCCTCACCAGCTTTTACAACCGTTAGCTAGCACCAAATCATAATTGATTCCCCTTAATTTTAGTATTGTCTTAAAAACAGTCAGCAATCAGTAAACAAAGTTATTTTTTCATGTAACACCATGTTTAGGAGCTGTTGTAATTGAATTTGTATACTGGGTGTTAACAAATTTTAGGTTCGTAAATTATAAACATTGAAAAAGTTTCCTGGTCGAAATCCATAATAACGGCGATATCAGTTTTGTAAAAAAAAAATTCAGATTTTTTTTTACTGTTCAGTCTTTGAAAACAAATAAACTAAGATATTGAATCGACATAAGCTTGCACTGTTGATAAGAACTGACAAGAACTGTTTCTGTACTGCATCTGCATAGCATATTTATTATTTTTGTTCTATTTATTTTTTGTCCGCAAATGCAGTGAATTTTTGAACCTCGAATATCTTAAAACTGAAGCTACAAATTAAAATTTTGCAAGAGTATCAATCAGTCTCTTCTAAATTGTGAGCAACTCCCCAATATATATGCCACTGGATACTTTGAACCAAACTCTAGTTATTATTATTGAGCACAATCGGTTGAATGGTAAAAAAGGCTGTATCTCTGCTTAAATTTACTGACCTAAAATTTGTAACATCCTGTATACCTTTGAACAATTTTTAAAGTGATATACACACACACACACACATCAAATATAACGCGTATATGACGTCAAAAGTTGCTCAGTTCACGTTGGCAAGAAATTCTTAAAAGAACCGCTAAAAAGAGTAAAACTAGAGATCCCCAAACCACCCACTAAGAAGGGATTTTTTCGAAAGTTTCCAACTTGAGTGAATTGGGAGGGTTAATTGTTTCTCCCAAACCATTCCACCTATAACTTTGAAATTTGATAGGGATGTAGAATTCAACTCAATGGGGGTAAAATATTGGGTTAAAGTTTAACTAAATGGATCTCTTCAACACCTAGTGCAAAGACATCTTAATGTCTTTTATTGGACTTTTGACAGATGTTGAAAATGTCATAAATGTTGAAAATTTATAAAAAAAATTTTAGAAATTTCCGTATGTATTAATTGCTAATAGGTGCTATATTTATTTTTCTTTTACCTTTAAAAAGAGAAAGATAACACGTTGGTTCTTAATTTTTATTTTCCACAATTTTTTCTATATCATTAAATTTTCCAAGGCTCATATTCGATTCTCATTTGATATCTTCACAGTGTGCCATTTTTATCATAATATATCATTTCTTTTTGCTTTGTGTTTCGATATTATGTACTTTGGATTATTTAACCAATTAGAATACGTTAATTAAGTAAAACATTAACTGAGATAGTTTGTCAAAATGTGTTCCATAATTTTAGGACAAATAATTAATGATTATTTTTACTCTACATGACAAGGGTGTTTCAGTCTTTTTATTGATCTCAAATACTTATTTGGATAAAAATCTTTTCACTTAATAATTTACGAGGCAAGTAAAATAGTCATTATCTTAATTTTTAATCTAGGTAATTTTTTTTAATACCTTTGCATTTTTATTGTTACCATATGGCTTTGAATTTTTTAAAAATTTCATTAGGAAATTTCTATACCCACGGCAACTCATGCCGGCTCGGCTGGACCAACAGTGGTGACGTCACGCCGGAATCCAGAGACTTTGTTTATAGGTTCATTGGTAAAGCAGGGTCTACCATTCAATATTTGGTATTTTGGTTTGTTTAATTTTTTATGTGTTTAAATATAGCTTCTCCCTCATTCCAAGTTGAGCAAGAGAGCCCAGACTCCGTAGCCCCCCAGGTATGGTGCCTGTCTCAGAACCATGTGTCGTTTAATTATTAGAATATTTTAATTGATTTGTAATATGCAAGTAAATTCAAAATAGATTATTCTTTTATCATAAAAATTACTTATATAAAAATTATACAAATGACTATATTATTCGATTCTCTATTCTGAAAAGATTTTCATCACAAAATTGTACTTAAATAATTAATTCATTCACAATTATTATCGGTCATGAAAATTCATTTTAAGTGCTTTTTGCTCATATTTCATTTTGAAAAATAGACTGAATTTATGATACAAATTATTTATTTAGAAATGACTGATTTACTTTAAATGCAATGGTATAAATAAATTATTATTTTTCTGTGTACACACAAAAACAATGTTTGGTTGCTATCATCAAAGAAATCGTGGAGCAATTGTAAATAGAACAATATTTATACTATCATTTAAGAAAGAATGTGTGCAGTTAGTACTTATATTTAAGTTTATTAATTATAGCAACCACACATTTAGATAAAACCCTGTAAATAATCTGTAATAATCTATAAGTGATTTTTTTGGATCAATGTAATATAGTTATCATTAATTAACATAGTTTGTATCTACCATATATCTCTAATTCAGATAAAAATAACTTTTGTAAACTATTCTTTTACATTGCATTTAGAAACATCTCTAAGGATTAAGACTGTTCAAAAATTATTATATCATAACATATAGGAAATTTTATACTAGTTGCGTTTATTTTAAGAAAATTTTAAAAAGCTTCAATATTCACTGTGTTCATTTTTACGTATTTTATTATTAATTATTTATCATAGTTTATTATATATATCGTATAAACAAGAATCGAAAAAAACTTGATATCCACTTTTGTAGTAACTTGCTATATTCAGACTCACATATCACATATCAGAACCAAAAAGAAAATCTAGTCCATTTTTCCCAATAAATAATTCGGATAATGGGAAACGAATAATACATAGAGTATTATTGGTTTGAAATGAGATACAAGAGTGCATATTTTAGATCATTTTTGTTGTGGGTTATATTGTTACCGAATATACCGTTTTAGCCTAGATCAGTAAAATTTAATAATACAAGGCGATATATTTCTGTTTTTTTTTAATTTTTTTCAATAATCCTGTATTACATTTTTGAGAAGATAATTTTTAAATTGAGGCATTGATTTCAAAAACAACGATAGTCCAAAAAATCGATTCTGAGAAGAAAAACTTTATCGGTAACCATTAATCTAATAGCTTGAATTCTGACCCAATGACAGCATATTCTGCCATGTCTTGAAAATAACTGGTTGAACCACTTTGATTATATTCATTAAAAAACTAGTGATCATATACACTTTTGCCCAGAATTTTTTTTGTGTGGATTAATGTCTCGACTAATTTACTAAATTATATTATTTTTCAGTATGTGTTGCTTTTAATGAAACCAAGCCTTGCATTTGAAAGCTATTTGTCCACAAAATATCATTAATACAAATTTAAATTTTTTGGACCTATGTTGTTACTCGAAATCAACGCCTCAATATCAAATTAAAATGAGTAGGTTTCTATTTATTTATAATTTATTCCTCCCAAGTTATTTGGTAATTCTTTGGTTTTCATTATATTAAATATGTTTAAAGAAGTCATTAAGTTTATTTCAGAAACTGGGTTGCCAATATTGCACCCAGACTCGCCCAAAGTAATCAGTTAACAGGAGGGTCATTTGTAAAGAGCAATGAAATACAATTTTTTTTAATATTGATTATATATTTTTCAAAAACAAATAAAAATAAAGTTCATAATCTATTTAATAATTTAGCATAACCAAATAACTGTCAATATACAGGGTGATCATTTTAAGTGCCTCACTCGATTTCATTGCGTGATTTGTCATCTAAGAAAAAATTTCCAAAACTACACATATATTTTCTGAACAATCCGAATTCAAAAACGAAAATCTGCTTTATATAACCGAAGTTTTTTAAAATATATTTGCGTTATTTTAAATTTAAACCACACCATCTTATTAAATATGAAAAATAATGACAATATACAGGGTGTTTAAAAAACATATTCCATCATTTAAGCGGAGTTTTCCCACAAGACTCATAAGACAAATAGTTCTTATCAACGTGGGTCTGGAAACGCTTCGTTACTGAGATACTGGGTAATTTTTACAGTTTTCAAAATATCTCCGATTTTAGCAATTTAAATGATATTCAGATTGTAAAAAGTACTTAGAACACCTATTTTAGTAATAAATGGTGTAAGCTTTATCAGGGGTGTGTGTCGTGCTTGCAATTTAATCATTTTGTTAAAAAAATATGTATGTCACTGACTTACTTCTTGATTGCACAGTTATGAGGACAGGTAAATGCCTAAAAAAGTTACTGCTTCGATTTTGGCTTCATTTAGAAGATAATTTTAATTTTCTTATGTTGGATACTTAATATATACTAAATGAAGCCAAAAGTGAAAAAATATCAAGACCCAGAAAAAGTTATTAACCCAAGTCTTTGAGTCAAAATAACACTGTTGGCAACCCTATCCAGAAATAATGTCTATTTATAAGACAATATGCCATTTGATATATGACCTTGATTTGGATATATATTTTTTAACTCGGGTTAATTTTAGAATTTTTTAGCATAAAATTGTTTCTGCATAATGATGAAACATCCACACTTCATTTTTTTTTTGTTCCTTCTTAGGTCTTATTAAGATTTAATATGTTTCGGAATTGAAATTCATTTCCCCTCTCAACGTTTTCAAGCTATGCACAGTGAAGCGAAATCATAAAAAAATATATACAGACAGGTTTATGTCAAATTTGATGTTCTACAAAACAGTTGTTCATCAGACCAACACTTCTACAAAAAATTTTAAAAAACAAAATAGGAGACCATTTTTGTAAAATGACAGCTGAAGCTAACTCACTTTTGATTGATTGGAAGTTTTGGTTCTGTTAAAAATGTTTAACAAATTTTGTTCTATTAGGAGTAAGTTTAATATTTCCCTAATTTCTCCGAGCTATCTGGAACAAAATTGTAAAAAAAAAAGGGTAATTTATATATTTAAATGCTTCCAGATGATAAAACAATAAATTATGGATAAATAGAAACAGTTCTTTGTTCTGATTCTAAAGCAGAAATTGATCCTGTCCTATCATATTCGGATATTCGGTATGTCCATTGTCGCCAAATGCATAACCGTTTCCCATACAAGATACCTATTGGGTTACAGGGTGTTGTATTACCTTTGGTGTTCAATTAATTAAAATATTATTCATTTGTAGTTTTTAAAATATGAAAACTATTGTAAATTAATTTCAGAATATGGTAAATTTAACTGGGTGAAAACAGTTTTTCCTATCTTGCGAGACCAATATTAGTCCAGAGTTTTTAGTTCACAAGATTATTGATCGTTTATTTTACAACAATTGTATTGAAAGTTACTACAGTGGACCACAATGTTTTATTCGCTTCTTTTATGTAATATTGGAGATTGTTTAATAAAGATTGATGAATGAGGCTATGATTGTATTGTTAAGTAGAGGAATAGTTTAAATAAACCCACAAAAAGTGAGTTCTCGATTTGTTCGATTTCGAGTATGGCACGTATGAGGTTGTTTAAATTAAATATTAAGTGTTAGTGGATGATTAGAATATTTTAATATAAAAAGAAAGATATGTAAAAAGCTTAAATTTGGATGTTAAAGCAAAGTGTGGCAAATTACTATTCAATTAAATATGATAAATTTTAACATAACCTAATCGGTGTTTAATATTTATAAAATTTCTTAGGAAATTTAGTATGGTTATATGTTTAGACCTCTATGTAGTGTTCTAAACATAAAAAAAAGTTATTTGAAATAGAATGGTAGATATGGATAATATGTAGTGATATCGTTTGCAACAAAAATATCTTGTCGATGATCGGAAAACAATTTCCAAACTTTGTCCTGTAAATATTAATTAATTAAAAATATACTTAATTTAGTTCAGTTCATTATTACAAAAACCTATTCCTTATTTTTGTTTACTTTAATTGGATGGAAATGTAAACAAATTCTACCTCACTGACTTTATCATAGTTTTTTTTTTTAATATATAATAATTTGTATTAAGTTAATCCAATGTTTTTGTAATATGTTTAGTGCTATTTTGTCTGTTCGAATCTAAGACTGCGTGCAGTAACTTTTTTTTGTTGGTTTTTCAACTTTTGACACTTTACTGCATTTTTATTTATGTGATTCGACAGAGTTTTAAATTTATAAATGTATCTACTCAAATGAGAATAAATTTATGTAAATAATAAATATGCGTTGTTATTTTCCATATGCGTAAAGCTCTTATTGAAAACCCCAAACTTTTTCATTAAGAGGGTCTCGCTACCTCACGGAATTTTTCAGAAGGATTTGTTTTCTTTATAAATTTTCATTTCTATTATGATCAATCTTTCACTTTCAAAAACGTCATTTTAGAGGCCATTACTCCTTAAATATGTATATCATTAATCTGTTTATCGTACAGCATGATTGAATATGACTGACTGCTACTCCATGGCAAGTCGAATATGTCGCTGGCTTACAAAACATACAAGTAAATTTTATCATTCGTTAAAGTGTATGCATAGCAGCTATGTCAGTCAGTGGCGTTTAGGTTAATCCACATCTTGATATTGGAGCGGCTTTAATAATATTTTGCAATATCAATAATATCAATATTTTGGACAATTTGCAAAAAATTTGTTCAGTAGGAAATTTTTTTGATTTAAAATTTGGTTAAAAATATTGATTTTCTTGCCGTTATGACTAGGCCCATATCTCTGTCCTCGGATAACATTGACGTAAAAAATCAGGCTCGGCATGGAAGGGCAGTACGAGATTTAAAAAAATCTTTCCACTTTTTGTAGTTCATTGCTGATGCAACTAGAGAAGATTATATGTAGTAGTGGATGCATCCATAGTGTAAGGAGAATGGTATGTCCGTGCACATAAATAACATCATTCAGCTAGCAAGTGATAGATGTCAACTGCAGAAATGATATTCTTTAGGAGAATGTATTATTTCTGCGGTTATGATGTCTCCCGTTTGCTAACTGAGTGATGTCATCGACTGCATATGACATACCTTTCTCCAATGACTTCAGAATTTCTGAAGTCATTGCCTTTCTCCTTATACTATGACTGACGATATTATTAGTTGTCTTATTCTGATAGTGCTGGATTTACCGAGGAAAGTGCCACTATCACTGACACTGACACCAAATTGAATTGTTATGTTACTGATCAAATCTACATAAATAAAAATAGGAAACACATGCGTAGCAATGACAGACAGGGTAATATTGGACCTTTGATATTGAAATTCAGCACTATTAAATGTTAACTCGGGGTACTCACAAATCCATGACTGTACCCTATGAACTGAGGGCAGTGGCCACACAATATTTTACTAATTGTCGCAACAGTGTTTATTCCCAGCTAATATTGGACATACTGAAGTGATACAGACTGGGCTGGAGGCCCGGATAAGAATGGGTTATTCCTGGTACATGTAGGTACTGGAGGATTTGCAGCATGTTACGTATAAGTAGAGGCCGGATTTAGGCCGAAGATAGCAAAAAATGATATTTAGTATTTTTAATATTTATTACTTTACATTGCACTTTGTTAAATTTTGCTATAAACATTAAGCTAGGGCATATATAATATTACATAGTATGACCAATTTTCATTTACCTGTCTGGAAGGTCCGAGATACTTTTTTTTATCTGTTGAAAAATGTAAACATCTCGATAAACATGAATTTTCACTATGGTTCAGGGGCGTGCGGTGAGTTTTGATACAGGGGAAGCAGTTTGTGATATAGGGTGATGGGTAGTGCGAAGCTCCGAGCGAAGCGAGGTAAATTTTTGTTTAAGAAAATGGGCGTGGCTTCCGTATAATCATTTTAAAGCAAATGTCGAGAGCCGCAAAGTTATGATATCTAGAAAAAAGTACACTTGTAGGACCGCCACTCCTCAATAAACATAAAACATAAAAACACCACAAAAATTAGACAACCCCCGATTCCAAAGTCAAAGCTGCACGGGCGAGGGTTTCACTTATGAAAAAAACGCAGACACACAACCATACCCACCGACATTGCCAGTGCCGGTGGCGGGGATCGAACCCGCAGCGAAATAGAGAGTTTGTTCAGTCACACTTGCCATCGTGCACTCTCTAGCCAACTATAAATCGAGCCGGCTAGTTAAGTAGTTAACATGCACATACCTACCTGTTTATAATGTAGTTTAATCCGCCTCTCCATTTTTGCGAAGTCGGAAATAACTTCGTCGTAAAAGGGACAATTTTGAAAGCCGCTCTTCACTGGTTGAATTTATCAAAAAAGTTTTTATTCTTTTTAAGGTCGAAAAACTGCGTTCAACCGAAGTACTAGTTGCAGGTATCGTCAACACTAACTCGCACAATTTCAACACTTCAGAGTAGGCCTGATCCAAACTATTTTCTTTTATAAAGATAATCAGTTCGTTGGCGTTTTGTTTCTGACTAATATCTTCTGTAGCATAAATAACTAAAAGTTCCGATTGTAACCCAACTATATCAAAATAATTTCCGTAGTTATCACTCAATGACTGAAGTGCGTTTTGTGGAAACTGTTTATTTTTAAATTCATTAAAATTACACAATTCTAAAAATTGTGTATCACTAACATTTTTAAATCTATTATTTAGTTGCCCAGTGATATTGTCCAAAATTTCGATAAAAAATCTTCCATATGAAGTTCTACGATCCACTATAAATTCAGTTTGTATTCTTTTTCTTTGCGGCTCTAAATTGTCATTACTAGTTTTCTCCCAGAACTTTTCAAATTCATTTCTTTTGTTACAAATCAAATTTTTGAATTCTTCAATTTTCTTTACACAAAATCCAACGCCATTTGATTTAGTTTGCAAAATATTAAATAAATTGTCAGTAAATGGGAAAATTTCGGAGAAAATATTTAACAAAAAATTAAAATCAAAGTCTCTTTTCAATGAATCTAAGTAACCTCTGGATCCATTGAAAGTCTCCGTATCCCAATCATCTTTGCTTTGTAAAATATTTTCAAATAAATCAATTAGAGGCTGTCGATATTCAGATACAGTTTGTACTAGCCTCCCATTGTAATTCCATCGTGTTGGAGCAACTCTGGGTAGTCACTTCCAAATCTAAAGCTCGTGTCCGTTTTGATGATTTTGAAAAAAGGCAGCCATTCCACTAATACTTGAAAAAAATACTTTGCACTCTTTAAAACACGCTGCAGATTGAGCAAGAAATAAATTTAATCGATGCGCAAAACAATATACAAATATTGCATTCTGAAAAGTCTCTTTTACTTTGGCCTGCAGGCCCCCCAATTCACCAGCCATTGCAACGGCCCCATCGTAACTGGGCGATAAGTTTAGCACGACACTGTAGATCATCGACTATCTGACAAACTATAACATATAAAGCTGCGGCCGTTCTCTGCGTTGTTACGTCTAAAAATCCTAAAAAGCGCTCTTGGACTTTCCCATTTGGATTTATGTATCGTACTACTATTTACAACTGACTAATATTCATAATATCGGTTGTTTCATCTAACATAATTGCAACAAAAGGAGCTTTTTTTATTTCTTGCTTGATCTTTTCTAAAACAGTATTGCTTATCGACTGAATCAAATCATTTTGAATATGATTTGATGTACTGCGAAATACTGTGGAGTATTCCAGATGGTTACTTAAAATTGTATTGTATTTTGCTAATAAATCAATTAAATTGATGAAATTGCCCCTATTAGCAACGCTCCGAGATTCAGTATGACCTTTAAAACTAAGTTCATATTCGCCGAGAAAACAAACAATGTCAATAAGTCTTTTTAACACCTCGATTCTTTTTACAAGTTCATTATGCTTATGGTCACTTTCTTTCAACTGCTGATCTAATGAATGCTCAATTCGTGATTTTCCAAATGTTTTTTCTTTTAGCACCGCTCGCAAATGAGTTTCACACTTACCCTGTCTCTTTGTCACTTTGTGAATGTTGTTTAAATCTGAAAAGCCATTTTTATTCCAAACACCTTTTTCATTTGTGAAAAGTACACATGGCCAACAAAACAATTTACACAAATTTTCACAACCCGTTAACCACTGATTAACACTGTACATTTCAATATTAAAGTACCGATAGCATGATTTAACTTTCGTTTTTAAAAGTTTTAAATCAGGTGTTGGTCTCCCGTTTCTAATAATATCCAGTTTATCTTGAAACGAATATGTTGAAAATCCCTTTTTCAATAAATTGCACACCACACAAACGCAAATAATATTTTCCACAGTGCTAGGACCAGCTTCCATATTGAATAAGCAATTCTAAAACTGCTTATACGCGCACTAATATTCAACGTTTTAAAAATCACTTGTCGCCGCACCACAGGTTTAGAACCACCAAAAAAGTTTTTACAAACATAGCACAAATGCTGAGAATAATACTAGGATTTAATATTATCTATAATATTAAAATCGAGATTAAAATCTATAAAACGAGACGCATTACCATGCTATACGGCTCAGATATCAAGATTAGAAGTGGGGATGGGATGCATTTCAAGAAGCTGCTTATATCGAAGTCGCACGAGTGCGTGTTGGCTCGATTAATCGAGTGCGTCATCGTTACGGTTTTAGCGTGTAACATTATCTCAGCTGTTGAAATGTAGGGCCGTGTCTATTGAAATTGGGTAAAAGTAAATTTTAATGATCAATATATGTGATAAATAATAATTAGGTTCTAATTATGTGTTTTTTTTTAATAATTCCAAGGGAAGCACGGCTTCCCTTGCTTCCATGGACCGACCGCCCCTGCTATGGTTTATAAAACTGTTGTACTTAATAATGTTTGAGCTTGTATAGCAATAATAGTTAGTGACCGATATTTTTAACTGTAACCCTACAAAAGCATTAGAGAATTGCTTTTTTAATGATTACATCTGATAATGAACAGTGCTAATAATTACGATAATATGGAAAAATCACTGTATATCGCATCACTAGTATCGTGTAATTCAGATTACCTCTCTGAAAATATCATCCGAGATATGGGCTCTAGTTTTGACATTTGAAATTTGCATGATGAAATATTAATTAGAAATAAAATTTAAAAAAGGTGTTTACTAAAGAAATTTGAAACTGTTCGAAAAAAATTTCCTAATTATGAAAAAACAATATTTTACAAATTGTTTAAAAAAATACCTTGGTGGGACCTCCATTCTTTCTAAATGTTAATTGAATTGGTTTTTACAAAACTTGTATTGACAGTTATGCCCTAATAATGTATTATTTGGGTTCCATGCTCCCAAGATTAAGATATGGTAACCAAATTTTTCAAGTCGGCTCAAAGTTTAGATAATGAAATGCCATGATGGATATATTATGATTAATAACAATAAGAAATTAGTTTTGTTATGCACCAAATATTCGTTTTTTTTTTTTATTCACATTTTCCATCACACTGTATTATATGGTGGTAGAGATAACTGGTTTTTGGTTTTAAATAAATAAAAGTAAAAATTGTTAATGACTTGTCTTCATCATAGTTTGTCGGTGATTGGTCATCAGTGAAAAAAATGGGGAAAAAATTAATATAGTGTAGAATAAGGTGTGAATAAGGTTTTAAGGTGTCATTAGACTATAGGCAGATTTACAAAAAGGTGGCCTACGTACCTTATAAAAGCTCCTGAAAATTAAGTCTAGCAATTTAATAACAATAATAACTTTGAAATTGTTAGATTAGTTAATGGGTAAATTTGAGCAACTATTTAATAAGGCAAATAAAGAATACCAGATAACCTATAAAAAATTGTGGTTTAAAAAAGTGTTGTACAACAGTATGAAGCAGACGTTTCAGAATTTAATAAGAAGATAATGATTCTTGGAGGGCAACAATTTTAGCAGTGATTGCGCATATCAGTTATTCCAAAAGGAAAAGACACTTCTTAATGACAATAACAGAATTGTAGTCTTTTAGGTGAAGCCACTATTTTGATTTTATTCAACACTTAATTGGCAAAAGGGTGTATCTCTCAATTTAGCAGAAATTAATATTTTGACGAAACTGCGTAAAAAATATCTTTATATTTACAACTATTAACTTGCTACTAATAATTATAAATTCTCAGAAAGAAAAATATTTTTTTTGCACTAAGCCACATTATGTATACATTTATTAAGATGTTTTTCCATTTCCTGAAAAAATTGGTTCTGTGGGTTGGACTCTTTGGCCGATAGGTGTTGATATGGTGTCATAATCCAATAACTCCAATTTTCAGACAAATTGGGTTTTACACTATTAATAAATAAATCATGGGCATCGTTTGAGAAATATCCAGCAAATAGCAAACTATATGTTTTGAACAATCAAAGTTAGATGTGTGTAATACCTAGCTAGGCGAAGTGAACACTACCGCATAAAAAAATTTTACAGATGGGGTGTGGCCTGTTTAACTGTTCTTAAGAACCACATGAGCACGAAAGAGATCTAATAAGTTGATATTATTTAAGATTTGTCAAGTTAGACAATATTTAGCATATCCCTGATCAGGTCTTGGTTATCTAGCACTTTATGCACTTGTGAATAGTACTGTGCAGAGATAATTTGATGCTTTCACAATTTGATGGATGAAAAATATGTCGCCTATTGTTCCGACTTGCTTGTCACATCTAACGGTGCTTCTTTGTATATTGAACACCGACATTGCCCACACACTGCAAAAAAGGATACGCAGGGAATTATAAGTCAGCATGACAAAAATAATAACAATTTTTTTCCTTGGAAATTATTTATGACCCTTATTTTAAATGTTTTATGTGGTAAATTGTTGGGGTGTGGTTAATTAAAGAAGAAAACCAGTTTCAAAAATATGTCTACGTTTCGCCTTTATTTAAAGATCCTCAGGACTATTTTGTATAGGTTTGCCTTGTAAAACACTAAACAACTAAACATAAACAATTAGGTATACGACAATAATAATAAAGATAACAGCCAGGTACAATGACTGAGTCATTGTTTGTTCATTCACCTAGTTATACTCGCAAGCCAAAATAAAGACAGTTTTAGACTACTCTAAATATTGACACTACAATAAATTGAGCAATAATTTATCAAAAAAATGCTAGTAAGCAATTCTGTTTTATACTAAACTATTTTGGATACTATAAATGCTACAAGATTTGGCTTAGTACGAATTATTTGGATTCAAAGTAACGTGGAGTTGTTTATGGTCTATGGTTTGAAGTAAATTGGATGTGGAATTGTATTATATGGAGACCGGAAAATATGTTGTGGAAAAATCAAATGTATATGATAAAAACAGAACTGTTCAGATAACAGCTCTAAATATCACTATTTACTGTCATTCTCTGTTCTTTTCTAACGTGTGATGTGGTACTCATACTATAGGTGGTAATAAACAATATTAAACAAATGAACCCAAATGAGCAAAACAAAATACTCTAATTTTATAACACATTCATATTTCAAATTCATATTCAAATTCAAATTTATTAAGCACTTTTAGTTTGGTACATATACATTTTTTAATTTGTAACAGAGTATGAATGTAAAACTAAACAATTGTTTATGTGCACCTAGATGACTGAACATCCGTATGTGCATATGCCTTAGTATTAAGTATGAAGATTAAGATGATTAAAATTAAAACATGTACTTGCAAATATTTATAAAAAAAGACAACAACATCCAAAGGATGTAACAGTAATTTATATCTGTTATTATTTAACTTATGCTAAACTAAATCTAATTTAAAACAAATTTTTTTTTTACTGACGTTACAATATACACATATATTTGACTAAAACAGCTTCATGAAACTCTGATAATTCTGTGAAATATAGCATACAGCTATGATTAAATTTTTTTAAGTTTGACATAGATTATTTCAATTGGAAGGATATTATATATTTTAGGTGCAAGATAATTTAAGAATCTTAAGTTAATATTTGAATTACTATAGGGTATAGCTAAGTGCTTGTTTATTTTATTTCTGGTTGCATAAGAATGATTTACATAGTTTCTTAGGTTCATATTTTTCTGTACAAAAGTGCATGTGTTTAGGATATATAAAGAACGAACATCTAGAATTACATCAGAATATAGCAATCGAGTGGTACATTTTATTTTTTCGAGAAATAATTTTTAAAATATAGTTCTGTACGACATTTAATTGTTTTAAGGAATTCATGTAAAGTCCACCCCCATACAACTATTCCGTATCATATTAAGAACTTAACTAGCGCTTCGTAAATACTGATTAAAAGTGTCTTCCGTAGTATCTCTCTCAGAGTATAAAATTTGTATAGTAATTTGCGAATGTTGTTGCAGAGTCTTTGAACATGTTGGTCCCATTTAAGATTTTATTCAATAATTACTCCTAGATACGTGGTAAAAGGTACCTCATTTATCTCTTTTTCCATACTATCAATATATATATTATTAAAATCACGACGGTTTGCAGCAGTTAATAAGAAGGCTATGTAGTTAATTTTACTGATGTTTAGTGTTAATTTATATGAGTACTAGTTTTCTAATCTGTTGCATCAGTTATAATTTTATTTTACATTATTTTTATTATCTTCAATTAGTCGTTTATAATAGTCATACTTACATTTTTGTATTAGTTTGTTCAAGGTATTTCTGTATTCCTTATATGTTTTCTCATTATTTATATTATAGTTGAAAAAAAGTTTTCTTTTTCATTCTATCTCTTTTTTTTTGTGGAGTCAACTATACCATTAGTTATCCATGGTTTAATTTTTGTATTATTTTTATAGGTAATTACTTTTTTTTCTTTAGATTGCTCTATGACATTTGACATTATTTTTGAAAAGTTATCAGTTGCAATTTCAACATCGTTTATGTTTAAAACGTTTGACCAGGTTTCCTTACAGATTAAATTTCGAAAAGTTTGGTAATTTATTTTTTCAATCGTTCTTGTTATATATTTAACATCATCATGAATTACATCATCACATGAAAAATTGATCATAACTGGATAATGATCAGTCGCATCAGAATTTAGAATGTATGAAGCATGTTTTAGCCGGTTTGTCTTTAATTTATTCCTAATGAAAATGTGATCCAGACATGAATTAGAGTATGGTGTTACACGGGTGGGCCTATTTATAGTGGATTCAAAACTATAGAAATTCAAAATTGATAAATATAAGTAAACATTGTTGTCGTCTTTATTATTAGTATTTATGTTAATGTCCCCTATAAATCCATCTCTTTACTTAGATTTTGTGAAAAATACTCCTCTAGATCCTCTAAGAAATTTTGAACATTAGTTGAGGGTGACCTATAACTGCAAGTGATTCCATAGCTTATATTATTTAAATCTAAATAAATTTTACTCAGTGTAACACCTGCTTTTTTAAGTTTAAAATTGGTAACATTAGCATTAATCTTCGATTTTATGAAAATAGTTAGACCATCGTTTTTATTTAGTTTGGCTTGATTATAATACATGTTATAACCCTTAATATTATATTGATTGAAATTGTCTATCTGCCAACATTCACTTAGAATGATAATATCACAAAAGCACAGCTCAAAAGCTTGTCGACATACTAACAACTCATTGAAATTTTTTTTGGATACTGCGAATATTAGTGAGTGATATTTAAAACTTTTTCTTAATCAATTTTAGCATTTATTTGATCACAGTCTATAATTTCAGATTTACTTTCCAGTTGATCCAGCTCTCTTAGTATTACACTTTCTTGTAGATTAGTCGCCATTATATCCACTATAGTTTATTTTGCTTCGTGAGATTTTTATAAGGTACTGATACGAAGGGCACTCTGGATTATTCGCTGTATGATTTAGATTATATTTGAGATTATATTTTACGTTGGCTTTTGGGCAGTTATTACACTTTTTCTGAGTTTTTGGGCAGTCTCTAATGTTATGTTCTTCTGCACAATGTTCATATACAGTTTTATTAGAGCAGTTTATATCTTTATGATAATGATCCTGGCATTTAAAACAATGTTGGATTCCAATGTCCTCATAAATAGGATATCAAAAACAAAAATTTTTTTCATACTTATTAGTTTCTGAAATAAATATACCTTTCAAATCAATGAAAACTACTATATATTGTTTATTCACTAGCCAATTTGATTGGAAAACAGAACAAGTCCAATTTTTTTTAACAAGTGTACGAACACTTTGCTGTTTAATATTATTCAATTTTGCGTATGATTTAGTGTGGTCTAAAACCATCTTAAAAGTGATATAAAGACTTCTATAAAGAGTAATCAGTGTTACGTTATTGCTGCTGTAAAACTTTCACCCATCTAGTAACAAAAATATTACTGAAACGCACCCACTTATGTTTCAAATAAAATATTTAGAGCAGCGGTACTATTAATACTAGGTCAGAATATTTTCAAAATGGGAATCGTTTTAATTGACTCAGTATCAAGTCACTACCATGTCAATATTTCTGTTTATCTAGTGGAAATAAGTAATGAAGTATAGATACTCTCTACTTTTTCTCAAGAATGCATGTTCTAAATGTGTAGCCCTCATCATCTCATAGAAATTGTGTGATTATGTGCTTGTGCAAAGCAAATATCTAGAATGTAAATTTATTCATGTATTTATGGTTGCACATGTCATGTATATATGGTTGCCAGTATTGCCACCCAAGTAATGAGAATCAGTAGGACTATATTAGCAACATTAAATATTAGATAAGTCTTTAAACATTGCTAAAATTTGGTTGTACTCATTTGAATAGCAATAAATAATTATCAGATTTTCATATTTAAGTGAGCAGATCTAGGATAGTCGATTTGAGGGACTTAAGATATCATACTAAAACAATAATAATTATACTATTTATTATTATGATAATGTAAAGTATTTACATAATACAAGTTTTCAGTATACATAAAAAAAATTGTCTATATCAAGAGCTACCACTTATTTTCCCAAACGTATAAATAAATAATATAAGTATATTGATACCCAACCGGCAAAAGGGCATAACGTTAATTTTAGCAGAAATGAATTTTTTGGCGAATTTGAGTAGAGAATACCTTTTTACACATTTTAAATATTAACTTACTACAAATAATTATATTATAATTTCGCACAAAAAAATATTTATATGTATTTTTTGTACTAAACCCACTGGCGGTTTCTTCTATAGGGTCATTTGGTCAATGACCTCCCACATATAAATAAAAAATTAGAGCTATTCATTTTCTGAAGTTTAAAAATATATAATATATATTTTTAAGAATATTAAAAATATCACTTTACAATAGAAGTATGACTTATCTAGTGACTGACCACCCAGGTAACACTAATGCTCTTATTAAGATCTCCAAGGTGGCTTTAAAATGATACAATAAAACTTCGAATAAAACCAAATGATCTTCAAGACAAGCTTAGGATCACCATAAAGCAGCTTCTAGCCAAAAAGGGCCCATCCTAAAAGGGTCTTGAAGACTAAATTTTAAAACTATATTAAAAACCATTTAGTTTTAATTTCATATTCTTAAAGAGTTCTTCAAGGCAACCTTAAATTTATGTATTAAAACGTTTTGCATTTAAAATAAAATTGCAGCAGACTAAATTGCCTTGAGAATCATTATACTTAATCCTAAAAGGGTTTTATTTTGTTTTAAAGTCGGACAACTTTATGCGTGAAATAGTTAAAACAACGGCAAGTCTCTAATGGGGCAGAGTGGTAATATTTTAAACGTAACGCATATAAAGCTGATCAAAAATAATATTCAAATGCAAACTATTCTGGTAAAAATTACCAACGGATGGCACTTTTCTGAAAAAAATATAATAAAATACTTTTACATAACTCGAGCGCCACCAATATAATGTTTTTTTTATTATCTAAAAAATTTTTTAAAAATTTCGTCAATTTTTATTTTGCATCTAAACATCCAAATGCATTTTTTTTATTAAATTGCATGTTTGGACACACCGTCCTTCAGTTATTTAAGAGGATGTAAAGCGCATATATTTCAATAATATTTTTTTCTTTGGCTATTGAAAATATCCATCATGGCGGGTCTGTATCTTATATAAAAAATAGCGTGGTCTAGATAAAAACTGATTGCAAGTTAATAGAACATTTTAAATCTTGCAAGACTTAAAATAGCGTTTTATTTACCACTTTAAGTACAATTACTCTCCCA
This sequence comes from Rhamnusium bicolor, assembly GCA_029963845.1. Classification (NCBI taxonomy): domain Eukaryota; kingdom Metazoa; phylum Arthropoda; class Insecta; order Coleoptera; family Cerambycidae; genus Rhamnusium; species Rhamnusium bicolor. Next base: position 124,955 of record JANEYF010003079.1, on the reverse strand, counting down.
GACATTTATTTACTCTTCCTTTTAAAACTGAGTTGCTTTAATATGTTCAAACTCGTGGCCTTATTGATTTAAAGGGATCTGGCGCGCGCATGAAATCCTAACCTAAAAATTGTGCCGGTTTTGTGATTGCTGGATTTAGTGACTTCGTTTTAATTTAAAATACTTGTCACTAATATTTTCCATTTTAAATATGTCTTCTAATTTTCATTCATGCATAAAGTAGGTACACGGACTGCACTGGTTCACTAAATCAGCAATCAGTTTATTGAGCAGATGGCGTGTTTTCTCCGATTATGGAGGGGGTATAATAAGTTTTAATAAAGTCATCAAAAATCTAACAGGCATTTCTTTTAATCAAATTGACTAAATTAAAACCTTTGAACTTTAAAATATTCTTAATTTACTCTTTAAAAAGTAAAAACTATGTTTTAGGATTTAATGTGGAATTTCATTGAGCATATAGGCTTAAGATAAAATAGTTTTCTTAATGGGTTTTAATGACTACATCAAGGATACTCCATAAAACTACATTAAAACCACTTGTTCCAAAATGGATTGTTTTAAAACCAACTTGCTATTTAATTCTTAAAAAGGCAAATTAGTTTTAAAATAGCCAATGTCAAGAGTATTATAAAACTAGTATAAGATCAATAGGGCATTAGGAGCAAACAGTTTTTGATTTTAATTTAAAGAGTGCATTAAATCCTTTGCATAAGAATCAGTGGTCTTTAAGAACTTTTAGTTTATCTTAAGGTAATTTTAAAACCACTATCATTTTATTGAACATGTTAAAGCACTTTTAAAACCTAAATAAATGAAAAGTATCTTAGAGTTGTTACTTGGGCATACAGGGTGGCCCACCAAAACAGTCAACTTGGGTTTATGCTATTTTGAGGCAACTTTAGATAAAACACTTTAATGGAACACATAAATTCAATATTTTGATTGGTACCACTACCACATCAATTCCTAAACGGGGGTGATACTTTTATTTTTCAAGGAGCACCATTTTAGGGGGTAAGGTTAAAAAGTTTCAAAATTCAAAAGTTGTGAACCACCCTAAGGCTATTAAATAATAGAACTGATACAGATTTTTAATTTATTTAAAAAATTTTATAAATTAATTATCATTCCCTGCGATACTGTTATTTTGCTATACAATGCTGTAGGTCCTCCTCTATTTTTAGAGACTGTTGTGTTTGAAGAAAATATGCGAAAAATTGTTTTTTTTTAAGCCATGATCAAGTGATTGTATGTGAAAACAATTTACAAAAAAAGGTATTTTCTTCAGTAACTAGAAAGCTTCCACAGAACAGAATTCAATTAAAAATGAATCCCTCTTAGCCCGCCTTTTAATTTTAGTCCACAGATAAAAGTATTGCAGCAAGGAACTTGACATAGTGAACTATGAGATGTTCTAGCACCGTGTAGCAACCAAAAACTTAACTAGAACCACACCTATTTAAATAAAACTATTTTTTAAAAGATAGGTATCATTTTCTTAAATCAAAAAAAAAAATAGAAATATATTTTATTCATTTAATATACGTTTTTGTATTATTCATATACCAGATAGTGTGGTGGAAATTGATATCCTATGCAATCATAACTCAAAAGATACAATGCCTGTTAGTTACATCATTGAACTCCATACTATTCGTAACAAATAGTATGGAGTTCAATGAGTTACATATCTTATATACAATTAAACCATTTTATTTATCAACATTTGCAAGTGATAAATTTTTGTGATTTGCCAATATATTTAATATAACTGGAGGTAGAGGCTTTTGATTCAAGTAGTTTCTAATGGTTATTTAAAGCCAGTGAAATTGTCATAAAAATGGCTTAATGCTCATTTACCACAAGTGAGAATAATATTTAGGTAGTAACATTTCATAGAGAGCTCAATTTGAAGATTTATTAGTTTCTGTCGGCTATTTGAATCTATTATTTGTTTTATTTAAACATAATATAAAACCATATTTAGTGCATGAATAGGAATAAAAAAAGAATAAAAAGTAAATGAGTTAATTGAATATACCATCATTAGGAATACTATCTGTCTCTAAATGATTATTGTTTAAAACTATTCATTGTTATTGTCAGGAAGTTATTCTATAATTAACTTATAAATTATTAATACCCACATACCATACATAATCAACAATTTCTAAGCAAATATGTCAAGAGGGTATCTGGATAGTAATTGAGTTATTTATTTATATTCTCGGTCAATGGCAGTTATGGTAATTTGAAAGATTGATTTTAACATGTGGCTGCTTGTTGCAGGTCAGGGAATTGCCAGGAGCAGGAGGACACTATCAATTCGTGATCTTTCGAATGATAAAAATAATTAAATTTATGATCAAATTATTTCCTTTTGAAAAAGCTGAGGCTTCTGTTTTAGATCTGGATGTGCATGTGACATCATCTCATTCATAAATTCATATTTCAATTTCAATACTGTATTATGAAAATCTTTAATTTTATTTATAACTATAAAAAAATTCTCTTAATAAAATTATTATAAAAGAAACAGAGATTTTTATTTATGCTAAAAAAATAAATAGCTAAAAATGAAGCCTTTCATAACAGTGAATCCTACATATGTACTTCATATATTAAATTTTTCTTTTCATTTAATTTTCATTTCATTTAATCAAGTCAACATGTCTAATTTTTTAATACCAGTTTTACATTTTCATAATCATCTCCTGGAATTCATACATATACATAGTGCGTCCAAATTCGATATGTCGAGTTCTATGATAGCTAGAAACTTGATTTAAAAACAAAAATAAACTAGACAAAAAAAGTCTATAACCGGAAATCATTTTCGAACATACAGGGTGAGCCAAGACGATTCTCCAGGGTCAAGTAACATTTTTTTAAATGAAATGACATGTATATCAGAACATTTTTTGAAACCTCTTTGTGGCTTCCTTTCACTCCTGTATTATTATTATTATTGACTTTCCCCCAACCACTTAGATGTAACGTTTTTTTTTTGTTGAAATTTTATCATTTACACGTGTATATTAAAAATCACTACAATCACAACTATCGATTTTAAGAAAAAAATATGTTCGCACCAGTTATAAGATATCTGTGTGATGACTCTCAGCCGTTTTCACTTCCTAAAAGTATACAGAGTAGCCAAAAATAATTTTTAAATTTACAACTATTTGAACTGAATTTTCTCAATTTTTTTCAAATGGAACACCCTGTATATTTTTGTATGATGTGATGTATAATTGAGAAACGGACATTTTTTTGTACGTACATCTCTATAGCTATTTGTAACCATTTTCGATTTATTGAACAATAACTGCAAAATTCAGCAATAAAAATTAAAAACATTTTTTTTTTTTGTAATTCAAGAGAAGATTTAAAAAGTGCTCCACGTGTTGCCCATTTTAATTGACACACATTTCTATGCGTCTTTGGAATGAGGTTTCTATTATTCATAAAATTGCCAGAGTGATACTTCTAAAAGCATTTATTATCCTTTCCTTCAAATGTTGGATTGCTGTTGGTGTGATGTTTTTATGAGCATCATGTTACACGCTTATTCTAAAACCTTATTATTTGAAAAAAAACCCTCATTTTTAATTTTTATTGCTGATTTTGCAGTTATTGTTCAATAAATTAAAAATGGGCACAAATAGCCATACGAATGTACATACAAAAAATTTTCGTTTTTCAATCCTACATCACATTGTCCAAAAATATACAGGGTGTTCCATTTGAAAAAATTGAGAAAATTCAGTTCAAATAGTTGTAAGTTTAAAAACCTTTTTGGCCACCCTGTATACTTTTAGGAAGTAAAAATAGCTGAGTGTCATCACACAGATGTTTAATAACTGGTACTAACATATTTTTTCTTAAAATCGATAGTTGTGATTGTAGTGATATTTTTAATATACACTTGTAAATTGTATAATTTCAACAAAAAAAATCATTACATTCAAGTGGTTGGGAGAAAGTCAGTACTAATACAGGAGTGAAAGGAGTCCACAAAGAGGTTTCAAAAAATGTTCTGATATACATGGCATTTCGTTTAATGAAATGTTACTTGACCCTGTAGAATCGTCTTGGCTCATCCTGTATATTCGAAAACAATTTCCGGTTATAGACTTTTTTGTCTATTTTACTTATGTTTGTAAATCAAATTTCTAGCTATCATAGAACTCGAGATATCGAAGTCGGACGCACTATTGCCCCACCCTGTATATTAATGAAAATATGCTTAAATTAGAAAAGATCCTAAAAAAAAAATATTTCAACGACCCATTCACCTTGGATGATTCATCCAGGATGATCATCCAAAGTCAACAGTCTAAGTGTGCCTTTAGGGAATAAAGGTGGGTTAGTTTTGAATTCGGTTTAACTCCTTGGTTACAATTGTTCACATGATTGTAATTAGAGTTAAACCTGGCTCAAAGTTGACTCACCTTTATACAACTGGCTCTAAGAGGCTTAACTTAAAGTATTATACAGCACGCGACTTTTTGCGATATAGATACGTAGCTAAATTTCTGCTCATAAATCTTGTAAATAAATAAACCACAGACCAATCTAGATTGATCTTAATTCATCTGAGGTCTGCAGTCTGTTGTTTACTTATTATTAAATTATATTTACAAGGTTTATCACCATAAAGTCAGTTGCGTGTATGTTGAGTTGCATGCTCACTGTATGTATAATGCGCATATCTTTACGCGAAACTATCACTGGCAGAGACCACAAGATCTCTAATCACTGGTATTCATGAAGTCGTTCTCCAGTATGACTCCCCAGCCATCACCCAGCAAGGAATGAGTCAAATGTATATCATACATTAAACTCATTCACTGCTGAACGATAGTTGGCGAATCTCCGGAGAACGACTAGAATACCAGTGTTAGTATTTTCGGGTAACTTTAAGGCCAGAATTTCCAAAATTGTGAGATAAATTAAAAAAAAAAACGAACACAACACGGGAAGTAGAAAGTTTAATTTAGATAAAAAAAATAGTTTACATGTACCATTTCGGTGGCCTAAACATTCGAACAAACAATAAATAACATCAGGCCACTGCCGCCTATTGTGCATTTGCCGTGAAATGACGTCGCGTCAGGTTACAATGCATCTTCGGAAACAAAATGCACCAGCGGCGGTCATTTTTCTCATTTAATCGGCCCTATATTAAATTCGAATGCAAACCCATTAACCATAACGATCGAAGGCCTTGCGACACCCGCACCACTAGTAAGATGCATAGAACAGCTGCTGTCGCTTTGGACGACTTGCTTCACCAATAACAGCAGATGTAGAACAGAACAGGCATTTAGGAGAAGAGGCGACTTCTTGAGTCCTCTCCCCTTCTGCATCTCATTGCTGCCGTTATCGGTTATGGGTTGCGCTATACACGCGGGTCTCAATGTGGACCACCCAGCGACCGAAGGCATAAGGTCACTCATCTATTTTATTTATGGATGATCTCAACCTTTTGCCCCCCGGAGAGCATGAACTCCAACACGCTCTTAGAGTGGCGAAGAATACACACAGGCAATTGGTATGGAATTCGGGTAGGACAAATAAATCTGCAGTCGTCAAGCTGCAGAGAGGACGATGCAAGAAATTCTCTGAGAATGCGCAACTCGCGGACGGAAGCATCCTGCATGTAATATCTGGATGCCAGAGAGACCTACATACCTGGGTGCACAACAATACTTTCGAAATGTAAAGAAACTAACGGATTCCCTCCGCGGCAAGTACAGGCGCATACTCCGAAAGATTAGGTCTCCCCGTTCCCGTTCTATTCTACTCCATTGAAGTAGTGACGTGGACAGTGGATCAGCTGCGTCAATTAAACAAAGATACGCGCAAAACGAGTATTCACTAGTATTCATCCTAGGTTGTCCATTCCTCGTGTGTACTTCTGCGCCAATCGGAGGCCGAGGACTCCTGGGTCTGGAGTGTAAATGCATATCTAAGTAGGACTGAGTAAGGCATATAAAATCCTCAGGAGCTTGTGTCCTCTCTCGGTTCGTAAAACAATACTCCAGGAGTTGACGCAAAATTGTGTGTGAAATCGGTTTCGTGTTCGACACCAGGCGATAGGAGGCCAGTGAGGTGCAGATGCAGTGTTACTTAGTTTTAATCAAAATGCCTGATGACCTGAATTAAAGTTGCATGCAATGAAATCTGTTTCGGCACCATGTCGATGAACCCCAGCATGGAACACAGAAACATTAGGTTTATTGACCAGGCTGACATTCGCCTTCCTAAAGTCAGCCGGACTTAAGTCGGAGACCGAGGAATTCATTGTGGTCTATCAGGATGGTGTATCAATACCTTGATCTATCGTAGCCGCGTGTGGGCTGTAGAGGTTCCTGATATTAACTGCAGGACCTGCGTTCAGGCGCAGGGATCGCTCATGCACTTACTTTCTGCATGCATTCTGCATACGTGATTTCGGTCTGACATTCATCAACATAACATGGAATTACGAGTGCTATATTTCCATCTGAGGCACACGTACGAGGTAGAACAAACACCAGTGTTGCCTTACTTCTCCGGAGATTTTGAGTCCGCTATTAGGAAGAAGAAATTCCATATTTACTGGAACTACTCGTTCCCGGCTACCAGATGAATACAAGACAATAAGACTGAAATTGTCCGTCTCGACCATCAAACAAAAGTGTATGTTATCGAGTTATTGGCATCTGCAAAGATGATTATCATCTTGAAGAAAGGGGCAAACGGATCAAATTCGCAGTCTCCGTTACAAGCTTCAAGTGCTGTACTCAGGCTACTCGGTCAAGATGGTCGTCCTAATAATCGGTGTACTTGGAGGGACATAATCTACGCTCATAGATTAAATATACGTAGATAGCCCATTCTTCTGTAAATATTTATCGCTTCAAATCCAGGATCGCAAAATTTTTATATCGAAATTAGCAGCACCTGTTTACGATATTGTTAATTTTGAAATAGTGAACTAGTACAGATGATCAATTATAACGTATTTACAGTTTCGAAACTAACAAAATCGTACATAGGCACTGTTTACAACGATATAAAAATGTTTGAATCCACATTTAGGAGCGATAACTTTTAATACAGGCGTGGATTGTCTGTCTTTGCTACGCTGCTTTAGAAACTAAAGACCATAACGGCGTACTAAATACTAAATATCAGCCGAAGATTTGGCAGGTCAAATGCAGTAGATGGTCATTCTAGACTCTATCTCGTATATTTAGGGCATATGATTCTAGAATCTACGGGCAATAACCCAACGTAACGTAGGGACTGGCTGTCGTTGCTGGCGTGACTCCCGTGAGGTTTGGATGCCACGGGAAGACTGTCTAGCGTTGGGTCATATTTTCTTTTTTTTCTGTTTCTTGCATTTATCTCAAAATGTTTCGCTTCAATTTATCTAATTATACTTAAAAAGGTTTTTTCTTTAAATATTTTTTCCACCACTCTAACTTTAACATCGTTGCGCAATGAGCAGAGATCGGGAGATAGCAATAAATTCCAGAGATGACCATTACGTAGATATATTATATAGCAAACATCTAATGAAACGTTCCCAAACAATGTGAAATGATAAAATATTCTTATTTTCTTATGTACTATGCAACAAATCTGTTTTCTTTATAAAAATGGAAACACAAAATTAAAGGTTTTTATGAGGTAATTGGATGATATAAAAAACAGTTACTTACTGATTGTCATCTTGACGGGCATGCTCGTTATTGTCGAGTATCCAATAGCAATGCTAATGCATATAGGTGGATCCGTCTTGGCTGTCACGTTTACGCCCATTAGAGACAAACAATGGACTCTCTACTATCCCTTGAACTTGCTCCCTCTTTAAACTTCCTCGATCTTTTTTCTGATAAAGGTCAGGATGTCATTTCATGAAAGGAAGCTCATCTCCTCAGAAACGATAAGATTTCTTGCTTCAGTCGCCTGAACGCCTCGCACTGTACTAAGAAATGGTACGATGTTTATTCATACATCTCGCATTTAGGGCAGGAGCATCTTTCTCAACACCCATTCTAGGTCTTCTAAATTTGAAGTGGCCTGTCAGAACTGCGATTAGTTGTTTCAGAGTCTTCCGCGTCCAACCGATTAACCAGGCCGCCCCTGATTTGTTCGGCCCTGTTACAAAGTCTCGAGTTTGTCTACAGCTTAACCTCCAACCCTCCTTTGATGTCTCATAAACCCACTCATTGAGGGCCGTAGTGACCTGACTTCTTGTGATATCGAAAATGGGTTCAGATCTGAGACAGTTCCTTGGCTCCGTGCCTAAGTAATTCATCCATTTTTTCATTCTCTGTATGTCTTGGAATCCACACAAGCCTTACTTCTTCATGGCGAACTCTTCAAGAGCGTATCCACAATTCTCAATAAGGTTTGACCTCGTCTTAGGAGAACAGACCGCTTTCAGAACCGCCTGGTGATATTCTTGCCTTCTTCCCTCCTTGCCATTTCTAAGATGGCAAATATATATGATACCTGGAAGACCGTGGTGTATAATCCTAGAGTAGCATTCTAGTTATTTTCTTTTCCTTCTTATCTGTTTGGAGAAGTGAGAGTATAAGTTCTCTTTAACCTCAACTGGTCTTTCGCTTCCATCACCTTGAATGTGGTTGGAAACTTCTTTCTCCGCTAGGTCAACGATTGTTTCCATTCTGCATCTACATCACCAGCTTTCTGACTCCGGCATTCTGACATAGCCTCTGTCTTTACCCACGAGCGGAAGGGCGGCAGACCCAGCAGAACTTCAAGAATAGCTTTGAATCCTTGCAAACATTTGGGAAATGGGTGGTTGTTTGATTTACGTTCGGCCAATAGACTATCAACTCAATATTGGAGCGTATACAAAAAATGCAGTTCGCATCAACCACCCGACGAAATTGACAAAAGGTTGCCATCGACTATCAATAATCCTGCCAACATGCGCCCTCGTTTCCTTCCTAGGATCACCTCCAGGTATTTAACTTTTCTAGTGCCCTAAAATCCTCTATTTCCCTTTTCTTGGTAAAGAGGATCATCTTAGTCTTAGCAGGGTTACTGCATGGCAGAGGAAAGATAAATTTATTCTAAATTTTAATTTGGATGAGTTTGAAAAATAGGCATAAAAGGAATTCCAAAAGTACTAGAATGACATACACATTTGCTTTATATTATTTTACATTTGGGAATGTGTGACCTGTTTTAAATTGTGCATTTTAATGATTTTTCTGTTAATACTCTTTACCACTTAAAATAAATTCATGCCCTTCCACCTAGACAAAAAAAACTTTTTTCGAGTGAAATTACCAATTCTTTTCAGTGTTGTTATTAGACATAAATAATTATTACAACTACTACATATAAAAGAAAACGTATGGAATATTGTTGAAAAATGTACATTCCAAATTTAACATAACAAAATTAATTGGAATTGACACTTTATTTACATATCACTATAAAAATATATTGTGGTTCATTTCCTATATCTTTTTATTTTTATGCGATCATAAAAAAATGATGTGTCTATGGAGGCCAAAACCGACATAAACATAATATTTTAAACATTTTAACTAAAATAGTATACGACAAATTGTTTAGTGTTCAGCATAGCTGGTTTGTCCTAATTACGTCTCGTGCCAGGCAGTACTAGCATAGACATCAAGTGTAGAGAGAAAGGTGTTTATAATTCTGTTCTCACCATAGGCGGAGGAAATAATTCATTTGTTTGTGTGTGAACAATCCCAATACATTTCTGTCTGGCGCGAGTGAAAACATTAAATTATAAATTAATTTAATAATTTACTAGGTTTTACTTTTTTGTCATAGTAAAGGAAATGAATTTAAGACATGTCTAATCCTTGTTACTTGTTAGGAATTAAAAAAATATCTTTATATTCTATAAATAACTATTATGTGGCTATAACTCGGAAACTAGTCATTGTAGAATTGGACAAAGTTAATTAATCTAAAAGAGAAAGAATTGAAAACTAGAAAATAAAATAATGGTTCGTTTCCCATCTGACTGTCATTGTCTGTCGGTGATCAATTCTGGGAAACGTTCTGGACCAAATTTGTTCATCAAACTTAGCATGTTGTGGATTATTTTGTAAATGTTTTTTAATTTTTTTTTTTACATTAAAAGCCTCAATAGGATGAAGTAAAGACGAGTACATGCGACTCATAGAACTCTGAGATTTCGTTTGGATTAAATTTGGCGAGAAGTTTTAAGAAACTGCATTGTGATTTAGACGTGGTCTTCTAAAAATAGTATAAAATTTTTAGAATACACCACGAATTTCTCAATATAATCTGGATCTCTCATACAATACAAATAAAATGTCCCTTACATATAGGCTGCCATACTGTGGGTATTTTTTATTGGCTACATATTAACCAATTATAGAAGGTTATGAGACTGCGGAAATTTAAATTGTGTTTACCACACACGTTAGTCTATTTCCGTGATTATTTTTTAATGGTTTTATTTTCCATTAATTTAGCAGTATTTTTGAGAATAATCTAATTATATTATCTTACTGAGAATATTTTGTGGTACCTAATTAGTTCTTGCACATTGACGTGTTTTCTGGTTTTGACATCTGTCATCAGTTTTGTTTTAAAATTAAAATGAAAAAGAACCAAAAACGATTTAGTTCAGCGTCAGTGGAATAAATTATGATACAAACTAAAGAAAATGCATGAAAAAATACTGTGGTAAATAATAATCCGATACGGAAACATTTCCCAATATTTTGTGACGAAAGGGGTTACAAACTAGAAGAAAATATACGTCACGGACGAAACATTTACAATAATTGTGTTTTCATGTTTAAAACTTTAGCACAGTTTAATTTTGATGCACTATAAAGTTACTTTATTTAGTTTAAATTGAGACAATTGTTGAAAAAAAATGTGAAAAAGATATTTTGTTTTTCTTTCTCTTTTTTTGTGACTTACTACCACATGAATAATTCTTCGTTATCTAAAAAATATAGTCAGTTACCCAGTATGTTACTGGAAAAATAAACCTCTGCGCTTGTGACTACGTCAATAGATTAGTCAAAGGGTGTTTTTTGAGAACTAATATGAAACATAAAAATAATAATATAATTCCCTAACGTTTCGGAAAACGAATCTGTTTCCTTTTTCAAAGGTTAGGTGAGCATAAAAGTTATATTAGAAAGCGTGAAATTGAAAAATCGAAAATTTTGCGAACATGGCTTGGGAAAATGGACATAGAATAAACTGGGATTCGGCAACAATTTTAATGAAAGAAGTGGACAGCAAAAAAAGAAAAATTAAGGAATCGGCAATAATATTATTGAATGAAGAAAATGTTTATCCCATTGCTCTGTAGATTTTGGTACAATGTCGTTACTGATGTTAAAAGAAGAATTGAACAAAATTAATATTGTATAATTTTTAAGTATCAACAGTTCTATGTAAGTATCTATGGATATTATATAAACAAATAATATATGTGTCAAGTTTTATGCTTGACATTCTAAAAAAAGATAAATAACTGTGAAAAAGGAAACAGATTCTCTTTCCGAAACGTTAGGGAATTATATTATTATTTTTGTGTCTCATATTAGTTGTCAAAAAGCATCCTCTGACTCACGGTTTATAAACTAAACGGTTACCGCATTCACGCTCTAGCCTATCAGATCGCGAAACGTCACAAAGGGCTCTCTCCATCGTTAAAACGTAATAATCGCTTATCTTATATCTTGGCGTCCAAACAAAGCAGAAATCGAAGAAAAGCCAATATTAAAAAATTAAAATAACACAAATGCAAAAATAAACACTTCGAACGAAAAACGAAAATGCCCTTTGTGATGTCATTGACGTTTCTCCCCACCATAATTTTATTAAACGCGACAACCGTTTTGTTTATGAACCGTGCCTCTGACTAATCTTTTGACGTAAAGTCACAAGCGCAGAGGTTTATTTTGGGAAGGGGGGGGGGGAATTTTTTTTTAATATAAAAAAGGGGTTTTTTTTTGGGGGGGGGGGCAAAAAAAAAAAAAAAAAAAAAAAAAAAAAAAAAAAAAAAAAAAAAAAAAAAAAAAATTTTTTTTTTTAAATAAAAAAAAAAAAATATATATTAAAATAAAAAAGGGGGGGGGGAAAAAAAAAAAAAAAAATTTTTTTTTTTTAATATTTTTTGGGTTGGCCCGGGGGGGGGGGGGGGGGGGGGGGGGGGGGGGGGGGGGCATGGGAAAAAGGGGGGGGTGGGAGAGGGGGGTGGTTTTTTTTTAATTTTTTTTTTTTTTTTTTGTTTTTTTTTTTTTTGGGGGGGCGGAGGGGGGGTTGTTTTTTTTATATATGTGTTGTTTTTAAAAAAAAATTTAATAAAAAAAAAAAAAAATTATTTTTTAAGAGAAAAAAAAAAAAAAAATAAAAAAAAATTTTTTTTTAAAAAAAAAAAAAAAAAAAAACCCTTTTTAAAAAAAAAAATTTTGGGGTGGGTGTATAAAAAAAAAAAAAAAAAAAAGGAAAAATTTTTTTTTTTTTTTTTTGGGGGGAACTTTCGTAACCAGGAACCCAACAGGAAATTTTTAATTAAGCGCACAGCGAAGTTCTACACTAATCAATAAACCACAAAATGCCACTCAAAAACTAATAAATGTAGAACAAATTTAATAAAACTGACAAATCAGGCAAAAAGTACAATAATTAACCAGTCACAGCACATCACATAAACAAATCTTCCAAAGATGACAATTGACAAATCGAAACTCAGTGAGACAATGCGGAATCCTTAATTTTTTACCAATAATAAATTGAAATGTAACCAGATTGCCCACAGTATGGCGGCCCCCTCAGGGACATTTTCTCAAGGTCTAGCAATACTAAGTGGAGATCTAGATTATATTAAGAAATTCGTGGGACAGACACACAAACATGTATGGAACGCATGCAGTTGGAATATATAGAAATTAGAGTTAGAGTTCTTGAGTTACAGTGCCCTGTTGTCAAATTTAATTGTTTTAAATTTTCCGAAAATCGAACAATGCGAATTACACAAATGAAAAACGAACGAGTAATCTAGAGTTTTGTTAAAATAAAGTTTAGTGTAATATTTAATTTGCATTATTTTTATGTTTAAGTTTTGAACACCCATATCAAAACTGTGTTTGTACTCTGTACAAAATTAGCAGCCAGATATTTAATCTTACCTTACCTACGCCACAGTAATTTGAACCTAAATAAAAATACATAGGTAACGAAATGTAATTACTGAAAATTTTGGTTTAAATTAATTTTAAACTAATTCATAATATAAGAAACATAAATGGAAATTATACATTTTACATAAACTTTTTACAATTTAAAAATTTGCATCGAGTAACAACTCTGTAACCTTGGGAAAATACGAATACATACATATTTATATTTATTGAATTCAAAACAATTTTTTTCAGAGGAAATCCTTTTACAAATGGATTTTTTCTGTTTTCCGTGTAGCTATGCTATAAGTAAACTTAGATAACGTCATTTAAGACGATAACGATTATTTAGAATTAATCTCTATTGTTTCCATTTTAAGCACGAATCTCACAAAGTATTATGGACTTGTGGATAATAAATCCCATTGCACTTAGTTGAATAGATAACAGCTTTTTGTTCATGCCATTATAGTGTACCCTATATGAATAGTTAAATTTGATAATTTTGATATACCTAATTACTTGGCTATAAATTAAACAAGGTGTTTCAGATTTAAAGTGGCATAGTGTAGTGGGAGATAGAGCACACTTAGCGAGTTAAAAACACCCCCAAACTTACCCTTTAACAGTTTTTGAGATACAGGGGAGTTTTATGGTTTCTTGACTAAAATTGCAGTCGGCCATATTTCTGGAAAGGCTTTAAATATTTCAATAAAACATGGTACAAATATTATACTCTTTTAGTCCAATCAAAACCATAATTTACTTTGGCAAAAATCCAGGACCGGACTCGGTTTTTATAATGGTGCTTTTAGTGCCGATAACATCACCCTAAGTATCATTATACAGGGTGAACGCCAACTTATCTCTGTAATTTTAGGAGGGGGTTCCTGTTGATATTAGTAACACGAATTGCGAAAAAAAAATAAATAAATAAAAAAGAAAGTTGAAAAACTGACCTACCTTACCGAAAATACTGTTAAACTTTTGTGGACCGCTGCATTGCTCATCTGACCCACTTATGACGCGAACAACATGATTTGTTTATCTAAGTTCGTTGTAAATTGTAAAGATACAAAAAACGTCAGAAAATCACTGACAAAGTTATCCTACTCCAATTTTTCAGTTCAAATGATAAATCTTTAAAAAAAAAAACTTCACAAAAAGCGTGTAAGCGACTATTTGGCGGGCTTTGATATTCGACCACGTACGAATATGGAGACAGAGGCGTATTCAGGACTCAGGTTTCACAATAGCAATTATTTTCACTATCAATTTACAAAACTTAGTTTAATTATTTTCATAATTTATTAACACGAAATTTTTTTAAATTCACAAGAGTAGCCATATTACAATAAGTGTTCAAAATTGTCACCACCAACCTGCACACACAGTTGAGCCCCTCTTATCCAAATTCTACGTACATTCTCAAAAATTAAATAAAAAAATAGTAACCTTTTCAGTCACTAACAATATCGCAAAAAGCTCCTGCAGTATAACTTCATCCCCTCCCTATTTAATTCGTCATAGAAAAATCACAAAAAATCGTAAGGAGCAGTAGGTTCATGTCGACAAAGTGCACCGAACTCTACAAAAAATGTATTACATTTATTTATCAACAGGAAAAAAAATTCCATAAACACACTTCAGGTCAGCTCTGTTAGTGGACGGCATTCATTATTACGACTTTCATTTACGTCGAGATCAACGGTTGGCACGTTTGAAGGGATTATGTTAAAAAAATGCCATCGGAGACAAAGTGGCAAAAAGTGGTGAACCAATTATTGTAAAAAACAAGGTCAATGTCGTAGTAACCCAACCTATCTTAATTTCTTTTCCGTTGAGATAGGTCAGTTAATAGTATCTCAAAATGTTGGAGTAATTTTATTTTTTTTCTCGGAAACTATAGCACAGATTTTTTATTTTCTTTATATGAACTTACCATTAAGGGATCTACTGTCCCTTAAATTTAATAAAATAAGTTAGAACTCACCCTGTATGTTTTAAAAGACAATCTATGTATATAATGTGAATAACAAATTTAAATAAATTGTACTTAATTATGGAATTTTAAGCGAATCCAGCCCTGCACAAGCCATTAATTTTTAAATAAATGTGAATTTCTTCGGAAAAAAAATGAAGATGCTTAATTAGTGTATTTATGTTAATTTAATAAAATATGACGTTAGCTATTTAGTTGATTGCTTTATTGGTTGAATTTAAAATGTGGTCAATCAATAGTTAAAAAAGTTATTGGAGAATAACCATAAAGGTGCCACCAAATATTATGACATTATTTTGTACACTGGTCCATTGACTTTTTAAACGTTTACAAACCAGGGTGATGTTATCGGTACTAAGAGCAATATAATAAAAATCAGTCCGGTCCTGGAATTTTTCTAAAGTAAATTGTGGTTTTGATTCAAAAATAAAGCCGTTCCAGAAATATGGCCGCCTACAGTTTAAGTCAAAAACAATAAAATGCTCTCTATCTCAGAAACCGTTGTACAGGCAAGGGTAAGTTTGAGGGTATTTTGAACTCAGTTATATGTGGTCTACCTTCCATAACGTTAAGTCACTTTAAATCTCTCTGTATAATTAATTATTTTTAATACCACTTTTTAAATTATTAATTATTTTTTGTTTGTAAAGTAATTTGTTTTTACATTTAGGTAGGTATTTCGCAAATGCTGAAAAAACATATTAAGCTAAACGAAATCAAATAAAATACATATACCTACTTAAATAAATCTACGAAATCAACAAACTAAATATTGCTTTCTAATTTTTTTATTTTGTATCATGAAAACTTTTCAGGCAATGTTAGACATAAAAAAAAGAACTAAATTAAATAATTAATAAAAATAAAATCATGTAGTCTATGAATTATTTTATTATTAAATATATTAGGAATTTTCTACACGGGTGACCTGATTAAAATGCGCGAATGCTATAATCATTGCTATCCCACAATATTTAGCGTGTTTTTATGGAAAGTAATTGTAGTTTATTATATTTTATAGTCTTATATTTGCTTTATTATGGTTGTTTACTGAAACAGATACCTCTAAATAGTTTACTTTTGATGACAAACTCTCATCTTGTTATTAAACTGGTATGTATTAAATATAAGGATATCGGGTTCAAAGACTTTTACGCTTTGCAAATAATTTTTTTTTCTGAGCCACCATCTTGGAAAATGGTGCTCCAATTCAGTTTTTTTCTTATGTCTCACTTACCATTAGCAATATCGGAAATATGTTTCATATAAAAAATAAAGCCATAAATAAGTTATATAAATTTTTTCCCGTACCTATTTTAACTGCCCACTCCTCTGTTACAAATAAGTTATATAATTTTTCCGTATCTATTGTAACAGCCCACCCCAGTCGTGTATTTAGTTTATACCTGGTCACTCGGCACTTGCCCCCTCGTATATATTTTTTTTATACTTGAATTAATTTGCCTTTCTCGGTTTTGTGGTCCCCAATATTACCTCCCAGTGTTTACAAAGTTTGGTATTACGGTTTATGAGATTTACTTTTATTTAATTGGATTACCTATATTTACCAATTATTATGAACCTTAATCTGCACTGCACTGATATGTTTTAGCAATGAAAAGTATAAGTAAGATTTGACTTTATTTTATTATTACTAATTTGCTTAGAATTCACTTTTGTATCTGAATATAGAAATAATTCAAGGAAACTCAAATAACGTTTTAACAGATTTAGTTCTGTCTGCTGTCTACAAGAAATACATTACATTTACCTCTTTGAACCTGCAACGTAACAAAACCTTGTTACATGCGGTGGAAACTTCCGCCCTGTACTGGAAGTACATATGTAAAACCTTACATATGGCTGCAAGAGAAACTTCTCTTGTATGAAGTACCCGAACGTCCTCTGCCAAATAAGACAGACAGACGCAGATAACCATGCTTTTAACTAACATCCGGGCATGGTGCCGCAGTACAACAGTACTCTAAACACAACTAACACTGCCAATTAATATTCGTTGGGACAACTATCCAACTGTTTGTTAGGCTCGTCGAATGCACCCCGCCGTCAACGCTTAAACCAAGGTGAAACGAACTACCTCGTAGTGTTTTGTAAAGTGTTGGCAGGCGTCAGTTGCATCCAAGGCATGCGTACGTAGGCGGTGGCCATAAAACATTAAACGATGCCCGCTGGGTGTCCACCACTGGACCTCCTGTCGAGAGATAAGGTCCCGTGGTCAACATCTCAGAGGATAGAATGAACTAGCATATTGGGTTATCGACATCTGGCTGTACACACCTAACAGCTGATCGCTTGAATCCCTCATACAGAGGGTGAAATCTGATATTGTTACATTGCAGATCCAACTGGACACTATTTATCATTTATATGATATGATTCTTAAACCGACCCTAACATTGATACTGGCAAATGAACGAAAGTTCCAACCACTGATACCTGATTTTATTTTAGTTAATGTTGCATATACTAATTATTTTTTGAAAAATGTGTGGAGATATGGTTTTATAAAAGGTCTATTTGTAAATCATTTGGTACCACCGTACAAACTCTAGGAAAACCGCGAAACCCCAGCATCTCGTAATAAACTCGTAACAAAAGAAATTAATTGAATTTAATGAAATTTAGTGAGCTCGCGTACGGAAAGAATGGCAACGCGGTATAAAAATTATTTATTGGCATCCTTACCTATTCGTGTACACACGGAGAGTTCCGCGGGATTTACGCCCCGGGGTTCTTGAGTAGCCCCTGTGTTATTTGTCTCCATATCGGTGGTGGTGTCGGTGGTGGTGTCGGCGCCCTAATACAATGCAGTGTACAGGTCCTCGGTCACAAAGACCAGGCCACAGAGATTTCTGCACTAAAATGGGTGGAACGCTAATTAAGCGGGGCTCTCTGTCCTTAACGGCGGTTATGAAAACCGGGAGCGTGGTTTCTCTTTGGGTTCCGGGGAGCCAATGTAACACTATGGTTACCAAAGATCTTACCACAACGGTGACGGCGGCTATGAAAGTCGGGAGAGCGGTCTATCTTTGACTTCCAGGTTCCGGAGAGCCAGCGTAACACTATGGTTGCCAAAGATGTGACCACGGTTCTACGCCGTCTCACGTATTTATATGATTTCCCGCGAGGGAGTTCGTTGTTCAAGTCTGTAAGCTTGACAGAGATAGCAAAACGCTAGTTCCCTAATTGTGATCTTCGAACGAGACCCTAACACACGGTACTTAAGGTACAAAGTGACATAATGACACCATTATTATCAGCCTTCGACCCTATTCTTGGTAAAATCTTTTACAACCCTACAGTTAGTTTATGTTACACGTTCTCGGCAAGCGAACACCTTGAGGCTTTTATACAGTTTTGTCAACGTTTTAAAATATTTAACTGAATACTATGTGTTCTTTTACAAGATGAATAATTTAGACTCTATAGTTTGAACAAGTACGTTTTTCTGCCAAAATTATAAGAAAATAGTTTAACCGTATTATTCAATAATTGATTTTGAATTTAATGAGATAAATGCTTGGAAATAATTTAGTTTTATGCAAAAAATATAAGAAAGATATCCGCGATGAAGCAGCCCAGGTCTATATAATATAATGAAGAAATACTTTTAAAAAGTTTAAAAATAACATACTACATTTCTTTAGTAATTCTACATGCATGCAGTGGTGGATGTACGTATAGTCCCGTGAGGCCGAGGCCTCGGGACGCTAAATTTAAAGGGGCGCCACTGAAATGCAGAAATATAAAATAAATGAACAAATACGGAAAATTTCGTTTTTTCAGCAAATAAAATTATCGCGCTCTAATAATAGAGTACCACTGTTTTGATTTTAATTTATTCTCAATAGCAATGACAATACTTGTAAGTTTTTAACTTTTTCAAGTTAACTACGATGTCGAAAGAGAAATACAGTGAAAGGGATATATTTATGGAAACTATCATTACCAAATTTGCAAATTCTGAAGAAAGAAAGAAGTGTTGTAATTAATTTTAGTTTTATTTAAATGATTGTCTATGATGGTTGTTAATGAGTTTGTAATAATATAATATAATTAAAGACTAACAAAGAGTATCAAAAATAAACACGCAATAAATATGTTTAAATGCATGCACATACAAATAACCGAAAAAAAAAATATTTATTAATGGGGCACCGTAGATGAATGTGCCTAGGGCGCAAATGTACCTGAATCCGCCTCTGCACGCATGATTATATCACATAGCATACACATACAGTTATTTCAAAATATTCATTGAGCTGTACAATATCATATAATTTTCTTTTTCTTTTTTTCTCAGAATTGGTCAGGCCGGTTTCAAACAAGATTTTGCTAAATTCTAGGGAAGTGCTTGAAGGCTGTTTTTTTGCAATATAAATGGGATTAAAAACTATTATAAAATGCATGCAACGACGCGACGTAGCAAAACTTGACGTAGAGATAATGTATAGAATTAAAACAATTCATATTCTAGAAAATTTAGAAGATACTGACAATAAAACAGGATTATGCATGGCGCAAAGCTCGTTTCTTTTTCTGTATTCTGTTCGAGATCATATTTTTAGCGGATAAGTTGCATTTCTGGAAATTTCAATTCCAATTAATTGATAAATGGGTTCCTGGTTCTCTTTTTTTTATAAAAAAAATATTGTCCAAATAATAGCCTAATGCTTAAACATCAGTTATCATTTTTTTTTACATTTTATTTTTATTTATTTCGAAAACAGACTTTTGAAATAAAGAATAATATAAGAGTTAATTGTTGTTGTAATGGACAATGTATAGTGTTTAAACAAGAATTGTTTTAATTTTTGATTTCTAAATCAGAAAATTCAAGAGAAAAACAGCTTATAACCTCCTAATTTTAAAAACCAGCTTTGGGATAATATCGCCGTATTCCGTGGCTCTTCATTTCTGGAGGTGCCTGCATCACTTCCCAAGTGCCCAAGCAAATGAGAACCCGCAAAATCAAACAAATAAAATATCTCGGCCACACTCAAAAAACCAACATTTATTATCTCAAATCGTAATAACAATAATAATAAAACAACTGTTCAGATAGGATTCGACCATTTAACGACCATAAAGAAAATCACCGAAAAGATGGATGAGGAGTATGGAGTAAAACACGTTGTTCCATACAAATTATTCGCAAGTCCAACAAATTCTTGTTTGCACTAAGAACTTCGCTGCCCCAGGCCCAGACGGCATAAACAACTGGTGGTGGGAGAAATTTCATTCCATTGACCACCATCTGGCGCAAGTTTTATCACACGAATGACCAAGGGGCAACAGATTCCAGACTGGTTTGTCGTGGGACGTAAGGGGATAAGTAAGTACTTATCCCCAAAAAGGGTGATCTTTTAGGCCAAGAAATTATAGGCCGATCATTGCCTCAACTCGTGCTACAAGATATTTACACGTATCTTATACGCCAGAAAACTGAGGCCATCGATCCGGTCTTCCAGCAGATACCAGCATGCTGCTTAGAAAGGCATGACATGTTGTATGGACAATCTGCTGATAGACCGATGTATTATACTGCGCAATACAAGCGGATGGCTTTGATCGATTACCGCAAGACATTTGACAGAAGATCGCACTAGCTATTGTTGCACTTGCTCGAATGTCTTGAGGTATCAGCACCAATGGCGATATGCATAGAAAAGCCCTTGCCACTTTGGAGGATATGCTTCATCAGGTACACAGCGGGTCACGACAGAGCAGGTGGCATTTAGGAGGAGAGTTTTCGAGGGTGATTCCCTAAGCCTTCTCCTCTTCTGAATCTGCTACAGTAGTCTGTTGGGCAAACCGGTGGATATTAATATTCATCACCAAGCGACCCAAGGCATAAGATTACCCATCTATTTTATATGAATGACCTTAAACTTTATGCCTCCGGAGTAGGGTTGGACGAGTGACGTGGTTTTTATTGTGCCACGTCGTGTCACTACATGGCATAAAACCCGTAAAGAACGAACATTTTAGTAAGAATATCTGCGTGACGTGACTTTCATCATGTTACGTATTGTAGCGCGTATTCGCGCATACCACTCTCGCATTATATGATGGGTAATACCGATCCCATATGTTATGCATTGTTTCCGTTAAAACTTGTCCCCAGGTCTTGTTGAGTTATTGCGTTACGAGGTTGCGTTTACGACGGGACCAAATTTCTCATATACGTTTATTTAGTTATGTATGTGGATTAAACTTGAGAGAAATCTTCATTACAGTTCATGCGTGACCGAAAATTTTATATTTAACGCGTGTGTGTGCGTGGACAAAATTTTGAATGTCGTGATCATGCGTGAGCGTAAGTCAAATATTACTCATAGCCCATCCCCACTTCAGATGGCGCAAACTACAGAACTACAGAACAATCTTAGGGTGGTCGAAGAATATGCGCGGGCAGTTGGTAAGGAATGTGGGTTAGAAAAATGTGCAGTCGTCCATCTCAAGAGAGGACGATGTAGCATTTCTCTCAAGATGCGCGGCTAGTATACGGATGTATCCTAAGACATCTGGATGCCAGAGAGACCTAAACATATCTGGGTGTGCAACAATGGCATATCCAGGTTGAATAAACAGATAAAGGGTTCTCTCTGCGGCAAGTACAGACATCTACTCCGAAAAATGTGTTCCTTCGAGCTTTCTGTACAAGATATCTGCGAAGATAATGCTTGACGTTGCGGTTCTGCTCTACTCCGTTGGAGTAGTGAGGTGGACAGCAGATGAGCTGCACCAATTAAACAGATATGCCCGTATGAATATTCACCGAAACATTATAACGGTCCGTTTTTTTAAATAAATAATTTGGACTACATTTCTACAAATAATATGGAAATTATTTGAATTATAAGTTAAATTCCAAATTCGAATAGAATAGTTGTACTAAACTCTATTGTACTAGCTGTTTAGTGCACCGCTACTGTACGGGAGAAAAACGTTGTTTACGAAGAGGTTCCGTCACGCGCGCTTAAAGACGAATTTGGGGGTGTATTTAGCGGGAGAACGTGAACACTAGACATACAGGCTAGAGACACGGCCGTGAGTGGAGTCGTGGTCCTAAATTTTACCTGTGCGTATGTACCTTTTTATACATTGTCTTGCGTTATTTGCATTTGATTATGTTATCTTACCTAGAATTTTTGATAACTTGTGAGTTGAGAAGGTGATGGAAAGGCGATGCTGACTTGTTGAAGTACAAACCCCTCAAAACAGTCAATTTAATATATTGACTCTACAAATATAATTAATACCTCTGGTGCCCATTTGTTTTAAAATAAAGGAAAAATTTTAAGTTATTTAAATTAACTTTATTTTTTTTAATTGTTTTGGGGGTATATTTTAAACATTAAAAATGGTGGCGCCCAATAAAAAATAAATATATTGGTTTTATCTTTTGTACCATTTGGATTGGCAATTGCCGTGTATGACTTTGTTTTTACTTTATTTAGTTGTAAGTTTGATTTTATTTATTTGGTTAATCACTTTACTTTCCCGGTCTGCGATAAAGAGTCGTAAATATTGTCTTTTATGAATAAATGTATTTTGTGCTAAGCTGTGTGTCATTCAATTTAACTATTTAATGATAGAGTGACCTGTTATAGCATTCATCCTATGTAGATCGGCCGTTCCTCGTGTGTACCTTCCATGTCAAAGGGGGATATAGGACTTTTGAGTCTGGAGTGTACGCATACTGAGTATGAGTATATTAACATCCTCAGGAGCTTGGATCCCCTCTTGCCGTTTGTAAAACATCACAAAACTGCAGTAGCAGTCAGGATTGTTCAAGGCAGCAAAAAAGGCCGCAAAAGAACTCGATTTTGTGTTTGACACCAGGCAAGGATGCTGGCGAGGGCTGTAGTCAGTTACTCAGCTTAAGCCAAAGCGCTAATTTGGTATAATTTTCTTTTTAAATTTTCCTTTATTTGCGAATTAAAAAAATACATTTGGGAATGTTAAAATCAAATAAAATGTGTTTATTACAAATTTCATAATTGTTGTTTTTCATAAATCTTGTTTACAAAACGAATAAACAGTTCCAAACTAACACGAATGATAAATTAATTTGAATATTATGTTTGATTATTAGAGTTAAATATATTATTTGCTATTTACAATTCCTGTTAACGGTTGAAATGGACGTAATTGTAAGACTAATTTACATTACATGGAGAAACACGTGAATTAAAGAAATTAAAAAAAAACAAAGAAATGATAATTTGTATTTTTTTAGTAACTTAACCGAAGTCAACTATTTAAAGCAGTTTCTATTTTAACAGAATCTTGTTGATATTTATTTATTAATTAATTTTTTAAATCAGTCAACCTCATTATTCCGATTTGACTACTTTGCAAAGATGTATCTCGATGTAGTATCTTTAATATAGACAAGGACGGATAGAGCCTCAGACGATTTTTCTTAAACTATCCGAGCAGAATTCTTTCGTGAAACACACTTTACTTTTATTGTTAATGGCATAATTAACCCAATAATGCCTGAGTAACTTTTTTTTCCAAAAACACAAAAAAACTTTATAGTTACTTTATTTTAGCACTTAAAATACCTGCAATCCATTTTAATTAAAATATTTTTATGTTTTTGCTATATATCATACACTAGACATATGGCTGGATATCGCTAGTTAGTGTAGCAAAAATCAGTTTATATACTGAATGTAATTTTTATATATTAATCAACACGAGGTAAATCGACATTATAGAGAGAGGTATGATACATACGGAAACATGAGTCTGGATTAGATTACATTTCATACAATTACATTTGGCGCATTTACCGCAATATGCACAACGTCTGTTGTGTCAATCGGTTGGTCGACCCTGTCATATCGTATTTCCTTCAGAACATTCTTCCTACTTTTTAGTTTCGGTCCATGTAAATATTCAGGAGCTATCAACAGGGTCAGAACAGTTCTTCTCAAGAATTCCAGAAGGATAATTTTTGGATCAACAAATCGACAAAGGAGCCACATATTTACCATTGCTCCATTTAAACAAAATCGAATGAATGGCCAGTACCGTTTTCTTGATCTTGTACGTATTCTGTAGAGACCACGCATCTTGTCAAACAATCAACATCTCCCATTCCTTTGTTGTACAAGTCAATTACTTTGGGTTGATATACTTAGATATGCCTTTTTTGATGTTTAGACCAACGCTCACAGTATCCCTTTGTTAGACATATCTCGTCATTTTCGATATTGGTTGCTAGTGTTATTTGATTGTTCTCATTCCATCTAATAATTGTGATTTCAAAGAACTGTCTCAAAATATGTGCAGCGCCCCGATCTGCCTTTTTTAGAGCAAGGGGGCTTTTTCTATATGGTCAGATCTTCTGGTACCAATGCATTTGATATTACTTGTTTTCAATTTCAATAAATTGTCTAAATAAACAGTGGACATGGGGGTAAATAGCCACAGCATAATTTCTCCCTTAACACTGGAGCCCAAACTTTTTTCATTTCGTTTTGTCTCCTGCTCCACAATAAGGATATTGATTTTAAAATATAACCACCTTTTGGCCATGTAAGGCACCAAAATTTAAATCTGTAACGGATGGGTTTCCCCTAATAAATTGTTTCATGGAATGATGTCCAAAATACATCTCCGTTGCTTCATCCAAAGAAAAAGAAGAAAGTGGTTTTGCTAATTTTTATGAAACATTATTTACCCTGTCTAATAAAGGTTGTATTTTATAAGTCCGGTTGTTTGGCTCAGTGTTGTTTGTATTATTGTTAAAATGCAAATAACGATGAATACTTTCAAATCAGTCGCGAGACATACTGTTACTAACTAATGCGTTATGAATATATCGCCCTTTGTTTCTCAATACAATATTCTGCAGGGAACTTTGGTATACCTCAGTAGAAACAGAGAAATCGTGTTTCCCTTGATTATGGAATATTTTTTTGTTTCCGTACAAACGAACTCTACAAAAGTGTCAGGAAAAAATATTTTGATCAAATCTATGAGATCAACTCTTTTTCCTTGATACTTTGTGCAATGGTAAGTGCAGACGTTTTGTCAATTTTAATTTTTCCATCTTTGTATGTGGTGACTTTTTCGTTCCAACTCCGTTTTAAAAGTCCGTTTTTACCAAGCTTACAAATATCAATTTGGAACCTCTCAGCAAGTGGTTGTCATCCTCTTTGTCACTGAAAGGCGGAGCAACAACATCAATTTTGAACCTCTTAGCAGGTGGTATGTCAACCTCTTCGTCAGCGGAGCAACGACATCAGCAGCGTCGTTTACAGGTAAGTCATCACTGTTCTCGTCACTTTCTAGATAAATTTTTCACCAAACGCATTCATGGCGGTTATTTCCATTGGTTGTCTTAGCACTCCTTTACCCAAAAAACGAATACCATATTCTCCTTCGTCATCACTTGGCGCGTTATCGACGTCGCTGTCTTGGCCATCTTTTGGTGGGAGTATAGTAAAATATATACGGTCACGGTCACAGTCCCTCACTGCAGTATATTCGTCTGAGCTAAGCGACTCTAAATAATTGTGAAATTCTTCTGCATTTCGAGGATCAGATGGATTGTACCAGTTCTTTCTCAAAACATCATGTACCCATTAGTTACATGTGATTAAACATATATAATTTTTTCTTGACAGTGGAGATCCCAGAAAGTTGAGAAACACTCAACTCTTTTCCAGCAGCGTTACAAGAATTCATTCAAATTTGTCAATAACAGTTTTAGGGCACTATTACTCACTACACTATGATCATAGAACACAGATAGCACGTTCACACCGTGCCTGAAAAGAAATTAAAGAGAGACATAACCTGTGTATGATAAATCATACGGTAAGCATTATTGGGTTAAAGCTGCAGCTTATATTATATGGGATATAAATTATAAATTAATCCTAAATTATTAAAGATGAAGAAAACTTCGAGAAGGTTGACAGTAACAACCTAAGTTGAAGGTGAACCATACTTATCCTCACAATACGAAGGAAATCTGAGGCAGGCCATATTATTATATTCAATGAATTAAAATGCGTAATGTTCCCTAACGCCCCCGGCTGCTCTAAGTTTGTAGCAACTATGCTACAATTAATTAATAACGTATTATTATTTTAATGTGTTTAGTGACTTAAAAAAATACAACGAAACTAGGTAAGCAAAATGTTTGGAAATTCGTTATAAGTGATACTTGTGGTGACACGTTTGTAAAAGGTAACTTAGGATACGACTTATATATGTTAAGAAGTATATTTTTTAATACATATTTTTCTTTTTTGTTGTTGCAAAGGTCCGAGATGCCAAACAATGTACCGCAGTTTAACGTCTTCACGACACAAGAGTCGCCTATGGGATGTGGATATGTGCGCAGAAAAAAAAATCCTCTCATCGCTTAATCACATCGGAAAACAAGGAAGTTCCAAAAATGCAATCGAATCATAATGTAGAAATTTTCCATTGGACATTAATCAGTGGAGATGCTGTATGCAGGAAAGGGTTTTGACGTGTTGAGGATATAAATAGTAACCCTCATCGACCTATTTTTAGTCTCCTAACATTTAATAAGAGTTTTAAGTTGAATGGTAGAAAAATTGAAACCAGGATAGTATTTATAAGTAAGTATATAATATACATATCATAGATTCTCTATTAAGGGAAACTCGCATGAGATTGAAAATTTTTTTTAAATCTTTTCATACGAATTTCGATTTCAGGAAAATAAGAGGATTTTGTTTGCAAATATTACTATTTTTT
The DNA here is from genome assembly GCA_029963845.1 of Rhamnusium bicolor. NCBI lineage: Eukaryota > Metazoa > Arthropoda > Insecta > Coleoptera > Cerambycidae > Rhamnusium > Rhamnusium bicolor. Next base: position 97,988 of record JANEYF010003079.1, on the reverse strand, counting down.
TCAAATTGTTTATACAATTATTTATTTAAAAGAAGCTATAAATTATAATGGAAGAAATCCAAAAAAAGTATATATTATATATACTCTTTGTTACCAAATCTTCAAACAAGTTGATAGTTTTTGAAAATCAACATTGTTAAACATTTTTCATGCAAGGGATTGATAAAAATGGCACTTTTGTTTATAGTGTTTTCGTAAAATCTGTAGAGTAAAACAAAAAATTTGTCGGGTATTTATCAAAGTGAAAGAGCATTTATTCAAATACAGGGGGACCATTTAAATACAGAAGGGTATTCTTAATCAAATTATTTTATCTTTATTATTATATTCTTATTTCATACGAATGCAGGCCATTGAATTCGCATTTATTTACTCTACAGAATTTACGAAAACACTTATAGTTATGAATTTTTTACGGCGAAACTATAAATTAGGATATGAGAGCTGGTTCTTAGATAATTTAAACATATATTTAGAGTTATTTTAGACTATTATCGCATAGCCATTTACTTATTACAAATAAATCATAATTCATCGAGTCGAACATCATTGGTATGTCATCACCTGCAATATATATCATTGTATCGTCCGCAAACATAGATACTTTACTACAATATTTCACATATTTTACAATATCGTTTATGTGTAAATTAAAGAGAATTGGTCCAAGAACAGTATCCCATGCATCATTTCTTAAGTGTGAAAATTTTCTTTTTTGATGAGTCAATGTTTTTCTAATCTGAATATTTTTCTGCTTCTAACATGAGAACACTTGTTTAATTCAACGCAATTCTTGCTCCTAGACTGAGTAGTTGCTTTAATAGTTTCTATGTTAAAATGTATTGGAAGTATTGTTTCTGACTTATAATAAGTATATCTAAAACTTTTATACGTTATCTTGGGCATAATGACGAGTTCCCCATCTTACTGAAACCACATTTCAACAGATATTTGTTCTTCTTCAAGGGCCGGTATGATTTGATTATTTAAGAGTTGTAAATATGCCCGTTAATGTACCCCCGATAAAATTATCCTGTACCTGTAAATACCAGCCACCAGCCCGGACGTTTAGTTTTTGGTGGTGTTGAATGTGCAAATCTTCAGTCCAGTGAGGATTATTTCTCATCCAATATCGACAGTTGTTATATGAAGCATTTACACAAAAAGTTGCTTCAGCCAAAAATATCACGTTACTTCCCAAATATGGATTGGAATTAGAAATGTCCATCAATATTTTTGAGAATTGTAGTCTACGATCGATAACCTTATGTTAGCTCTTGTACTGGTTGTACCTTATATGAAGATATTTTTCTCCTTTAAGTATTCATCCAACCGAGCGACGACTAATTTACTAATTGACGCAAGATTTGTGGTTGATGGTGTTGGATTCTCTTCCAAAGTAGTGGAAGTGCTAGTTCTGAGCCATGTTGCTATGGATTAGGAATACACTGAGTACAAGAAGATTGTCTGATGTGGTGAGTGTTTCACGGTTTACTGTCCAACAAATTTTAAAGCATTACACATTCCATCCTTTAAAACACACCACGTTGAGAAGGGGTTTTGAGTGACAAGATTTGCATATTTTACCTCTGTGAGGCGCCACTGGAGCGCGATAGGAATCTTAGATCTTCGACTCCTTCCGCTCATCATCGCAGCAATTTGTCCTGCAATTTCAACCTCCAGCTGGTTCACAGTCCTCTATCTGTCTGTGCAAAAAATCGTACACATTTTATAAATAATGGTTTCTTTACGTAAGCATTAAAAAGATAAATAAATATATAATATAACTGTTCCAAGAAAGAGTCACCTCCGCCCCCCCAAAAGCGTCATCATTGGTTGCTAGGTAACCACATCTCATACGGAATCGCTATTGCATCTTTAGCAGATGAGGTAATCATGGTCCACGGCCGCGCAACACTACCAGGAATAGTGAAACGCTGGGAACAGCAATTTTAGAATCAGAAATTGTTTTCAGTTCGGCTGTGTACGCGCTAGTGTTAGCGGTCGATGAGTCGTGCTGCGATTGCCTATTCCTAAAAGGCGAAGGCGAAAGCACGTTTTACTACACTGTAGGAATGCTATGCTCTCTGACATTGCCTGCATAACTCGTGAAGCAAGGAATTTAACTCAAAAGGTCAAGCATGTCGATGTAGCTTAGACAGAGTTCAGGTGTAATTCCATTGAAAAATTTATTATGAGAACGGTTTAATCTGGTGAATACGCGCAAATTTTTGTTTGTTTTTGTCGAGTTTCTGTAAAATAAAGTTGTTTTACCTGTTGTTTAAATCGACTACTTGTGTGTTGATATTTTTCTTCATTTTTGTGGTAAGATTTTATTAATAATCCCTTTGTGTACGTGTATTGTGCGGCTGAGTTGCGAATGAGACGTATAGGGCATAAGTATATTGAATTTCAATCAATTTCGGATAACTACATAATATATATATGTTTTGTGGTATCTCAGAAGTGCGTGTTCTAGAAAATGACCGTATTTTTTTAACAAATCACATATTTTTACTATCAGTAATGGAGAAAATTATGCGAAAAAAATACAAAAAATATCTGGTTTTTATGTTATTCCTGAATCCTGACACTAATATACAAGTCAAAAATAAAGACTAAGAACCTTTAAATGGACATTATTGAAGACTCAGTCAAAACAGCTACCTACCCATTCTATTTATCATCTTAAAAATGATTAAATTACATAATAGAATTCATAACATTTTAAAGCAAAAAAAAATCGAATTCAAATACTGAAAGTATTTTCCAACAGACCACAATCTCTTTATAAATAATTTGTGACATTATTTTCGAATTTTCACATTTTTATATGTATTGGGTGTTTCGCCAAACAAACCTCGCACAATATGACAGATTTCAAAACGGTGTTTGTCAATCTATACTGCGCTCTATTGTAGCAATAAATTTTATTTGGAAGTTTTTACCAAGATATTGATATTTTTTTGGAAATGACGAATGCGCCCGTATTAGTGAAATGTGGATTAAGAGTAAACTAAATTATGTCCATAAAACGGTTGTTACAAGTCCAATAGTACATTACGAGGATAAATTTTACAAATTTAAAATAGGTAACAAATGCAAAAAATTAAACCTAGGACATTTTAAAACTATACTAACATAACAAAAAAATTATAAAAATATATACAGGATGCTTTCAAATTGATATGCTTAAATTCTTGGGCAGATTCTAAATAAGAAGAAAAGTTACTATTATCTTATCCGCAAATGCTTCCTAAACAAGCTACAACCATCTGAAACATATGTAGAAAAAGTGGTGTTTACTAAATATATCAGGAACCCGTCAAGCTACGGTTATGAAATATGGTATGTGGTTTGTTGTTAATAAATAAGTATTATTATTTGAACTTGAATACAGTTGCACAAAAAATCCACTACCATAGACGTACGAAACTGGGGGGTTCCAGCACATTGTGTTCCGGATTTTTTTCTTCGTCAATATTTGCCAACATGAATTAGATGTTTTTGAAAAATACACAAAAAAGTGTTATTACGATGTTGTCTTAAGATTAGTCGTTTTCGAGTAAAATGCATGTAAAAATATGAAAGTAGTAAACAAGGATTTAATTTTACAAATAAGTGAAAGTAGTCGACGAATACATTCAAAGAACAAAAATTATGCCGTATACAATAATTCCGAAACACCGGTGTCCGTAGTTGCGTCGATTGTATACATTTTGGGGTATACGCATATTTTTTTCTTTTTATTTAATTTTTATAATTATTTCGGTGACTACATGAAAGTATTGAGAGTCAAAGAAGAGGCTCGAGATGTTCACCATTTATTTCCATAAATTTTGTCGAGGCGACGTTCAAAAATTTTGGACTTGTTTCTGATAGTTTCATAAACATTTCGCACAGAGGCTCAATATCCTCAAGAGTATTCACGGAAATTGCACAGCACTGATTTTAAATAAATCCACAGAAAATAATCTAATGGGTTTAGATCAGGTGATCGAGTATAACACGATGCAGGTTCACTTGGGCTCATCGATATATTGAGAAAAGTATGGTTTAGGTGTTCTCCGAGTAAAATGTGGAAATAAGGTGGACCATCATAAATAAATGACAAAATACTGGTAAAGAGATATCAAATATTTCATCTTTTCAGTTTCTAAACGATTGATCAAACTATTTAAATTATCAAATGACGGTACTAAAGTTAATAAATGGCATTAAACATATTTTGAAGTCGATAATAATTTTTAACAATGTTATAACATATCATTACACTTTTTTGCTTAGATCATTGGTCGCTATCTTTTGCGGTGCGAGTAAAGGAAGTGCATTTAGTAGAAAACTTCCCTCTAGCTTCCCTACGTACTTTTCATCATCTTCAAATAGACTGCTTCATATTTTTAGGGTGAAATCTTTAAGTTTATATATGTACCAGTATTTCAGTTGGACTAACAAGCAATAGACACTGAAAATATTATCAGTCTTTTCAAATATTCATAAAACAAAGATTTTTTTGTTAAATATACTGATGATAACGTAAAAATTTACATTTTTTTCAAGAAAATGCATCAATCTATTGACATGTAATACAATTTAAAAGGTGTAGAACAGAAGTAAAAAAAAATTTTTTTTGAAAGCCCTTTTAAAAGAAGTGTCACAGATTCCCATTGCCATTTGAAATTTTTGAGAGGGTGGTTGTGGACACTAGAGGGATGAAGTTACGTGAACAAATTTTATAATCGGACACCCTGTATATCTATTCACAAATCAAGTGGGCAGGGCCAGTGGTGTCAGATTTTTTTCTATCTAATAGTAACATTATTTTACCACGAAATTTTTATCATGAATGCATATAAGAAAAATGTGATGACGTGGGAATTGAATCCAGATCTCCTAATCTCCTAAAGAATCACTCGACTCATCTTATTATACATTCTGTCCCGAATTGCATAGGCCAAACTTCACCAAGTGACATAATATTTCAAAATAAGAAGAACAAACATACAGGAGCGGGTGAAATTGGGGGCCTAGGTAAAATTTTGCCCCAACTTTTTCGTGTGTCACTTTTCATTAATTTATGAGCAGAACTTGAAAATTTTAAGTTTTTTACACAACAAAGGTCTTTTTCTCTGGTTTGAACTTTATGTGGGAATAGTGTTTTATGAATATTTTCGCAAAACAGAAAAAATAATAACAGAAAAACATAATTTGATTACATTATTTTTTATTAGACAACAATGAATTTGATTAAAACAATGTAAATTACAAATTACAAGAGTTGTTCAAAGTGCATTCCTGCAACTTCAATACATTTCTGGCACCTACGCACAACAGAGTATGTGGCTGGCATTGCGAATGAAATCAAAATTAGCCCGCAAATCTTCATACGCTTCTTGAATTATTTCAATAAACTCACCTCTAATGTTTACAGGGGTTGCGTAGTGGGCTTTATCCTTTACATAGCCCCGGACAAAAAATCAACCGTAGTCAAATCCGGTGAACAAGGTGGTCAGGCTCTTGGGTATAAGCGACCGATATACCGTTCAGGATAATAATTGTTTAGCCACATGGTTTATAACAGCATCATACGCTGGAACTCCGTCCATTTGGAGCCAGCATTCATTTCTTAAATTAAGAGGAATATCCTCGAGATAATCGAAAATAATGATTACTTAAAAAATCATAACATAATGGTCCTTATAGACATGGATGTAGGATGTGTGAGGCCTACAAAGAATCCCGTTTATAATATCACACAACACATTAACATTTAACTCATCTTGAAATTTCTTAGAGCGATTTGTGTGACGATTCTTATGAGCCCAGATTCTCAAATTGTGAAAATTAATCGATCCACTACGAGTAAAGGTAGTTTCGTCAGTCCAAATAATTTTGTTTACGAGGCCGGTATCTTCCACAGCGTGTTGAAACCAGTTACAAAAATTAATACGCCTTTTGGCATCATCTGATTGAAGGCTTTAGACTGCATCCAACAATGTTTTCTGTGGTATTTTTTCAAAATCCGAAATACTTTATTTTTGGAAACATGGACAGTTTGAATGCGCAACTGTTGGACAATTGTTATTAAATCTGGCCAAAATTGTGTTTCTAAATCATTCATTTCGCCGTACGTAATTTCTTGGATCTCTTTTAAGTCTAACATCACAATATCCATAAATAAAATGAATATCCACGTACTACACATTAGTTTCGCTAAAAAGAAATAATAAAACTACAAAACAGTGAATTTCAGAACACAAAAAACCACCATTGTCAATTTTTTTAAAACATTACATTGAGCTGACACCCCGCCAGGTTAAATAAAGACATTTTTATTTATTTATTTATTTATTTATACACATAGGTCACGTTTTTTAAATACATACTGTATGTCAATTTCTGGAGTGCGTTCGAAATTAACTTAGAGCTTTTATATAAGTTTGGGTATACGTGTACTCGGACAGGTGAAGCCTAGGTTGCTCACAGATTTGAGGATAATACCGGTCGTCTGTCAAAAATCAGCAGACCAAATGCAGAAGGCAGTCATTCTAGGTTCTCTCCGTCTGCTTAGGGCACATGATTCTGGGACCTACAGCCACTAATCCTGCGAGATATGGGAATGGCTGTAGGTAATTTGCCAGGGCGACTCCCATGTGAATTGGAGCCACGGAAGGACTACAGCGTCGAGAAATAAAAAAATACATATTTTATGATATGTTAGTGCATATTTGTAAGACCAAGATATTTGAAAAAATAATTTAAAAATTATTATAGCGTAGAAATTCCATAAATAAGAATTCGATAACAGGTATTTTAATTCCTATTCAATATTTCCTTGATATTTTTAATAGCCTTAAAATATATATAAGGTTAAACGTTTGTAATTATTATCTATCTATCATGATAGGAGATATCTATAATCCTACTGTATTTTACATATCAGAAATTTCTAACAGATTTGTGCATTTTAGATGAGATACAAAGAATTCCCGTTAATAAATAAAAATATAAGATATGCACGTTAATGGAAAACATTTGAGATGATTATAGAATATAAAACTGTATCTTCAGCATAAATTTTAGTTATGAAAAAATTGATTTGCTGGGAAATTTCTCCAGCATTACCATAATACACACATAACTTCCTATATAGAAATTATTCTCACTGGACATTTTAAAATGTGTATAAATTTAAATAATTAAATAAATATGTACAACTTAACCCAAATATATGCTGACAGTTTACGTTATTTTAAAATTAGTATTAGTCAACAAATTCATATATTAGCCCGCCATTTTTTAAAAATTGGCATACAATTTTCAAATTGAAAACTCACGTATGAGAAGTAAATGGGCTTATTTTGACGAACATCTATTATGAATACCACTTCCGGTTTAACCGCAAGTATCATCAATTTTGAATTTTTAAAAGGTATATTTTAACATATTCTGATTACGCATGAAATTTTCTAAATAATAAATCAAAATATTTGACATTACCCTCAAATATAGTGGACTTATTTCAATTTTTTATGAAATTCAAAATTAATAACTGAAACTCATTGTATAATGAAAATTTTCCAAGTAGGCATTGGATATCGTAATATGGATCATTTTTGATATTTGGGTGCAATATGAAGCGAATATTTTTCATTATAATGAAATTATTTGAAATAATTCAAAATAATTTTTTTCCTGACTTGGACGACAATTACTAATTTTTTTCAAATAGTAGCTCCTATTTTTTCATTTCTTATAGAAATCGTCATAATTTAAGCTTTAAATTGGTGTAAGTATAACGGATTTCATTATAAATGAATTGTGGCAAATTTAATATTTTTGGTCTCGTATGAGATATTAATCTAAAGCAAGACAGATTTGGTTTTAATGTTTGGTTGTGCATGTAATGTGTTACTCTGCCTCCAATAATTTTTGATGGTCTGTTGATTTCCGAGAGATATCTGGAATTTTTTTACTTAATACTAATTAATTATTAACTGAAAATTTTTTTGCTAATTATTATTTACTAACTTTTACAAATCTTATCACAGATAAGTATAACATATATCTTTTTAAACAATTATTTTCCCGGCTATTTGCCAAAACGCCGAAACTTGGATTACAAAAAAGATAATATGCACATTATGTTCAGTACAACTGACTCAATAATGTTATTTTTAATTTCAACTATTCTGTCTAGTAAAACCAAAAATAAATAGTCACCAACTATTTAGATGCGAATTTCGAGAATCAATGGATTGGTACAAATGGACCGGTCAAGTGTCCTCTAAGGTCACCTGACCTAACACCAATGGACTCTCATATTTGGGGTTTTTTATAAGATAATCTGCATTTTACAGTCAGCCACTCGAAAAGAACTAGAAGCACGAGTCAGAAGAACTGTTATAAATGAAATAACTCCACAACAGTTGGATAATTATTTGAGGGAATTTGTTAGAAGAATTATTAATTTATGCAAAAATGAGGAGGGGCGTCATTTTGAACATTTAATATAAATTCAAGGTATTTTTTTTATAATACGGCCATGTTTATTACATTGACAAGATGAAAACCGACACATTACATTTTGTATAACTTTTTCCAGGGGAACTTTCTCTTTCTTTGTATTAGTTTACAGTTATTGCATGGGCCCAAAATTTTTATTTGTCTCATTTTAAAATCGTTTTCATAAGTATAAACGTTGATTTACTTGATATTTAAAGTTTTTGTGATTAAGTTTTTTTGTGATTTATTTTAATGAATAATTTCTCATTAAATTTCAAAGGACTTAATTTATTTGCAAATTATTTTAATGCTTTAAATTAAAATCTTTCATACGAGACCAACGGTTTTAAATTTGCCACAATTCATTTATAATGAAATCCGTTATACTTACACCAAATTAAAGTTTAAATTATAAGGATTCCTATAGGAAAGGAAAAAATAGGGGTTACTATTTGAAAAAAAAAATTGTAATTGTTGCCCAAAAGTCAGGAAAAAATTATTTTTAATTTTTACTTTCTTATAAATATAAGGAAGAATAGTAATTGTGATTTTTTTTCGACTTCAAGATTTTGATTGATTTATACTTTGAACCCTCCTGAATCCATTCTGAATATTTTCAGAATGATGTCTATCGGTGCGCGCGCGTGTGTGTATGTGTGTATCCGCGATAACTCAAAAAATACTAATGAGAGACTTCCCAAATTTAGCAATTAAGACATTCAACAACATTTTAGGTGACACATTAAATTTGGCGAATGTGGCACCAGAAGAAATACAATGAATGAACGAAGAAAAAAGGTAGTACAATTTCGGGAAAAAAATTTTTTTATTGCATTTCTGGACGAATTTTGACGAATTATAATGAAAAACATAACTTTATGGAAAAAATCTGTCTGCATGTCTGTAGTATCGCGATAGCAGCCACAGTTTTTGAGATAAAGCTTTCAAATTTGGTACACATGTTCTAAAGGTCAAAGACAATGATAAATTCAATGATGAGCAAAATTGACCAGCTGAAAGGAGGTCCACGAACACCCAAACTCTTGTATTTGCCTTTACAAAAGAAATATATTCTTGATGAAAAATTATAAATCATGTCTACTAATATCAAGCCAATAAAATATATTTTCCAATTACTTAAATAAAGCTAATGTAAACTAAAATTTTTTATACATTTGACCTCATAAGATGGGGTTAGGATAAATTTAACAGTTTGACATTTGAAATGTCTAATTTAGTTACAAAATTTCAATGTCAATAAGAAGAAATTATTAAAATATGTGACATGAACTTATTGACAGTATCAAATGAAGCTGATAATTAATTATTTAAAAATTTTAATGAAACATTTATAGGTACGCTGTTAAAATTTAATTGAGGTAAGTGAAGAATTAAATAGAATGATTTTTTTACATCAGGATGATATACACTGGTATAAGAAAAGATATTTTCAAATAATTTCATTATGTTAAAAAATATTCGCTTCATATTGCACCCAAATATCAAAAATGAACCGTATTATGATATCCGATGCCTACTTGGAAAATTTTCACTATACAAAGAGTTTCAATTATTAATTTTGAATTTCATAAAAAGTTGAAATAAGTCCTCCATATTTGAAGGTAATGTCAAACATTTTGTTTTATTATATAGAAAATTTCATGCATAATCAGAATATGTTAAAATATACAGGGTGTGCCATATTGGAGGGTATTGTAAAAAAATTGATATGATTTAGAAAATTTCATGCATAATCAGAATATGTTAAAATATACAGTGTTCCATTTAAAAATTCAAACTTGATGATACTTCCGGTGAAACCGAAAGTGGTACTGATAATATATGTTCGTCAAAATAGGTTCATTAACTTCTCATGCATGCGTTTTAAATTTGAACACTTTATTCCAATTTTTAAAAAATGGCGGGCTGATACATGATCTCGTTGACACCCGGTATAGGTATTGATAATTCGTGAGGTAAAAGCGCATATCTTTTCAAGAACAACCACTATTAATGTTTCTGTTTTAAAAAAATTAAATATTTGTAAGGTAACATTGTATAAATATTACCTTCTGCTTATATTCGGAAATACGCGATTATAATAATTGATTGTTAAGAAATACCTAATTGATTATTGTAATCGTTTTACTTTTTTTTACAAATTAGTCAAGTTGATAATTAATTAATTAATTAATTATAGCAAAGAGTAGTTCCGGTAAAGTTGCATTGATTTAATTGGAATCAAATATTTTCTAAGGACAAATGGAGACTAACTATAAACAGGTAATAAATAAACAAATAAACAAAAGGGGATCGCGTCATATACCCCAAAAAGAAACATGTGCAGCTATGGATACCAATGTTCAGAGTTATTGTTCCTCATTAGCTCAGCGTAGCTTAAGGAGTAGGATATGAAATGGAGTATATCAGGAACAACAAAAGGTGGAAAGTACAACACACAATACTCTGTTTGCATGTTTTTGTCCAATAGATCAATCATATAGATACCTTTGTCATCTAATAATTAAATATAAATTTGGGATGTCTTCAGCGCAACTTTTGTCATGTCAATTTTTTCAACATTTTCAAAATATTCAGAAATACTGAAAACCTCTTGGAAAAAAGACCTATTTTGTACCACATTCACCAAATATTATGTGTTACAACTTTACTGCAAATCTTAGATATGAAGCTGACTAGTTTTCCACGAGTACTTTTTTAGCTATTGTGGGTGGATGCAGAAAGGCTCAAAATACACTGTGACTACAATTCAATTGGACCATAATTAGAGTATTAACTTCCTGAAGGGGGTTGGAACCTTTGGTATGAAGCTAACGCACACCTAGTTTCCCACAAAACACCAAACTGCTCTCGATGCGCGTTTCGTCAACCAAGTCGTTAATATCTATTTCATGAATATTATCAAACGCATGTTGGGCAACACTAGACTTATCTGGTCTACCATATTTGAGATGAACCATATCGACGCTTAAGAAACAATACCTCGTATCTCCATTTTTGTCAAAACTCGGTTTAGAATTTTAAATTAATGTCCACTCCTATGTCCAACAGTTCCCAATATCTTGTGTCTCCAAGATTAATATTGATACCAAAAGCTCTACTTAAAAAATACCTCGTATAACATAAAATAACTCGTATCTCCATGAACTCCATGATAAAAATAACTGTAGGTTTCATATCTATTAATAAGAAAACTTAGTTTTCATCTCCTGTAAAACTGCTAATTTGGAGATAAGAGGTATTGTTTCTTAAGCGTCGATATGCTTCTTGAATCTAGTTTGAATTGATCACCTAGTTTGTCCAACATACTTTTGATTATAGTCTGATTAGTATAATTTTTCAGTTCATCGCCTATTAATCTTCCCTCTCAATAAGGAGAGGTTTAAAAAAAGGATATAGCTGTGTATAACGGATAGTCTTTAAGTTTAGTTGATAAAATAAATTAGGGAACGTAAATTTAAAGACACTTCGAAATTCCTGAACCCTTCAAAATGAAAGAAAAATCCGAAATTTCTATCGATTCCATACGATCCTCACTCGGGGTATTGATAAAATTTTTAAAGGTATAGATATTCATCGGGAAATAAACAATCTAAAACACAAAATTGAAACAAACGAAAAGTCGGGGATTTACGAAATAAGCTATAATCTATAATCAAAAGTATGTTGGGCAAACTAGACGATCAATTCAAACTAGATTCAAGGAGCATATGGCTCATATCAAATATGGTAAAACATAAGTCTAGTGTTGCTCAACATGTGTGAAAATAACCATAAAGTAAATATTAGCAATTTAAGGTTAATTAGGAGTACAAATAATACTAGACAGCTGGATGCGTTTGAACGCTTGGAAATCACAGTGTAAAAATAGTATGATGAAATAGTGATGGAGGGCCAATCCCAAACAGTTCATTCTACAGATGATGCTAACTTGGTTGGCGAAACGCGCGACTTAAAAAAATTGATGTAATAAAGCCACAATATTTGAGGTTAAAATTCAATATATAAAAAATAGCGAATATATTGACATTTTTTTGTGACATGGCAAGAATTAACTTGATTTTGTTTATTCGAGCTATGTTTGAGGACGAGGAAAAATAACCAGATTTTTTTTTTGTTGATGATATGCTCTATTTAGCTATTAGACATTTTACAGAAAATTTTCGACTTTGTAGCAATATTTAGAAATATTGACAAAACAAAGAGTGCACTATGACCCTGTTATGACAGAAAAAATTGTAAATGTATGTGCAATTTTGCATACACAATTTTAGGTTCTGGCATGAAGACCCAGTTAATGAATTTCTGGAAGAAAATGGTGATGCACAATTAAGGCGAAAAATAAGAAATAAAATAATTTTGCGCCCATCGGCAATAATTGTATTAAATCGATTTCAATCTTAAATGTTTTATATGTACGCAAGAATAACCCGCGTTATCACTTCAGTGATAAAAACAACTTTCCATTAATAGAATATTCATTCAAGTTATTATATAAATCAATAATTATTGAATTTGCTTTGAAAGGAAAATAACCATTAGGGGTTACAAATAAATGCTTTGTGACCTGACAACGTGACAAATTAAATTACTCAGAATATAGAATAATTAAAAGTCTTCATTAAATGACGTGCTACCTCTTATTCATATTTCACATATCTATTCTTTTTATAGTTCGTCACGTTTCTGGAAACTTGTTTAGAGAATAGGTATATGTGCATAACTCGGATGTATTTATCATACGAATAAAAAAGCATTCTTACCAAGCAAGATATAATTAAAAACGTGATTTATCAATTAATTACCATTTTAGGTGTATCTGACAGAAACTTTGTACCACATGTACGGCCATCGAAAATAATGTCACAGTTTTCAACTGTTCCGTTGACTTTATATTAGAAAATACCATGCAGTTTTAGATAAGAGTTAGTCAGGAACAATTTGAGATAAAACATTTTCTTATTTATTTGTATTCTTAAGTTAAGCATTTATTTTTCCAATTCTTTCTAGATTTTTTACTCCTATATGGTCGATATCTCTTTTTTTCTTTACTTTTATGATTTCTGCAACATTTCAACTGTAATTTAATTTTTTTTAATAATATTTTATTTTTCTATGAATTCTTTTGTGATGTTGAATTTTTTTAACATCTATTAAAACATAGTTACACATTCCTATCCGAAACAAACCAACATTTCCAATAATAAATAAATAAATAATCTTGTCGTAAATCTTAATGATAATGACATTGTCACTGTACAGAATATAAAAGCAAATAATGAACACGTTACAAAATAAAAACATTAAAATCATAACAGCACAAATTTAAAACATATTTCTTAAGTTCTTGTTTAAACCTAAATAGACTTTGAATATTTTTTATTTCATTTGGAATGACATTATATGCCAACACAGCCTGATAGTTAGCGCCTTTTTCCAAAATATTAGTGTGTAGTGTGAGATATTCTTAGTGAATTGCAATTTCTCGTGACAATGTTATTATGCGGATTGTACAAATTACAATTTCTCGTGAACTTATATGGATTCTTTTTAACAAATAAAACTAAGAGAAAAATGTGCAATGTTGGTGCATCAGAAATGAAAACAAACGTTTATATACCAGTTTTTCGATAATCTTTGAAAATACAGATAACAAAGGAACTGGCCTGTAAAATTTGCACAGTGAAAAATGAATCTAAAATCAAATTTCAAAACGGTGTAACTTTATACAAAATCAATATTTTTTGATGAAATTTGAAATCTGTGGTTATATTTTCCACCTGATTCTGGAAAAAAATATTTTACAAATCGTTTAAAAAAATAACCTTGGAGGCTCACAATGTTTCAAACTTTTTTTCGCAAATTTCAATCGCAATTTTTTTTCTGCAAAACTTCTTCATTTAATCTTAATAGTTATGCCTTAAAATATACTTGGGCCCCATGCTCCAATACTAAATTTCACCAACCGCCGGTGACTTAAAATAATTTTTGTGGAGACTGTGTACTTTTGATGTGTCCGTCATCTTCACTGTATCAGCTTTTAGCTTCAACACTAGGTCGAACTTGCGCCCAAAAAGTTTATTTTTAACACGCTTTTGTTAGCTTCACCTGTATGTATCTACGTATGTATCTATATATGTAACGGAATCTTTCAATGTAATTTTCACCAACTTTAAGACGTCAAATTATTGTATTGTCATCAATACAATAATTTGATTGCGTATCGACGCATTTCTCTTAAAAAAATTGTTCTAAGCGGTTGTCAAAGATGTGTGATCGGTGCATTCGCCAAAATACCGGAATCTTTCAACGTAATTTTCACCAACTTCAAGACGTCTGATTAAATTGAAAATTTGCACACGTATTAAGAACCGTTTACATTACAATAATTTGAATGCGTATCGACGCATTTCTACTAAAAAAAATTTCTAAGCGAATGTCAAAGTAGTGTGATCGGCGCATCCGCCAAAATATCGCATCCATGATAAGTTGGCAGAAAATTAACCACTAATTGAATGAATACCGTTAGGTTACGAGAACATGAAAGAAATAATTTTAGGTCTATTGTCACATGATATATTAATTAAAAATCGAGTCTCTTGAAGACTACCTATTACATTTGTTTTCGTTTCATGACTAAAAAATAAAAAAATAAATTATAGTTTAAAAAAACAAAAAAAACACGCTTTAATAGCAAACCGAATTAAAAAGTAAAAAATAATCTTTAAATATTAAGCTTTTGTTCAACAGCGATAGAAAGTCCACTAACTCAATATAATTAAATGATTTTTAATAATCCATCATACGGCTTCTAAACAAAGCAAGACTTATTGCTACAAACAATTTAATTCTCGGTTTCCCAATTTTTTTCGCCCTTTCTCGACTCCGTTGCAGTCGATGTATTTTTTTTATTAATTTATTTAACGTCGGCCTATTTCCGCTACCAGGGCCAATCACCGATGTCATGTAACAAGCTACCCTCAACCTGCAAATTTTTCTGAACCTCTTTTCTATCGAAGAGTAGGGGTTTTTTACTTGCCTAACATCTAATAGACAAGAGACCGATTACTTTACATCCCCTCCGAAGGATGGTACATCACCTATACAACCCTCACTTAAGATTGCATAGCTTCTAGACAAGACGAGGCTGCCGAGTTTCACTTGGGTTACCTATCCAAATTACTGGCTGCGACTACTACTGTTGTTTAACTTTTCATGTCGAAATACGGGTATGTTAAATCATATTTATGCTGGTCCCCAGTCGATGTGTTCGATGGCATAATTAAGGAAGAATTCAACTAGGATGAGTCAAAATAACGAAATTCGTCTGTATATTCTCGTTGAGGTTATCATTTCAACTAACCTCGATATGGTAAATCAGTTTCTATGGGACATAATTCTAAGATGATTTAAATGTTCGGTCGTTCTTTTAATGCCTCCTGTACATTTACCACGTTCTTGTCTTCCATTTTCGCCCCAAGTACATTAACATCTCAGACCGGTTGAGACTTTGGACCACGATGGCGATTTGTCGAAAAGAAAATCCTGCTTCACATATTCGAATTATTCCACCGTTCTCAAAGAATAATTTTAAGATTCATATCACGTAACGCCTAAAAAAATGAATTGATCATACTCAATTACAAGCAAATATAAATATGAAACAGCCACTAAACTTTATTGGATAACAAGGGCACACTAATAGTTCTAACTGTTTCTATCTTGTGTGTGTGTGTACGTACATACAAAACATGATATACAATTATCTTTCATTCACATTGTTCTGAAATGTACGACCCACATGCCGATATTATATCTAATAATAATCTTTCGTCTTTCCGTTATTTTTATTTTATAAAATTATAATGGGTTTATGACAGATAACAATGTAAAAAACATATAATAAAGTGAGATTAATGTTCATTGTCACTTCAGAAAAACATTTAATTTATTTCCGAGAGATCACTTAAATAAGGTGAGTTTCGTTAAGGCCGCATTAAATTTTATAAACTTTACTTTTTTATAAACCATATAGAACAAAATAAACAGTACGGTGTTAAGGCAGCCAGGGGGTCATGCGTACTATTGCATACATAGACATCAGAGTAAATACAGAGTGCTAAGGAAAAAGTTGTATTTTATAGTGTAATAATTATATGTCATATCTACAGAAAAGAACGCAGATTGTGGTCATTGACAAATTTAAATTCAAGTCAAAAGAAATTGCAGCAGGAATACCTCAAAGCTCAATTCTGGGTCCTTTATTCTTTATTATTTTTATCAACGATTTATTTTAATCATGTACAAAACAATAATTTGTGCTGACGATACTAATCAATTAATAGCTGAAAATAATTGATGAAACTTAGTCATGAAAGCAAACATCTCTGCTCATGAATTTCATCAATGATGCCTGAATAATGGACTACTAGTTAATGAAAGTAGGACTTTTCTTATGCTTTATCAACAAAAAAAATATAAACTGCAATTTCAGCCCACTTGTTAGAATAAATTACAAATCAATAGAACAGATGAACTCAGTTAAATTTTTTGGCATTATAATAGATTAAAAACTGACATGGGAGAAACATATTGATAATGTAACGTTAACATTAACCAGTGCATCTTTTATTATCAGGCAATTACGTACAACTGTTTCTATGGATATACTCAAACCAACCTATTATGGACTTGTGTAGTCATTCTAAGTTATGGTTTAATTTTCTGGGGTCACTCAGCACACATTCATAATGTTTTACTTATGCAGAAAAAAAATCATTAAATGTATGGTGGGAGCATGCATGAAAACACCATGCAGAAAATTATTATTCACTTACAATATTAACAATCACTTGTCTCTAAATATATCTAATTATTCTTAAGATAAAAACTGAGGAAAATTTATATTTTAAAAATAATGCAGTTAATAACAACAATACAAGAAACAGCGTTAAGTTCTATCAGCCACTCTCAAGACTAAGTGTTGGTAAAAAATTTTATGTTTATCAAGGTAAAATCTGTTTTAATAGGTTTGTAAACCTTTTTTAGCGACTTTGATGTAATAGAAAATTTTAATGATTTTAAACATACATACGTGGTGGGACCGTGGTTCCAGCTGGTCTCCCCCGCGTTAAAACACTCAATCAAAAACGTCTGTTCTGCGCGCACACACGATGAAATTTCTTAGTCAACAAAATTTGCACGGTAGCGCCACACTACAGGGGTAACACAATAGGATTTAATGAAACTATTTTAATCGAATCAGGAATTTAATCTGTAACTCGAATTATTCTATTTAATTTATAAGGAATGTGGCCGAAATTATTATTATTAAAAGATTCAGTCCTTCGACTCCTATCTAGTAACCAGGTCGATCTCGACTTCGTCGGCTCCATCACAAAATCTCGAGTTTGCCTACAGGGCCTGTTGGTCCTTCAATGCTTCTTCAGTGTCTCGTGGGCTCACTCATTGAAGGCCGTCATTACCTGTCTTCTTATGATTCCCTATATAGGCTCAGGTTTGAAGCAGGGCTCCTTGGCTCCAATTCTAGCCAATTTATCGGCCTTCTCATTGCTTGGAACCCCGGTATGTCCCTGAACCCACACTAGTCTTGTTTATGCCTGGTAGGCTCTTCTAGGGCATCCCCGCATTCCTGAACAAGAGCTGATCTTGTCCTGGGGGAGCATACCGCTTTTAGAGCAGTTGAGCTGTAGGACCATCAATCACATTACTTCACATTCTCCGTAAATAAATAATCTTCATTACTACCGTGATATAAAAAATTATTTTGGTCAAAGGCGGTTATGGATTCTAAAATAATCATCGGTCGTGGCTAGGTACTGCTCGACAGTACCTCCTCTTATCATCATAATATTCAATATGATATGAAAAAAATAAATTACTTTAATTGAAAACGTCGTTTCCATTTATTTTAATAAAATAATTAAAATGAATAAAATAAACGAAATAAATAAGACAAAAAAAATATGATAAATAAGAAAAAGAGATAAATGAGACAAATGTCAAATGAGACAAACGAGAAATGAGATAAACGAGATAAATTATCTTAATTGAAAACTTCATTTCCATTTATTTTATTTATTTATATAAAATAAATAAACAAAATAAATAATTCAAATTGGATATGATGAGGAAGAACTGCCGATTTTTTTTAATTAAATAAAATTAGTAGTTTAGTAGTTTAGTAGTAGGTACTTATTTTACTAGACAAGTAGGCCACAATGGGCCCTTTTTACCTAGGGACCTACAGTTTAGCGTGGACTCCGAACCACGGTCCTCGACTGTCAACTAACCCACCACCTGGGCCTACCCGCTTGCACCGCCAGCAGTGTGGCAAACCTCCTGGGTAGGTCTCTTCGACCATCCACCCGGGCTTGCCTCTCCGCCTGCATCAGGCTAGCGTCCTTCCCGGGATTGTCTGTTGACAGCCTACCGACTGTTAGACGAGCTATCGTTCATCCATCTAATTGCCGGACTCGATCAGTGCTGCTTAACTTCACTGATCGAATATCGGAAATTAAACGGATGTCCATACCTCATCCCCATAAATAAAATTAATTTTAAACCTTTTTTCTCTGTAACAAATATTACGAGAACTTTTCAAGAGTTCTTTTCGATATATTTTCTCATTATGAACAATTTTTATTTGAAACATTTTTTTATTCGACGCAAACAAATTTTTATGACCAGCGACACACAGACGGCATACCAATTTCTATTTTCCCCGTCTCAAAACGTTTGTTTTTGTTAGAATCTGGAATTTGGTTTTTTCTCACGACGCCAATACTCTCTATTAGTATAAATATATGAGAATGTAAAATGATTCAAAAACTGGTTTTACTTTCTCATCAATACTGATAGAGAAAGTATTGGCCGTGAGAAAAAACCAAATTCCAGAGTATGATGAAAACAAACATTTTGAAAAAAATATAAAACTTATCCGAATTGGGATGCCGCCTGTGTGTCTGTGCCGCAGGTCATTTGTTGTGACCGCATTTTCTCAAACACGTCTCAACGTGGAAATCTGAAATTTTGCATACAATATCTGTGACGTCTAATTGAAAATCAGTGAAATTGGTGCACCAAAAAATGTTCAAGCAAAGTTTGTTTAGAAATGTGTCGAAAAGAATTCTTGAAAATTTCTCGTAAGATTGGCCGTCGCGTCGGTCTCGGCAGTACTCCATCATATCCAATTTGAAATGATTGAAAAACAAATTATTTTGTTTCGCTTCATTTCATTTATTTCGTTTGTCTCGTTTATCTCATTTGTCTTGATTACCTCATTTGCCTCATCTCATTTTTCTCAATTGTCTCATTTCTATCATTTGTCTTATGTTCTCGATTATCTCGTCTCATTTATCTTATTTTTTTTCATTGTCATGTTTTCTCAATTCTCATTTACCTCATTTATCTCAATTGTTTCATTTGCCTCATTGTTTCAATTGCCTCATTGTCTCATTTGTCTGATTTGTCTCATTTACCTCATCTTATTTATCTTATTTATTTTGTTTTTGTTCCCTTTAATTATTTTATATATACATAGAATAAATGGAAACAATATTTCCAGTTAAAATAATTTATTTATTTTATGTAAAACTGAATAAGATGATGCAAAAGTACTGTCGAGGGACACCTAGCCCCGACCGATATTTAATTATGGTTGTCACTACAGAGCACAAAACTTATGCGATTGAAACTTATTTTCGAAATGTGCTAGTTAGTGGAATTTGGGAATATAGTCAGCTCTTATGTTTGGACGAATTTCGAGAGCTCTTCTCAGACTTAATATCAAAGGATTTTTATGTATGTGTTACAAATTATTTTGCTGATGTATTTCACGAAACTGGAAATGTGACTCTAAAAAAGGGTACTGGTAGGCCAACAGTTCGTACAGAAGAAGTTGTTAATGACGTTTGTCAATGTATCGAATAAGGACCTCTAGAACCTTTGAAACGTCTCTTTCAGAAAATAGGAGTTTCTTATGGGACATGCAACATACCGAACGATTGTAAAGAAGGACTTGGGTATGCATCTATATAAGATGCAATTATATCAAGCGCCTTTTGTCAGCAGGCAACTGCAGACGTTTTGCATACTGCTAGTGGTTTTCCAATAATTAATGAATGACAACCTGCTAAACGCGACATTTTTTTTGACGAAGCGTGGTTTAATCTGCTTGGGTAGGTACGTCAATTCTCAAAATATGCGGATGTGGAGCACTGATGATCTGTATATTTATATTGAATCTTACATGCTCAGAAATTTGATATTTGGATGGCAGTTTCTTGCAGAAGAATAATTGAGCCAGTTTTTTTTAATTTCGCCGTCTATGCTAGGAGGTACGGAAACAACATTTTGTCTGAATTTGTTCAACAACTACACGATGTTGATTTCAACATGGCTATTTTCAGCAGGACGGTGCAACAGTACATCCGTCAAGAGAACTATAACACTTCTTCGCGGGTTTTTTGATAACCGGCTGAGAAGATTGCAACACAAGTTGAGTTTCCTCCGAGGTCACCTTGTGTGACCATTTTGTATTCCGTTATTTAAAAAATAGGATTTTCAGAACTCCTGTACCTAATTTGCAAGAACTGGAACAAAGAATTGTTGAAGAATGTGCAACTCTAACGTCGGTAATGCTGCAAAATGCATTTGATAACATGAGGAGACGCGTAAACTTGTGCATTGAACAAGTTTGCAAGATTTGCAATTTCAACAATTTCTTTAATTTGGCTTTTTTTTTGTTAATAAAAACGTTACTGGTCTTTTATTTTATTTTCGGACTTAGTTTATTATTATTTTATCTCTAGAATTATAACGCATGTGCACATTATTGCAGATGATGTCAGTATGGGACGTAACTTGACATCTTTGACAACATTATTACAAATGGATGATATAAACGCAGACAGCAGTTTTCCATTCCATGACCACCTTTGACCAAGAAAATTATTGATATTACGGTATAATCCGGAAGTGTCATTTGAGATGATTATCAGACACATCCAACTGGTTAAAACATATCGTCTCTCCAATATTACACACTTTTACTAATTTGTCAGCTTTTCTAGTATTTCTTTTGACAATTGCTGATATGATCTTATTTACACAGTTAAAGAAATCTTACAAAATAATTGGATTTTAAAATCAATTATGATTAAGTATAAGGAAATAAATGTAAACTACCTATTTCTTAGTCGTACAATTCAATAAAATAAAAAAAAATGAGGGTTTTCCGTTAAAAAATTGAGTGGAATTGAAAGTTTTGACCACATTTGTACTCACATTGTATAATATAGGAGATTTTTTTTATTGTTCGTTAATAATCTACGGCTTTGCTTATAACGTCTACAGTAAAAGATATTTAATTTCTTCTGTGGGTTATTCACAGGAAGAATTTCTTTAGCTGATTTCTGCAGCTGTCCGTTTTTCGTTAGAAAAAATCTCAAGAACTATACATTTTAGTTATAATGTTTATTATATAATATAATGCATTGCCTTAAAATTTTATTTGTTCTCAATTTCGATAATAAAAATATGGGTGTCCCGTTTAAAATAATAAAATTAACATCTATTTCCGGTATAAACGAAAGTGACATAACTCAAAATATTTATATTAGAAAGATCATACCCTGTTTATCAAACATACGAAGTTTCACAAAAATTCTGTAAGTGGTTTCTGAGATATGGATCGTGTAAGCATCTGTATATTTCTCATATAAACTTACCAGATAACTATGCACCTTTTGTAATAGGTGTTGGAGATTCCTTGAACGTTACCTCGGTATATAATTCGCATATAAACCGGATTTTAAAGTTAATTTGAATTTATTATGATGTGTGGTACCGCTAGTTTAAATACTATATACAACATACGTAATATTTAGCTGATTATGAAATAGTAAAACATTTTTGGTAAAGATACGGAAGAGAGGAGTCAATAGCTGAGTTACCTACAACTAGATAATGAAAAAACTAGTCATCCAAGGTCAATATTTACATAAATTTTGTACCTTTAGATAAATATTTATGATACGGCGTGTTTGTATAATGAACACGATTTTTATTTGCCTAGTAGTTTTCTTTGTAAAGATTTCCAATTATCAACGACATGTTATCTATGCACGATAGATAGACAGTTTGTTAATATTCAATACAATCTTCTTTGTAAAGATGTTTTGCGTCTTATTAATCTGAAATTTTAAAAGTTGTATTTGTGTTTTCTTCGTATTTTAATAGGTTTGTCCGGAAAGCAGTTTCCAACAGTTTGAAACTATCAGAAGTATGCGCACATTGTTGTAGAGATGTGTTTGTTCAATCCAAACGTTTGTTGTTGAAGAGCTCTCGTAATAATCGCATCTCTATAATCAGAAAACTATCACAAATCGTCTCTACGAACAAACCTTCAGTATTACTTCTTATGTATAGGGTGTTTCACTGAGGACGGACCAATCGACGTAGGGTGACAAGAGACTTCAGTGCACATCGATTTGACCCCCATTTGTGTTATGCGAAATTTGTTAATTGGAGTTATTTAGGTTTTCGTGTGTCTTTAGCTAAACTCCGGTTTGACCACAAATTTCGTTATTCTGGCTTAAACTATTATTAGAACTAGCGTCATGATTTTTTTAATGCAGTCCAAAATTGGGCCTATCATCCTGAGAAACTATTTGAATAAAAAAAAAGTTAAAATTTTATCAAAACAAAAAGTATTCATTAACTATAAGACTGAAGAAAAATAAAATGTTGAAAAAAAATTTTAGTAACCATCTTAAAAACTTACTGACAATCAACCCGACAAATTACTTCAGCCATTTCATGACTTCAAATCGAAAATTTTAAATTTTTTGCTATGTAGGCATAGATCGCACTTTTTGATTAAGTTGCAGAAAATATCATGGGTGAGGCCCGCACAAACTAAAGACAATGGCATGTAAACCACTGATAGGCAGCTCTTTTGTGATTGCAATTGAAAGACCCTATGTTTATGAAGCGACAGATAATATTGACCCGGAGGCAACTATAGCTACCTGCGTGGAATTCCCTACCCAAAGAATGTAAAATAATAGAGGGTATTTCTTCCCGCAGTAACATTTTCCATTGTCTATTATTATATATTCCTTGGGAAGGGATTTCCACGCAGGTAGCTACAGTTACCTCCGTGGCAATATTGTCTGTGTCCCTGTAAACACGGGATCTTTCAATTGCAGCCACAAAAGAGCTGCCTATCAATGGTTTACTTTGTATCGTTGTCCTTAGTTTGTGCGGGCCTCACCCATAATACCTTCTGCTGCCAAATTAAAAAGTGGGATTTTCAACTTTTACACTGCACAAAATTTAAAATTTTCGATTTGAAGTCAAGAAATGGCTGAGTGAAATTTGTCGGGTTGATTGTCAGTTAGGGAATATTTTTTGTTTTAATAAAATTAGATTTTTTTTTGTCCAAATAGTTTCGGTTCCAATAAAAAAAAATATTTCTCAGGATGATAGGACTACATTCATAAAAAAAATCATTACGCTGGTACTATTTAAACAAGAATGACGAAATTCGTGGGCAAAATCGGAGTTTAGCTAAAAATACACGAAAACCTAAATAGCTCATAAACTAATAAATTTCGTATAACACAAATGGTGGTCAAATCAATGCGTATATCGCCGGGTGGTCCCTCTTCAGTGAAACACCCTGTAATGTTGATACTTTACTACCAAATTTTAATTTGAGATATTTGTCCAAGTTGCTAAAAGTTGTTTATGTTTATACAGAAATAGAATAGAAAAGATAAATATACCTAACATAGCGATACTTCGTGTAACATTATCTAAAAAATAAAAACAATTTACTAAGGAATTTTGGAAACTTCATTCTTTCAGAGTTTGATCAAAAAAGTTCAAACCAACATCTCGAAGATTGTTTTAATCCGTACAACGACTATGTAATTAATTACATACTTGTCTATTATCAGCGGCTCCAACTCCTTCAGGAACTCTCATATAAATTCCCTCCTTTAATGTACTGGTACATCCATTATTGAGCTAAAATATTAATTAGTTTGAAAGGGTCAAAGGAAACCGACGAAAGGGCCAAAAGCAACCGAAATGTAAAATCTTGGTAACTGGGGACTGGGGCAAAAGTTTTGTCATAATCTAATGAATCTTGTTGACTAAAATGCCTTGCTACCAGTCGTACCTTTAGCATGCGCTTATGTTAGAGCACCGATTAACGTCATAAGAGCCGCGATAAGCGTGAGGATAAAATAGATTCAAATTTATCCTTCTCCGATGTGTTTATAGTGGAGTTGTGATGAGTGCATTGTTTTAGCCGCTGGTTGATGTGATTTAGAGGAAGAAGTACTCGTAGGTACAATTATCTTAATGTCGTGAAATGGTATCTTCGAAAAAAATTATGTAAAATACCTCAATATCCTGTACATCCTATTAAGTAAGTAAGTAAGTATATATTTATTTCCCATCATTATTACTATAAATACAATAAATAGTGGTGAAAATAAACACAATTTATAATGTAACAAAATGTAACAATAAAGAACCTACTCAAAGGTGTAGGGAAAAATAGATTTTTTTTTATAATATATATATATATATATATATATATATATATATATATATATATATATATATATATATATATATATATTCACATACATACACATATACATACATATATATGGTCATATTATATTAAATACATACCTAGTTATACGCCTAATAGACTAATAACAAACAAATACCTAGCTATAGCATTGTTTCTATATGCAGAAAGTAGATGCATATAAATGACGTAAGCTACAACTGAGCGAGTGATCCTAATAATACAGTTATATAATTGATCTAATTAAGTTATACACACATAATATATACAGACATAAAAATATGTATATATTTTGTCTTTTTAAAGCACTTTTATTATACACGTCAAACGTAATGAATTTATGAGATAGACAAAGGAAAAAAAGAAGAAAAAAAACATGAGAAAACCATGATAACCTCTTCCTGTTTTAAATTTCGGCTATACGAAATATTCATTTAAGTTATAGAATTCATGTTCGTGTAAAATTCTTTTTATTTTACGTTTAAAAGCTTTAGAGTTTAATGATTTTAGATGTGCTGGTAATTTATTGTAAATTTTTATTCCAGAATATAGGGGCCCCTTTCTGGTTCTAGTATAATTATATTTTGGTAATAAGTAATCTTGGTGTCGAGTCGGATAGTTATGTATGTTACTTGGTGTAGTAAGAGAATCTTTATTTTTATGAATTAAAATAGCAAGTCTGTAAATATATGTTGGTTAGAGTAAATATTTTTATCTTTTTAAAATGGTTTCTACAGGGTTCTCTAGGAGGTAAATCACATAATACCCTAATTGCTTTTTTTTGTATCAAAAATATTTGTTCAGAATTGCTAGCTCCACCCCAAAGTTCAATTCCATATTGTAGCAAACTCTGAAAGTACGTAAAATACACTATTTTTGCTAAGGCAAAATCAACATTTTTTTTAATCGTTAGTATAGCATATATAGCTTTGCTTAATTTCGCCTTTAGGTTAGTTATATGTACTGACCAATTCAATTGTGAGTCAATATAGATGCCGAGGAATTTGGTAGAGCTAGCAGGTTGTATTTCTTCATTATTTAGTTTAAGAGTAATGTCTGTTTCACCTTGTAGTTGGAAGGTTACGTTATTTGTTTTACTGTAATTGAGTGCAAGTCTGTTCGCAAGGAACCAGTCTGATATATTCTCTAGTAAAGTTTGTGCATTTTTTATTAAATTGTTTCTATTATTATCGAGTATTATTATACTAGTATCGTCTGCAAATAATGAAAGTTTTGTGTCTGGAAAATTTGGTACTATATCATTAGTATATATCAAGAATAATGTTGGCCCCAGAATAGATCCTTGTGGAACTCCACTCTCAACCACAGCAAAATCAGAATAAGTTTTTTTTATTACGTCGTTGTTTGTCTCGGTTATTTCAACACACATTTGTCGTTCGAGTAAATATGTTTTGAACCAGTTATTTTCGCTACCATGTATGCCATAATATTCCAGTTTTTTAAGTAGTATTTGATGATCAACACAATCAAATACTTTGGACAAGTCACAAAAAATACCTAATGGTGTCTCTCTATTCTCCAAGCATGTATTGATATTTTCTATTAAGTTAAAAGCTGTATCTATCATATTGCAGTTTTCTCGAAAACCAAACTGATAATTATTTAAAATGTGATTACAATTCAAATATGTTGCTAGTTGAATTTTCAGTACATATTCTAGAATCTTAGAAAACGATGGCAATAAAGATATACCTCGATAGTTATTAGTAAGTGACTTGTCTCATTTTTTATAGAGGGGCTTTGTTACCGAAATTTTTAGAGATTGTGGAAAAATGCCATTTGCCAAGGACAAGTTAATTAGATACTCCAAGGGTTTAGTTAAGGCGTCCACATTTTTTTGTATTATAGTTATTGGAATATCATCGTAACCAGTGGACATCTTTGGTTTTAATGAGCCTATCGCTTTTCTTACTTCACCACTTGTAACCTGTGCAAAATGAAATTGGTTTGCGTTGTTAATTGCCATATTATTGATATAATTTTCGCTTGATCTTTTTGATTTAACAAATGGTAGTGCCAATTTTGCGGCTTTATAAAATGTATTTTAAATTCGTTTGCCACTTCAGAAGAATCTGTAATTATGTCGTTATTTATTTTAATAACCATATTCTCGTTTTTTCCACTGCCCTCATCCATACTAATAAAGTGTTTAACTACTTTCCAAGTTGATTTAATTTTATTGTCTGAATTTACTATCTTATTTTTAAAATAATTTTGTTTTGCACGGTAAATAACTTTTTTTAGTATAGTAGAATAACTGTGAATAAAACTTAATATATTCTCATTATCAATATATTTTTTTTAATGTGAATAAAAATCTTTTATTTTTACACGAGATTTTAATACCTTTAGTGACCCATCCTCAATAAACTGGCGTACATCGATGTTTACTGTTTTTTAAAGGAAAAGCTTTTTCAAATACTTCGTTGAAATGTTGATAAAATGTATTAAATGCTCTGTTAGTGTCATTAATTTCATACAATGTATCCCATTTTACTTTGTATATAAATTCTGAAAACTTTTTTTGTTAGATGCACTAAAATTTCTTTTTCTTTCAGTTACATTCTGATTAGGCCTTGTTGCAGTGCCGCTATTTACAGTTATAATTTGAGCATTATGATCAGAGATCATTAATACTAAACGGTTAAAATTTGGGGAATTCCATTAGTAACATAGTGACTTGGTAATTGTGTTTAGTATTTAGCACCAGCGTAATGATTTTCTAATGAATGTAGTCCAATAATGCGCCTATCATCCTGAGAAATATTTTTCTTTATTGGAACCGAAACTATTTGGACAAAAAAAAATCTTCTAATTTTATTAAGTCAAAAATTATTCCTTAACTGGCAATCAACCCGACAAATTTCAATCAGCCATTTCATGACTTTAAATCGAAAATTTTCAATTTTGTGCAGTGCAAAAGTCGAAGATCCTACTTTTTAGTTAGGCAGCAGAAGGTGTATCATGGGTGCGACCCGCACAAACTAAGGACAACGACACAAAGTAAACCACTGATAGGCAGATTTTTGTGGCTGTGTGGAATTCCCTTCCCAAAGAATGTATAATAATAGACGATGGAAAATGTTACTGCGGGAAGAAATACCCTCTATTATTTTACATTCTTTGGGTAGGGAATTCCACGCAGGTAGCTATAGTTGCCTCCGGGTCAATATTGTCCGTCTCTCCATAAATATATACATATATATTTTTTTTGATACATACGAATGAGGATAATGATTCCTGTCTATTTGATTCCACAAAGGTGGTTTATTAGAAATTTCACTAATGAATTCCATATCGTATAAGAGCGATGAAATACAAATTTCTCGTTCTCGACGCCCTTATCGCTGGTCAACCGTCGAGCCTACTTTTCCGCGCTGCTTTTATATAAATACACTCACATACGAATCAGTGCATTGTCGTTTATCGCTGCTCTAACATAAACGCACCCTTACAGCCTGCTTCCACCTAATTCGATTTTCTTTAACTTTATCATCACAGTAAATTTAGAGACAATATAAATAAGGATTTTTGTATTCAAAAGATAATTATAAATATCACTTTCATCTTCATTGTACGACGATTTTAAATCGTTTTACTGATTTCAGGATTTTTTAGATTATCTTGACTTTTTAGTGCTAACTCCAAGTAATGACTCATTGTACTCAATTATTATCACTAATTGGTCTGACACTACATTAGAATTATTAGTTTTAGTCATAGGAGTTCTATCACCAATACATTCAAATTTTGAGGGTCTTGAGATTTTAAAATTATCTTCATCTACAGTGACCTCACGAGCCGTGAAAAAGTTATCGGTTTCTATATTCCACAGTTTATACCTATTTGGTTCATATCCAGTCAGATTAACTTTAAATGACTTTCGTCAAATTTGGTTCTGGACTATTTGTTATGCCACAGTTCATATGCACTTTTGGTGGGAAATTTATATGTTGCCTATCTTTAAAAGTATTTTTGAGGACACCTTTATATTCGCAAGTTTCTTGATAAATAATTAATAAAATGTTGCATGAGACTGTAACGGCCCAACCCCCCCTCGTCTATTATTTTATTGTTTACTGTAGTGTCGAGTATTTACTCTCGTAGATACTCTGGTTTTACTGATTTGATTATTTACTTGGTTCCCCTTTTGATAAGTCTCACCCGTCGTGAAGCGACAGGTAATACTTAATTCATTGGCCTTTTTCGTGATCGTCTAGTTTTAGTGGTAGGACCCAACTTGGTTGTGTTATTGTAACCTCACAGGTACTTTTATAAAGTTTGGTATTACCTTGTTTAATTTGTTTTAATTTGTTTACATAATTTTTACCAATTAATATGAACACTAATCTGAACTGCACTGATATATGTTTTAAAGAATGACTAGTATGAGTAAGATTTGGCTTTAGATTTATGATTACTGATTTATTTAGAATTCACTTTTGTCCCTGAAAGTAGAAATAAGTCAAGGAAACTCAAATAACGTTTTCATACCTTTATTTTTGTGCTTAGACCACTGTCTATAAGAAATATTACAGAATATGACATGAACAAAACCTTGTTACATGTGCGGAAACTTCCGCCAAATAGTTGAAGTGGCATATGTAGAACCCTACATATGACAGACAAATGTCCACAAGAAATACATGGATATTTAACTAGTTGAATCTGCAAAGCAACCAAACCTGGTTACCTGCGCAGAAACTTCCGCTTCGTAGTTTAAATGACATATGTAAAACCTTACATATGGTTGCAAGAGAAACTTCCCTTGTATGAGGTACTAGAACGTCCTCTACCAAAGAAGATGGACAGGTGCAGACACCATGCTTTAATTTAATTCGCGGACTCGTTGGGACAACTGTCCATTTGTTTGTGGGTTTGCCGAATACACCCCGCCTTCACGGCTTAAACCAAGGTGAAACGGACTACCCTGTAGAGTTTTGTGTAAGGGTTGGCAGGCAGTAACCGCATTCACGGCACGCGTACCGGAACTGTGGTCATAAAACATTAAACGATACTCACTGGATGCCGGCCACTGGGCCCCCAATCGAGAGACAAGACCCACTGGTCAAAACACTCAGAGAGTTCAAAAGATTGCATGTGGTGGTATCGGCACCAGACCATACTAATCTGCCAGCTGACCGCTCAAGATCCTCGCACAAGAAGTGAAATTTGATAAAGCTACAGATATTGCAGATTCAACTGGACACTATTTATTTTGTACATTATCTTATTTTGACCTAACTTGATTTGGAACAGTGAATGAAAGTTCCAGCTACTATTACTGACCCTATCTGAATTAATATAGGCTGTACTAATTATTTATGAAAATTTATTGAGCAGTGAATTATAACAGAACAACCCTATCTGTAAATGATTTGGTACCACCGGTCAAGTATTGTTAAAAAGCGCGAAACCCAAGCATATAGAGTCGTACTTTGATTATCGTTGCCATTCCACTCGTAACAAAGAAATTGCATTAGTTTAATGAATTTTAGTGAGCTCGAGTACGTAGAAAATGGCAACGCAGTATAAAAACTATTTAAATGCCGTCCTTACCAATTCTTGTATACATGGAGAGTTCCGCAGGGCCCACTCTCCCGGATTCTGGGGTAACACCTGAGTTACTCGCCTCCATGTCGACGGCGGTGTCGGTGGCTATAGCACGATAATGAAGCGTGGCTTCCAATGCTGGTGGCTGGCTATAACTCTCTTATTTCCCGATTCCGAAGAACCAAAGCATGAAGCTTGGGGCTGTCAGAGAGTTGACCTTGAGCACAACTATATCACAGAGAGTCGTACAATCTCTTCGTACCCGATTCCGTAGTACCAACGCGTAAAGCTTGGGGTTGTCAAAGATGTGGCACGACTCTGCGGAGAGCTGAACAATCTCTTCGTACCCGAGTCCGTAGAACCAAAGCGTATAGCTTGGGGTTGTCAGAGATGTGACCTAGATCGTATGAAATATCGCGTATTTATATGATTTCCCGTGAGTGAGTTCGTTGTCCAAGCCTGCAAGCTAGACGGAGATAGCCAAACGATAAATTGTGCGATCCCAACGAAATATAACTCAAGATGCTTTGTGTGTAAGGTGATATAATGAATATGTTTATTAGCCTTTGACCCTATTCTTAGTAAATCTCTTACATCCTACGTGTTTATATTGGTTTGTTTATGTTATCGGTTCTCGGCTGGAGAATGCATTGAGATTTTGTACAGTTTTGTCAACGTTTTAAAATATTAAATGAATACTGTGTATTATTTTTCTTAGCTGAATAAGTTAGACTCTATAGTTTGAATGCATACGTTTTCTGCCAACATTCTAAGAAAATGATTTTAACCCTTTTACGTAAGAGTTAATTTAGAATTGAATGCTATAAATGCTTGGAAATAATTTAGTTTTATGTAACAAATATAGGAAATTTATCTGCGATGAAGCAGCCCAGGGCTGGGGTGCTTCAAGACTTAACTCTAATTTGAAACTGTTTATGCAGTTCCATGTGTATTTTATCCTTTTTAGCTGAGTTACTTAGCAAGAATTTTACATACACCTAATTTAATTACTTATTATTTAACGAACAATAATAAACAATGTATACATTTAAACAATAGCATTTATGAACATGCATAGTATTTAATAAATAATGTACATTAAACGTTACTTTACAATAAAGAATAAAACATGGGTTTCACTTTTGACATGACATACATTACTGTGGTTTATAATATTTTCACCATTGACAAAACCATGGAATTAAAGTTACGCACCGATTCACAAACAAATAAATAAAATTATAGTCAATGCAATATTAGATACTAGCATCCGAAACTGATAAAGTATAACATTAAAATCAAATCAGACTCTTGCATCTGTATATTATTGTTATTATTGTTGCAAATAAATGTAGAGTAAGTACAACACAGTGCTCAGCGTATCAAAAAGTGAAAGCAGACAAATTTTACAGAAAATGAAAGTTAAAAATTATTTTAAAAAGTTTTGCTAGTTGATATGGATCGCTTGATAATGTTAGAAAGGTGACAGAGATTTACTGATATGATAAGTATATTTAAATAAAATTTAATAGGAATTACGTATTTATTACCTGATTAAGTATTAACTCTTTGTCATGCATGAACAATGCTAATTAGGAAATTTATGTGTTCAATTGTATTTTGGTTGTAAACTACATTGCTTCTCAATTTAAGAATAGATGTATAAATTACTAAGTATAATAAAATATGGGACGAAGTCGCCTTTCTCCTGTCTAAAATCTCTAGCTTTTTTAATTCGAGTGCTATACGACTCGTCAAATGAAAAAATAATATTTGGTAATAAACGTTTATTTCTGAAAAAATAAAGTAACTGAATTTATTAAACAGTCGTCGGCATTAATTAAAGCAGTTGTACAGGGTGGGCAAATCTCGACGTTTGTTTAAGGTAACTCGGTAACTGTAAGAGATACAAAAAATTGGAAGACACATTCTTGACCTCTTTTTTTGAGACAAATTCCATTACATTCTTGAGGCACTTTTTTCTGTATGATACAGTGGCGTCGAGAAAATTTAAAAAAGGTGCAATTTCGAGTAATGGCATAAAATTGTATTTTTTTAAATGGAAATCATAGTTGGCTATGATTTAGTTAAAAAAGGAAATTTTTTTCTCTTTCAAACTATATATCATATGTGGAGTCGCTTTTGATGTGTAAATATTTAATAGCGAAAATATTATTTTAGCAGATTACTTTTTGCTTTTTTTTTATATTTATTCGTGTTTATCCGTTTGTCAGTAAATTGCATATTAATAATTGGTAATTATTTAGTATACGATAAGATGCTTAAATTTTCCTGAAAATTTTTCTACCCTCCCAAAATGAGGTACGCTGAACACGAATATGAAGTTTTATTCGTCGGAGACAAGCCGTTCATGAGAAAAAAAAATAAAAAAAAATTGCGTTTTCACTCACATGTCACTTTTTATTGTGATATATTTAACACTTCCTGTTACTAATTTTACTATTTTAATGCTAAGACGATGTTACTTTTATTTTGTACAGAAATATGTTTTACACATTAAAAACCATGTTTTAAATAAGAAAATGCATGGAAAATGCTGTAAAATCATTCATAGTCACGAAGTTAGGTGCGATTCTATTCTGTTGTGTCTAAAGATACGACATTGTATAACTAGCGTTCAGTTTAGAACCAGATCGGATCATTTTTAGGGTAAGTTGCTCATTTAGTCGATAACGTAATTAAAGAAATGGATTATATATTTAAATATGTTATTGTTCAGCAAGGACCAACGAGAAGGTATGAGCAATTATCTTTGCCAGGAAAGGAGAGGAACAGGTATTAGGTTAGGTTAGGTTGTATTATTGCACAAATCTTATACAAACATCCCTAACTACCCTTAAATAAATTAATAAGATTGCATTCTTCAATAACATTAAGAATTATTCCTTGCCCTATAAATTTTGGGTGGAAAAGGGTACGTTTTAAATAGGGTGCCTTTTACATTGGATTATGGTTACAATAACCCCTTGTAATGAAACCATCCTTTCGTCATATTAAAATTATTCGCTAAACCAACCTCTTTTATTGTAACCATAATCGTTTGTAAAAAGCACCCTATTTAAAACACCCTTTTCCACCCAAAATTTATAGGGCAAGGAATAATTCTTAATGTTATTGAAGAATGCAATCTTATTAACTTATTTAAGAGTAGTAGGAATGTTTGCACAGGATATGACAATGTGCAATGAACATTTGATGATGTGTAGTGTCGGTATAATTGGTTTTGTGGTATCTCACAGGGGCGTGTTCTGAAAATCACCGAAAATAAGAATTCAGGAAATAAATAAAAATTGCAATAAATAAATAAATAAAAGCTAATGAAACAAATTTTACTTTGTCGCCCAATCGTCTGTCATTACGAAACTGTTAAATATAGTGGGAAATTGTTTGTGAGGCACTTTAGACACTATCTGAAACGCGACGCTAATTTCACATACATTTTAGTTGCATTTTTATCATGTAATGGCGTTATCCCAAATACAAAGCTGTTTTTCTAAGGAAAAAAATTGTTCTTATTATAAAAAATGACGTATACTATACTCCAAACCATTCAGAGCGTTATTGGGGTGAGGGAAATAATGCAAATCGTTAGATATATCCAGTGTAAAAAGTGACAGGTGTCTGTGAAAGTGCAAAACTTTTTATTTTATTTCCATAACGGCTTGTCTCCGGCGAAAAAAACCTTCATATTCGTATTCAGCGTACCTTCTTTGGGGGGGGGTAGAAAAATTTTCAGGAAAATTTAAGCATCTTATCGTATACTAAATAATTACCTAATAATTTTGTTTCCGTCATAATTACACCCCATTTAATCGTAAAAAATGTCTTACGAAAATTACGAGAAATATGATATGCTAGAATGCTTTATTCAAAGTTATAACAATTGTGATATTGCATCCGAAATATATTCCAATCGCTATCCAGAAAGAAGACAACCTAATAAAGATATTTTTAAGAGGTTAAAAGAGAATCTCATTAATTGTGTGTCCTACAACGAAATTGCACCTTTTTTAAATTTTCTCGACGCCACTGTATTATATTGAAAAAAGTGCCTGAAGAGTGTAAAAGTTGTTTTTTCATAACTTTACAAACAACCAAAATATTAACATGTGTCTAAATGTCGAAAAATCGAACTTTTGATTATTACTCGAAAACAAAAAACGACAGCAAATTTTTGTTTTCGCCAGTGAATTTATCTCAAAAAAAAGAGATCGAGAAATGTGTTCCATTTTTTTTTTGTATCTCTTACAGTTACCGAGTTACCCTATACAACATCGAAATTTGCCCACCCTGTACACGTATTTTAAAAAAATCGTTTTGCAGTATTACCATTGTTACTGGTTCCGCTGGTCAATAATTAGGTCCATTACTTTACGAAAATGTTTTTGCACGTATTTTTTTTCTGTTGCCTTATTAATCCTATCTTCATTCCTTGCAGACCATTTTTAAAGCGAAAGATTATATAAAATACGGAAAACCAATCCATATTCAACAATCTTCAATTTCTTGACATTTTTGTACAAGCTCTAAAATATTCGTTTCACTGGGATTAGTTTCATATACTTCAGAAACAGCGCTAGATGAAATATCTGTCAATACCTGAGAATTTTTTCCATCTATAATGGTCAAAAATAAATCATGTTTTACTGAGATGCTATGGCTATTTTTTTCGACCAAAGAAGGGTTTAGTTTTATGATTTGAGCTTCAATTACCTGTACAACAGCTTTCGTTTTTTCTTGTGTTATGCAATTCAATTGAAATTTGCCGAAAATATTGTAGAGAAATGGGGTAGGATTTTGCTATATTACACTTTTCACTTCATCTACAAGTTTGATGGGGGCCACAGTGTGATCCAGGAGGGCCTGTAACTTGCACTTTGCGCTTATGTAATTTTAATAGCACTTGTTTTGCTTTCCTAATTTGATTGTAGGAAGGAAAGAACTTACACTCCCTCTCATCCAAATACTTTCAAAGATACTGAAACTATGATTTCGTCATTAGGTCAACGAATATACTCAATGAGGGCTACCGTTTTTAGGCTCACCAGTTGGCGCCACTGGCGAGTAAGGTCGCTGTCAAAAGTTATTGTTAGGCGCAGAAAAAGTTTATAGGGTTTTATTATAATTATTTTGCAGACCAGTATATAAAAAAACTTGTTAATTATGCCTCAGTGTTGTGCAGTTCCATTTTGTTCGGAAACCAAAGGCGATATGCTTCCGAGAGATGAAACTCGCCCAAAACAGTGGTTGGTAGCGATTCGCAGGGATAACTTTAATCCTTCGAAACATTCGTGTGTTTGTAAGGAACATTTTAATCCTGACGATTATGCATTACCAAAGGAGTCTACTACAGAAAATCGTAAGTAATAATCGTGCACATTCGTTGTTTTCATCTTACATTCCTTCTCATCCAAACACTTTCAAAGATACTGAAACTATGATTTCGTCATTAGGTCAACAAATATACTCAATGAGGGATACCGTTTTTAGGCTCACCAGTTGGCGCCACTGGCGAGTAAGGTCGCTGTCAAAAGTTATTAGGCGCGGAAAAAGTTTATAGGATTTTATTATAATTATTTCGCAGACCAGTAAATAAAAAAAACTTGTTAATTATGCCTCAGTGTTGTGCAGTTCCATTTTGTTCGGAAACCAAAGGCGGACATATGCTTCCGAGAGGTAAAACTCGCCTAAAACAGTGGTTGGTAGCGATTCGCAGGGATAACTTTAATCCTTCGAAACATTCGTGTGTTTGTAAGGAACATTTTAATCCTGAGGAGTCTACTACAGAAAATCGTAAGTAATAATCATGCACATTCGTTGTTTTCATTATGCTCATGCTTAAGATAACCTAACTTTAATGACATAAGAGAGCTCTGATAGGTACAATAAGTTCCCTACTGAGCAAGTAAATTATTACTTTCCCCTTCTGCAATCATTGCGTTATATGTTTTTCAGCTAATTTTTATAAAAATTACTAAAAACTCGCGTTAAAAAGCCATAGTGTACATTAACATTCAGTGGCATGGACCTTACCCTACACTAGCGCCTCTCGTGGTGAATTCAGGCACGGTAGCCCTCATTCTTCGTGTTTTGTATAAGGTAAAATTGAAGTATTTTGTTTTAGAAGTATTTGGTGAATTGGTAATTCTACACGGTTGTTTTGGTATCTGATAATGCAGATCGTACCAATTTCATATAGAAGCCTCTAACTTTTCTCCAACAGAACGCAATCCTTGAACATATGATTTATTAATGATAAAATTTATCATTCATATCACATTTAATGTGACCCGGCCCGAAATCACGAAATAACTTAATAGCTTTCCTTTTCTGACTTCTTTCGTATGATAGTCATAAGATTTAAAAGGCCCTCTACGTTTACTCTCTGATGATGTTGACAGTTCAGCTGTTTCGTCAAACTGGCCTGAAAATTTTCCATCCGGCCAATGTGTATTATTTGTTAAAATACTTCCCTTTCTTCTCCTGCTTTGTTCCACACATTTTGTATTTGGATAACAAATATTTCTGAATATTTCTTAATATTCTCTGTAAGAGAAAATATTCTTTGATATTTTGCGAATAAAATTTACCGAGCTCCCAAATATTTGAGGATGAAAAAAATTGTTTAATGAAACTAGTTATGGGTCATCCCCTTTTTGATATTTTGCATAATTATACTTTCAATGAGTACCTAGTGCCTTCTATAAATTATATAATTATATTGAGTAACAGTATTACAAACAAAACGTGTTAAACTATATCTATGGCAACCTTCAACATACCTTTTTAACAAGTATTAACACCGTTTTGATATATTTACATGGCGAAGTCAAATAAATAAGAAGTATGTTTAGCTAGCCGTTTTTAATCTATTAATTTTCACTTTCTAATCTATCTACACTGATAGAGAAAGTATTGGCGTCGTGAGAAAAATAAATTCTAGATTATGACGAAAATTGACGTTTTGAGACCCGAAAATAGAAAATTTATCCGAATTGGTATGTCGTCTATGTGTTTGTGAGTCTTTGTCGCGGGTCATCCTTGTACTATCATTACCTCAAATACGTGTCAACGGAGAAGTCTGAAACTTTACATATACTATCTGGGTGGTTCAGGAAAGAACCCAATTGAATATCAGTGAAATTGGTACACCAGGGAGGGCACGTCTCAAGTCGGACCAAAAAAAAATTGTGTCAAACAAAAAAATATTTCATATGAAAATTATTCAGAATGAAGAAATGTGCCGAAATGAACTCTTGAAAATTTTTCGTCAAATTAACCGTTATTGAAAAAAACGGTCTAAAATTAATTTCATTCAATTAAAAAGAAAAAGTAGTCTATCTAGACAGTACTTTCTCATCATATCCAATCTGAAAATTATTTTATTTATCTCACCTCGTTTGTTTCGTTTGTCTCATTTTTCTCATTTGTCTCGTTTATATCGTTTTTCTGGTTTATAGCGTTTATTTCGTTTATTTTATTTCTTATTTTCCTACTTATCCCATTTATCTCATTTATCCTATTTATCTCGTTTGTCTCATGCATCTCGTTTATCATTTTCTCTTGGTTATCTTATTTGTCTTATTTATTTCCTTTATCTTGTTTGTCTTATTTGTTTCATTTGTTTGATTTGTCACATTTGTCTCAATTTTCTCACATGTCTCATTTGTCTAATTATGAAACCATTTAGACTCATTTGTCTCATTTCGTTTTTCTCATTTATCTTATTTTTGTCATTTGTCTCGTTTGTCTTATTTGTATTGTTTATCTTGTTTATCTTATTTGTCGTATTTATCTTGTTTGTATTATTTGCCTTACTTATTTATCTTAGTTACATTATATATATTTTTTTATCTTATTTACCTTATTTCTGTTATTTATTTAATTTATTTTTAAATAATAAATAAACACAACAGAAATTTGTTTATTTCATTTATTTTATATAAGATACTTTTAATTAAAATAATTAATTTCTTTCATATCAAATTGAATATGGATATGAGAAAGTACTATCGACGTGTTACCTAGCTAAGATCGATTTTTTTAACAATATATATAAATATTGCGAAATCGTTTAATAAATAGGCTGGGATTTCGCATTTTTTATAAAGGTATAAGAAGCTAAACACAGTATGGCGTTTAGAGTGGTTTTCGGATTTTGCTATTGTTTTAACAAGATATTAGTGTACCCAAATCAACATTTCACATAATAATCATCAACATAAAAGTAGGAGTAGGAGTGGACAAAATTTAGAAATTCGCAAGTGGCACAGATAGCAGCTCTCTGATTAAATTAGTGTCTTGAATATTCTCAAAAACTCTCTCAAAAATTACACTTTAGTGTTGTCTTTTGTTAAAATTTTCCTTTTTGAATCACCTTCTTGTCACACTTATTAGAGGAGATACATATTTTTATGTCCCTAAATGTCTTTGACTTTATTGACCCTGGCTTGCTCTTCTACTATTTCTCCTTATTTTATTATGACGCTACAACACTCTAAAAATGCTTGTCTGGGCCACATCAAACTGCTGGGTTCACTGTGTTTGATTATAACTACAGCGCATTCAGGTTTCGAAAGATTACGATTTTCTCTTGTAATAGACATCGTTTGAAAATAGGGTGCAGAATGCAAACCTAACACAAATTGTCACATATATTTGTCAAATGGTCACAAATTGTGATATTTAATTTGAATGTTTTTTTCCCAAAACCTGCTAGGTACGCGATTATTTTCAAACGTGTGCATAAAAAGGGAAGTCAATAAAGACATATCGCGATATAAAAATAATAAGAATGACAAGAAGGTGATTCAAAAAAGAGAATGTTAACAAAAGATAGGATTAAAGAAGGAATCACTCCACAATGCAAGAAAAGAACATCCAAATATTGAACATCAACCTTGGGGTAAATTTTAAATTACCGAGGAGTGTATCTTTTTGTATTTTTGTTGCAGTTTTTAGTTCTATTTTCAGCGGTATAAGTTTTGTATAGGAAAAATCATCAAAAAAACTAAAAATTGCCAAAAAAAATTGACACCAATAAGTGCGCAAATATACAAATTGCGTTATTTTGGTCCAACACAGTATGGACAAAGTGTCTGAGAGATCAAAATCAAATCTCCTAATTAAATCGCTTACTGAAAATAAAAAAAAATTAAATCATCTCTTTTTTTATATTATGGTCTAACTATAAAGTAATCATAGTAAATAACAAAAGAAAACCACACCGCTACCTAAAAATAATTTCATTGTTTCCACAAATATTTCTTAGGGTGTCGTAATGTTCATTATTTCAATATTAGTGATGGTTTCATCACGTAGCATTTAAGGAAAAGAAGCCCGTTGAAAGTTTATTCTTTCGTAAGATACCACAGAAAGTCAAGTCGATGACCAAAAGATGAAATGCAAAATGTACGGGGTAGGCAAATAAACTGCTCGGATATTCACTATTAACATATGCGACAGGTATTTCTAATTATTTTTTGCTCTATTACGTAGACATAAAACAATTCAACAAAAAACTACAAAAAAGATAGATTTTTACAATTGCTGGAGAAATATTGGGGATTTTTGAATCTAGTCGTCAGTATATCATTAGCAGATCATTACTTTGTGACTTCGAAATAATGTTTGTTGTTAACTACAATACGATTCGAAAACATTTCAGGAATCGGGTATCATTTCTAGAAAACATCTGAGAAGAGTTCCTCGGTCTGTAGCACAACAAAAAATAATTGGTAAAACAAATGAAAAAATCAGGAAGAACTGTTAGCGTTTGGTGTGTAATTTTCAGAAACAAAATTGGTGGGCCTATATTTTATGACTTATACTTCAACTGGAGCCTATCTGGAAATAATTATCCCAGAAGCAGAAAATATTCTTTTGCAGAATTCTCCGGAAGCCGAACTTGATGATATGATTGAAATGCACGATGGGGCAACTCCGCATCGTGCCCTACCCGTTCGAGATCATTTGATAATGTATTCCCAATATGGATAGGGAATAATGGACCTATTAAATGACCACAGTCCGGATTTGACTCATATGGAATCATTTTTTTGGGAATTTCTAAAAGACATTGTCAATAATAATAATAAAAATAATATTCAAGTCATTAAAGACAGGAATCGACTTGAAATAAACAATCTGATTGTAAATAATGAAACCATTTCCGGTGCAATTATAAATATAAGAAGACGTTATCAATTATGCATTGAAAATAATGGTGGACACATCGAACATCTTTTATGAGTTATCATTTATTTCTATTTAAATTTCCTAAATAAATCTGTGTTATATATATGTTTTGTATAAATATTTGGTTTTTTTCTTCCTCACTGTAAACCATTTTGATTATTTCATTAAAGAAATGTCACTTATCAAACATAATAGTTGTCATTTTCATAGCTCACTTTAATAATGTTAACATTTTCATATTTACATAACAAGTTTAACTAAGATATTTGACGTTTAATAACTCAAAAACGGTATATGGTAGGGGTAACATATGGTATATTTTTGAAATCAGGAACAAAGGATCATTCAAAAAATTTAATAACATACAGGGTATCCCATTTAAAAAAAATATATTATTTTTTTTGTGAAATCTGCACGCTACTATACTTTTGATAGCATTTTAACAAAATTCAATCATAACTACACAACTTTTATTTAAAACTTTTTTTTTCTATAGGCAATAATAACGATGATAAGGGGTGGGTAATTTATAATGAATAACCCTGTACTATAGTTCTCAAACGAAAATGAGTTTTTACCTTCAACTTCCTTGGAGTTTATTTTCTTTATCACTTTTTTATTTATTGCCGCTTTGCTTGTTTTAGATAAAAGAAAAAATGACTATAAAGGACCTGACACTTTCTTAAATTGCTTATTTAATGACGGCCTATTTACACCACCAAGGTTATTCACCGATGCCAAGAGATAAGCTCTTCTATGCTTGTGTAAACATTAGCATCCCCAACCGGCACTCCTTTCGCACACGTTATATGCGAAAAAAACTGCACTTAATACACATATAAATGTTTTGTCATTTACGTTTGTTATAGAGATTACGCCAACGGGGCAAGGCAGTACGACGTGAGTGACAAAAATGTTGTTTTTGACAAATAGCCTTTCAACGCAAA
Source organism: Rhamnusium bicolor (assembly GCA_029963845.1). Lineage (NCBI taxonomy): Eukaryota > Metazoa > Arthropoda > Insecta > Coleoptera > Cerambycidae > Rhamnusium > Rhamnusium bicolor. The sequence continues at coordinate 56,090 of JANEYF010003079.1, read as the reverse complement.
TTCTTAACACTTAGGAAACAATAATCGATATAGTACATACATACATTTGACCTGGGCGCCAGAATTCTATAACATTAACATAGTCGTTTATTTCTCACATAACTGTATTTAATACACCTAAATGAGGTAAATTTTATTTGTTGTTAAAATAATTTAATGTTAATAAAGATAATGGAGAAACTGTAATGTATTAAACTAAGTTTAAATAGGGCTGATATGATTAAAAATTATGGCTTTTATCCCAAATTAAATATTGAGGTTAGTTTTCAGTAATCGGTAAATACCCTAATTAGAAGCTATTTTACAGCAATTCTAAAATGTTAATCTAATGCCAGAAATTGAAGTTGCCAACTGCCGTACCTACATTCCGAGAAAAAGTAACAAACACACAGACGTACAGACGTAAATTCAGTGTGACAATTTGAAAACTTGCACTCGCTATATCTCCGGAAGAATGAAAATTTCAAAAATCACTGGGAATCAGGCCCGTCTCTACCGGGGGCTACAAGGGGTGCCTCGGACACTGGCGGCAACGTAGCATAGGCGGCAAATATTCACAGTTTAAAACAGTAATAAAGTAAATAAAGTAATTTGACTATTGTATAATGCCGCCTGCAGCGACATGGCGGTGTCAAAGTTTGCAGAAATTGTTAAAGGTCACTGAGAGCGCCTAAGTTTGTGACGTCGGCCACATCAAATGATGTGTCGCTCAAAGTCTCAAAGGAGTACTTTTCGTTTGGCGCGTGCGTGTTATTAGATCAACTAACAACTAGATGAAGGAACTTTTCTTTTAGTATATTCGTAGTTTATTCGTATATTGAAGTGACTCTAAATGCAAAGTTTTTAGGAACACGACTAGACAGTAGACTCGCTTGAAACAATCATATAGATTTTGTTTGCAATAAATTGAATTCTGCTTATTTCGTTTTATTACAAATGAAAGCTGTTTTGGATACTAACGGCACACTAAATACTATGTTCATTTGTCTCTTAACATAATTTCATGGGGAGTAGGCAAAAACATAAGCAGAGTTTTAATTTCACAGAAAACAATAATTAGACATCTATAATCTTAAACCACTAGATAGATGCAGAAACATTTTTGGTGAAAAAAAATTAACTGTCATATCTATTTTTATTCTAAAATGTGTGTTCTATACATTCAAAAACATACTGAGTTTTAATACGTTGGGAGATAGACATTCCTACAACACCCGGTATAATGAATTCACTAACTGTACCGTCTCACAACACTGCTTTTTATAAATAGTCACCTAATTATAATTTCATTGTTTTGTATCATAAACTACCGAGTAGCTTAAAAAGGATAACAAATTTCAATAAATTTAAAACGGCTACAAAAAACTATTTATTACAAATGACTTTTTACTGTATCCAAGAATTTTTGAGTAAAAGCTTTAACTAATATGTTAGGTGTGCGTATGTATATGCATTTACACGTGTGTATGTGTATGGTTGTGTGCATGTGCATACTATATACTTCATATATGTGCGTATATGTTTTGTACTTTTTACGTTTGCGCATAACTTTTTTTGTTTATTAACCGATTTCAATGAGTTTAGTGTCGTTGCTTACAAAAAAAGATTGGACTATTGTCGAAAATTTTCAAAATAGCCGATTTTTTAAAATACAAGATGGCGGGCGCGTTTGAAAATAACCCTTTCTTTGGGCTAATTCTTTTTTGAAGCAAAAATGTCGAAATGACTCATCCAATACAAAAAAAGCAATAAAACGGACCTTTCTCTACATTTTAAGACATCAATAAAAAAAATCGGTACATCGGGAGCGGAGCTATATGTAATCATACAAAGCGTCCTTTTGTCAATCTTAAGCTGTAGTACGTACTTAATTTGCATTTTTTTCTTTGGCCAATAACTTTTTTTGTTTATTAACCGATTTTAATGAGCTTGGTGTCATTTCTTACAGACAATAATGGACTATCGACGAAAATTTCAAAATGGCCGATGTTTTTAAATACAAGATAGCGGTCACGTTTGAAAATAGCCCTTTCTTTGGGATAATTGTTTTTGAAGAAGAGATGTCGAAATGACTCATCCAATACAAAAAACAATAAAATGAACCTTTCACTACATTTTAGGACATCGATTAGCCTGACAGTCGGGAAGGAGTAGTTCCAATAAATGCGGCTTATCTCGTTCTCGACAATGAACTCAATATCTCCGGGGACGTAAGGCAGCACGGGTGTCTGGTCTACCCCGTACGAGTGCTTTTAACGGTAGTATAGCACTCGTAACGCCGCGTTATGTCAGTGGAAGTACGTCGAAATCGCGTATACGGGACATGCAGTTAATATGTGCATGAGCGATTCCGGCGTATGACGGCAGGTTTTACAGTTGATGTCAGGAACCTCTACACGTCACACGCGGCTGCGACAAAAGTGTTGATAACATCATCTTAGCGGGCCATAATGAATCCCTTGGTCTCCGACATAAGTCTGGTTGACCTTAGAAAGGCGAATGTCAGTCTGGTCGATAAACCCAGTGTTTCTATGTTCTTATTGAAGATACCATGCTGGGGTTTATCGAGTGCTGCCAAAACAGATTTTTCTATTCGATAGCTCTAATTCGTGACTGACTCTACATCAACATCTCGGCGGCCACCTCGCCTGGTGTCGAATGCGAGACCGAGTTTATCTGTTGCTCTTTTTGCTGCCTTGAACAATCCTGCTCCCACTCCTACAGTTTTGTGATGTTTTACAAATCGCAAGAGGGGATCTGAGCTCCTGAGGATGTTACATGCCATACTCATTACTACTCTGCCATGCGTACACTCCAGGCTCAAGAGTCCTCGGCTCCCACGTTGACGTGGGAGGTACGTACACACGACGAACGGACGATCTAGGATGAATACTTCTGTGAATATTCATCATCTTGCGGGTATCTCTGTCTAATTGGCGCAGCTCATCTACTGTCCATTTCAATACCTCAAAGGAGTAAAGCAGAACCAGAACGAAAGCATGTTAATCGCAGACACCTTGTTCTTCCCCGAAAGTTCGGAAGACCAAATCTTTCGGAGGCGGTGTCTGTACTTGCCGCGGAGAGAATCCACGTCCTGGATGTGCCTTTATTGCACACCCATATATGTATCCGGCATCCAAAATTTTAGGATGCTTCCGTCTGCGAGCTGCGCATCTTCAGAGAATTTCCCGTATCGTCCTCTCTTGAGGTGGACAACTGCACATTTGTCGAACCTGAACTCCATACCAATTGCCCGCGTGTATTCTTCGACCACCCTAAGAGCGTTTTGTAGTTCGCGCTCTCCGGAGGCATAAAGTTTAAGGTCCTTACCTTACCTTATGCCTCCGATCGCTGGGTGGTCCACATTGATATCCGCGGGTCTTGTGGAGGTCAACAGATAAGGGCAGCAGTGAAATGCAGAAGAGGAGAGGACACAGGGAGTCGCCCTGGAAAACTCCTCTCCTAAATGCCACCTGCTCTGTCGTGACCCGCTGTGCACCTGATGTTATGGTGAAGCGAGTATTCCAGAGCGGCAGCAGCTGCTCTATGCATCGCACTAGTGGTACTTGCGGTAATCATTCCAGGCCATTGATGGATTCCTCTTGTATTGCACAGAATCCTGTGTAACACAGCGGTCTCTTAGCAGGCTGTCCTTGCAACCTGCCATGCCCTTCTTGGCACCATGCTGTTCGTGTATCTGCCGGAAGACCGGTTCTACAGACCTCAGTATCTTAGCATACAAGATACGTGTAAATATCTTGTAGCAGGAGTTGAGGCAAGTGATCGGCCTATAATTCTTCGGGTTGGAAAGATCCCCCCTTTTTGGGGATAAGCACAATACGTCCCCCAACGAACTAGTCTGAAATCTGCTGCCCCTCGTTTAACCATGAGTTGATAACTCGCGCCAGACGGCGGTGAGTGGAAGGAAATTTCTTTCACCACTGGTTGTTAATGCAGTCTGGCCCCGGGGCACCGAGGTTCTTGGTACTAACAAGTGTTTGTTGGACTTTCGTAGATTCCGTTCCAGATGGTTTCGACATCTTCTACAGTCGGCGAATTATCGGCAACACGCTGTGGCTCTTAAAAGAGGTGGGAAGGATTCGTATGGAACAAATGCTTTCATACTCCTCACCCGCATCTTCAACGTTTAGAGTGTGGTGTTGACGTCTTAATCCGGCTGCTATGTGCCGGATTCTTGGAGTAAAAACTCTACCACTAGTCATGTATTCCACCACACTCTGGATCCGAGAGGCGTGTTATCTGACCGACTGTATTTTGCCTTCGATTTTTTTGTAGATGCCGCTTGGCCTTCTCGACCCCGTTTAAAGTGTTAGTTCACCTCTCACGGGGGATGAGTTGCTTCGCGGCGTTGTACACGGCACAGTTGACTGGCCAGATGTCTGCATCTTCTGGAAGTTCCTCATCGATGATCGCGTCCAATCTAGCCAGGTCTTGTGGCTTTAGGTTAACCCTTCTGTTAAGGCTAACCCTCGTCATTAAGACTACATGTTTCCCATCAGTTGCTAATTGCCGCGATGGGACTGCGGATGGCATTTCTTCCTGCTGACGGGGTGCCCTTACTTAACCTGTCCTGAGCAAAAAGGACTCTTGATCTCTCAGATGTTGCTGCGAGAAGGCATTTGCACCGAGCTAGCTCAATTTAAAAGTCTTAATTAGCATCCTGCTGCTTGTGATATCTCATTGAAAATGAACATGAAAAATGCTTTCCAATGGTATGAAGGAAAGTTTATTTTGGTCTATTAATTTTCGATTGCAAGCCTTGTGTGCTGTTAACAGCACTTTAAGAGTGCTTTATCAGGTTCTAATTTGGAGAGTTTTGGTCAAAACATGTATGCAAATTCTTTTAATTATTATATTTTGGGTTCCAACATTTCACCTCTCATTTATAATAAAATGTTCTTACATCAACGTAGTGTCCTGCTAATTTGTGAGAGTGCTATAACACCATATCCTTTATTATGATCTTTATTACGTAGTCATAGATTTGCTTTATTATATGTAATTTTTAGTCATCAACACCATCATTTTCAGGAGGTTCGAAACAATATACATATTTGTTTCATATTCAGACATCAGACATCTAAATATACTGCAAAATTTGTTTAGAAATTTTTTTAAAGTAGGTACTGATGTAAAATATCTAAAATCATAACAGGTATTATATCAAATTTGGAGATTGTTGAAATAAGGATTTAAGTAAGAGAATTAAAAAAAAGAGTGTCATTTCAATTGCAGTTATAGGCGTAAATAACCAATTACATGGGTAAAGGTTAACAGTCACTTTTGATATTGTAAAATATATTTTACTCGTAACTACAGCAAATAAAGAAAAAAAAATATGTAAAAAAAACACTAGCTTAACTAATAATTCCTCAACATATACAGTACTACACAGTACAGTTATTAGTGTATATAGCAACGTCACAGAATATGTATTCGTATAAATATATCCATTTAGCGGAAAGATCACTTATCTTTACAAAAGTCAACATGGAGGTCGTTCGAGTTGGCGCTCGATTAAGCAGCTTCAAAAAACGCCTTGCCAGTTTTTAGCAAGGTACACATATTTTTATAATTTATGACGAAAAAATAATAAGAGTTGTTGCAAATAACAGTTTTTCTCTTTTGTATTTTCAAAATATTGAAAAAAAAAATCTAGAAAATGTATGTACCGCTTGACCGATTTCAATTAATGTTGAAAGCTAAGATATGAAGTTTCTGATCAACAGTTTAACAATTTTTGTGCTAGAGTGCGGGCAGATAAGCAGAAAGACATACAGACGGGCAGGCAGATTGATGGAGACGCCGACATTTTACAATATCTGTGGACCCCAAAACCTGTAATTTCGTTAAAACCTCGAGGGAGAAAATGTTCTTGATTTTCTTTATTTTTTATAAAATAAAACCTAATAATACCAGACACAAACGTTATTACTTTTATGTACGACTGGTCTTAATTGGTCACTATATAAATGAGATACAATAAACACTGCTTGAAATGTATTTGTCAAATCTTGACATTTGTGAAATCTGGAGGCCCTTTTATTGTAACCGAAACACACTCGACTATTGAAAACAAACGTATCTTGTCTAAAAATTCCAAACTGCACAAATGGATTTATTTTATAACGAACAAAACGTCTATTTGACAACTACTCAACTAACAGAGCACTTAAAAAAAACATTCTAAAGTAGGCGTCAGACTGAATATATTTTTATTATCTTATTCTAACTTCTTATGTTTTTTTCACCATCATCAGCAAAAACATAAGAACTGTAACATTCAACAGTAAGCCTATAGTCCGGGCGCTTACATTCGGCCTTCCTGACTGGATGATGGTCGGCAGTGCATCTGAAACAAACCAAAAACAGAATAAATGCACCGCACTATTTTTAGCTGCTTTCTCTCTTTTTTTTATCTATATAACCCAGAGATAAATCCCGACGTTTTTTTTTAACTCAGAGATACATGGTAGACTCCCGATAGCACTTAGCTCAGGGACACCCAGGATCAGCATCATCCTCAACAGTCAAAACCCAGAGGATGATGATTATCCGATGGCGCTCAACAACACCCAGGGACTGCTAGTCCCGATGGTACCCAACAAGACCCAGGGACTGCTATTCCCGACGGCACTGGACAAAACCCCAGCAGGGGCCCAGGGATTCGAGCATCCCGACGGGAAACTAAGAGCACAAGAATATAACCATTCCGACGGCAGTTTACAGGCACAGAAATAAAAATATTTCGACGGCATTACTCTACCTTACTGGGCGTTGTCAAAGGTGATCCATCTTTTGATTTGCTCAGTAGCATACACTCCAGTATAACGATTCCTCGTTCTGTTCGACCCAGGAATATCAGTGACTTCATACCGGTCATTCTCCAGCGCCTTGGATATTCTAAATGGCCCTTTCCACTTAGGAACTAACTTCCGACTTTTACCAGCGCTGACAATAGATGAGATCTTAACGAGTACTAATTCACCTTCGACAAAAGATTTTGGATTTGCTCGATGTGAATCGAAACTGACCTTTTGACGGTGCTGATTGGATTCTATTTTCTCGCTGATTAATTTACGGAGGTTCAGAACATCTACACAATCTTCCGATTCCACAAATCCAACGTTTGGGGACCTGCCCGATAGCCAACTAGCGCTTCGGCAGGGGTTGTTGCAATGGCCTTGTTCAAGGTGTTATTCAGGCCCAGTTGGATATTAGTTACATTTTCGTCCCATTCGTCATCATCTTTGCTGGCCCCCATTGTCGCTAGGGAGTCTAGAATGGTCCTGTTATACCGCTCTACCTGGCCATTACCACGTGGCATTCCGACAGCATTGAGATGTCGCTGTATTTGTTTTTCATCACAGAACTTCCTGAACGCCTTGGAAGTGAAAGCTTTGCCCCTATCAGCAATTATACGTTTTGGTACGCCAAACACCTTTATGATGTTATCTAATTCCTCCACCACATACTTGGCCTTGGTATTTTTGACAGCTTTGATGAAACTAAACTTAGTGAATGCGTCCACGGTAACAATGACATGAGTGGTCTATATGTATTGTGTGAAATGGGCGCGGGATTTTAGTTATGGGATGTAAGTAGCCAGGTCGCTTTCCTGACGGTGTCTTATGATACATGCAGCTCATGCAGGCACCGACATATTTCTGAATAAATTTTCGCATTTTTGGAAACCAAAAATTACCGGAGATTCGTTCATAGGTCTTATCGATGGCAAAATGCCCAATATCGTCATGATTGTATCTACAGATTTGCCACCTACACGCCTTAGGGAGCACCACTCGGTTACCACATTCAGTTCGACGATATACTAGACCCCTGCGTAGGTCATAATCATGAAATGTAGATTTATCGAGTGACGTTCGCCCGACTGGAGTATACTCTTGATGCTGCTTATATTTTGATCTATTTCCTGTGATGCCAACAACCAGTCATTTTCGGAGACAACAGTGGCATATGCACCTTTACGGCAGTCAATCACCGGGTTTCTACTCAGTGCGTCCACGTGACCCATACGCGTCCCTGGTCTGTGCAAAATCTCGAAGTCGTATTCCTGCAGCTCCAAAACCCATCTTCCTATTCTGAGATTTGTCCTTTTTCGTCATAGCACTTCTCACAGCAGAACAGTCCGTATAGATCTTGAAGGTCACCCCTACTAAGTAATGCCTGAATCTCTTCACCGAGGCCACAATAGCGAGTGTCTCTAGCTCGAAAGAGTGGTACCGTTGTTTGGTCGGGGAGGTGGTTCTACTGTAGTAGCCAACGACCTTTTCATTCCCCTCCTCTACCTGCACCAACATCCCGGCCAATCCTACTCGACTGGCATCTGTGTACAAGATTATTTCCTTTCGACTATCGAAAAGGGTTAGAATAGGGGATGACGTCATATATCCTTTGAGGCATTCGTATGATTTTTGTTGCTCATCCGCCCATACCCACTGCTTACATTTTTTTAATAGGCTGGTGAGTGGCTTTGCCGTTTGCGCAAAGTGTGGCACAAATTTTCTAAAATGACCAACCAGACCCAGAAATTGTCGGGTCTGATGTACGTCTCTCGGTACGGGAAATTTATCGATTGCCGTTATTTTCGCCGAACTTGGTTTCACTTGGCCATTTTTCACAATGTAACCCAGGTATTCAATTTCTTCGGTAAGAAAGTGACACTTCTCCAAATTTAAACTAACTCCATGCTCTTCCAGACGAGTTAAAATCAATTCTAAGGTCGCCAAGCCTTCGTCAATGGTCATTGAAGGAACCAAAATATCGTCCAAATATGCTAACACCTTATTAAATCTCAAGTCACCTAAGATCGTATCCATAGCACGTTGGAAGACATATGGAGCGTTCGTCAAACCAAATGGTACCTTCAGGTACTCATATTTTCCATCTGGAGTAATAAAAGCAGTGACAGGTATCGATTCTTCGGAAAGTCTAATTTGATGGTAACCTGAACGACAATCTGTAATATAATAATAATAATAATAATAATAACACCACATGAAATTACAACCCCCTTTATCCCTGAAGGTCTGGAATGACCTTGTGTGGGCGAGGGCTACACATTTAGAGACAATGGACACACACCCAATATCCGAGTATACTACGACTAATCTCTCTCACAGAAAAATCCCAGTTCCTCGACGGGGAATCTAACCCGGGACCCCGAAGTTTCGAGGCAAGTACGTTACCTCTAGACCACGGAGCCATATGTAAACTTTTATACCAAGTTTCCGCGGGCCCTTTTAATTTATTTATTGCTAAATGACAGATATTAATATCGCCCCAATTATAAATAACAGCATGCTCATCAATTTTTGAAATCCACTCATTTATATCGTGAAACATCGGGTTAAAGTCAGTGATATCGATATCTCTAACAGACATGCCTATGTTGGGCCGCTGCTCGTTTTTTAGCATATTAACTATATCTAGCAAACCTGAGTTCAAACTTGGTGGATCTACACTTGGAGGTGGTAATTCTGGAGTAAAAGAACGCTCGCTAGCAACACGGTCCTTTGCTCTTTTAGGGCTGTCTGTGTCGCGTGAAGAACTAGAACTACTGCGACGGTGGCGATGATGCCTATGCTTCCTCTTTCCCATGATGTCACGCACAATGATTGCACTTTGCAGTTCAAAAGGTCACAATATCCCACTTTCTGATGAAATCTGGAGGCCCTTTTATTGTAACCGAAACACACTCGACTATTGAAAACAAACGTATCTTGTCTAAAAATTCCAAACTGCACAAATGGATTTATTTTATAACGAACAAAACGTCTATTTGACAACTACTCAACTAACAGAGCACTTAAAAAAAAACATTCTAAAGTAGGCGTCAGACTGAATATATTTTTATTATCTTATTCTAACTTCTTATGTTTTTTTCACCATCATTAGCAAAAACATAAGAACTGTAACATTCAACAGTAAGCCTATAGTCCGGGCGCTTACATTTGTGTTCAGTATATTATGGCAAGTTAAACAGAAAAATATACAATTCAGCAGCTCCTAGAAATTATTCGTCTTTACCACCAAAATGCGTGTTCAGACGTATCGCGCCTTGAGTCCAAAAACCGCACCACCCTTTCGATGGTAAAAAGGCAATTCGTAAATCACTTGACGATTTTCATCAGCCCAAATCATACAGGTATGTTTGTTTGTTGACGAATCCATTGAGCCAGAAATGCGCTTCGTCGGAAAATTTTTTTTTCCAAAATGTGAATCGGCTTCCAACTGCTCAATAGCCCAGTTCGCGAAATTTCGATACAAATGATGATTATTTGGCTTCAAGTCTTGAATTATAAGCCTTCAGATGATGCAAAATTCTCCAAGTAGTCGTCTGGGAAAGGCCAAATTCTTGAGAACGACATGGAATAGAGAGGTTCTAGGCACTATTGAATCGTATATCTTTCTATGTTCTGACAGAAAACCTTTTACTTGATTTGAGGGTTCAAAGTACCTATAAAGTGGTATTTTAACCCACCGGATCGTGATAGTATTTTATATAACAAGTGGCTAAAATGGTGTTTCGTTTCAAGTACGAGCCGAAGGCGAGTGCTATAAACCACACGAGTAAAGAAAAAGCACATTTTAGTCTCGAGTTATATATTATTATGATGTTACTAAAACGTTAGTGTACATACAGTATTAAAATTAGAATCATGGCATTCTTTTAAGATTTAGCTTGTGCAAGAACTAAGCAATGATGTTCCAGATAGGAGGATACAATTTTGTGAAACAATGATGGATATGTGCAATGGTGATCCTCTTCTGATAAAAAATATTATTTTCTCCGATGAATGTACTTTCAACCGAAGTGAATCGTCAGAATTGTAGATACTGGGCAAAAGAAAACCCTCGATAGACGCGGGAGCAGCACACACAGTATCCGCAAAAGGTAAATGTGTGGGCGAGAATTGTAAGAAATAGAATCATTGGACCCTATTTTTTCGATGGAACTGTAAACGGACCGGCATATTTCCAACTTTTAATTGGCTATCTGATAAATTTATTCCCCAATAGAATTAATATTGGAAATGTTGGAGAACGCCTGTGGTGTGAATAGGATGGTGCGCCTCCTCATTATGCAACAGACGTTAACCAAATATTTCTGAACAGGTGGATTGGTAGACGTGGACCCATCGAATGGCCATCAAGGTCACCGAACTTCAATCCATTAGATTATTTTCTGTGGTGACCATCAAGGAACATTATCCAAATCGCGTTTCTCGTACGGTTCCAGTTGCTTTTAACCTCATGTCTCTTAGCATGCACATTAGTTTATGTCTACTAAAGAAATTGTCAAAAAATAGTTCATGCATCTCGCATACTGCAGGCGGTATAACTAATGTAATTTTTTTTATAAGAGGAATTCTCAACTGATCTCAAGTACTCTCACCTTGTTCATTGCCACAGTAATACACCAAGTGATCGGTGTAATTCATTCGAATCATACTAGCAAACAATAGTTATTTGCAGTATAGATTAGGTAGTCTGTTAACATCTAGTTAAATCATTATTTTTGACTTTGACCGACATTCGATCCGTTGGTTGAAATGCAAATTATTCGCAACTAAAGCACTCAGTATTCTAGTTAAACGTTTAAATTAAACTAGTGTCGTTAATGCTGAGGAAATGTACAATTGCATTTTGCTTCGTTTCCCAAAATCAATTAAAAGAGAGCAAACGAACAAGACGTGGTAACTCATTAATAGAGTCCGTATCTTGGATGACATTGACGTAAAAGTCTGGTCAGGCATAGGAGGATAGTACGAAATTGTACAAATTCTCATCTATTTTTGTGCTTTATTACTGATTCAACTGGAGATGATTATACGTAGTGGTGGATGCATCACTGTCGATATTGCTACAACTCCTAAGGGGTGAAAAAGGATAAAATGTGTTTTCACAGATTCCTCAACATCTCTTAGGTCCAATGAGATATTGACTTGGTTTTTGCTCACAAAGGTTACCCATACAAATGTTTAAAAATGTAAGGTACCGCTAAAAAAGTGAGTGAAATCAGAAGATTGTTAAATTGACGAGAGACATCGAAAAAAAAAACAGCCAAATCGGACGATTTTTTGTATGCTTTTCCTTATAATTTGTGAACGGCTGGAGATTTATAAATTCGGTAGATATTTGAATGTATTGGTGAATGTAACACTAACATATGTAAACAGACCAAATCAAAAAGTCCTCATAACTCGTGAAGGGATGTAGATATCGAAAAAAAGAAATGGAAGAACACCCCCTCAAACTGCCCGTCGCCTTTGGTAACTTACAAGTCTCAGTCGGTTTGAATGAAAAACAAAAAAAGTTTTGAAAAAATTCTTTAAAAGAATAGATTATTGTTGGCTGGCCACAGGCGCTTTAATTGCTAGTTACGCCTCTGCTGTAAATACATTTGATTGGTTCCTTTTTAAGGGCTAGGTGGAGGTTTCAATCCCGTACCTAATGCCTTTTTGGTTCCTAAATTTTTGTCTATTGATAGAATACCTCCAGTCCTCTTCGAGCGAGTGTTTATAATAAATTGACTTTATCAACTTTGAATAATACGAAATTCGCTATAAAAATTACAAATTATATATTGTGTCATACATGCATAAACATATTTACGCCTGACGTCATCAATATCTAAATTCCGAGCTCTATTCATCACGAATTTTCAATACAAAATGTTAAGTATCTCAGCTCCTAGGGGAGAAAAGTACGCATGCATTTTCTCTATTGTTTATAAAATAAAACTTTTGTATTTAACGATGTTTGAGCTTGCGCAGCAATAATAGTTACTAGCCGATGCTTTTAACTACTGTAACTTTACAAAAGTATTAGAGAATTGGTTTTTATGATTTAAAACTGATGATAAAATGGTTTACTAATAATGACGATGACATAGAAAAATCACTATATATCGCATCACTAGTGTCGTGTAATTCAGAATCCGTCTCTGGAAATGTCATCCGAGATACGGGCTCTACTCATGGAAATGACAGTGACTCGTAATTATTCAAAATATGGTGAATCTCTATTTTATACCTATGATGTTCAATAAAATTTGGTGTAAAATTAAGGTTATTAGACATTGACATTGACAGTTTTATTTTTAAAAAATGTACTGCTACAATAAATTACTGAACCGTATATTTTTTTGTTTTTTTCAGAATTAGTAATGTTCCACCATTTGTCAAGATAGCCTTTAGAAATGAAGGGTGACCAAGAAGGCACCTCGACAGAGCAGTCTACCGCAAAAAAAAGTTCAATCAACGAAGGTCTATTGATGGTGCCTAAAACCGCCGTGGGTCTGTTAACAACCAACGTAAATAAACACAGGCGCGCTGGATCGACTGGCACCACTGGAGACGAGTCGTACACAACGGACGAGGAAGATAACGTCGATATTGATGAACCCGACATCACTATCAGAGACCATATGACCCGTAAATTATTTAACAACCATGACCCCGGTGCTTTTGGTTCTTTTTCAGATATTGCTACTATTACGGACAAAGTAAGACATTTGAGTGTCATGCACAGAAACAGTTCAGATAGTTCCGTGTACAGTGACTTAGGGTTAGAAAAATGTGCGGATGAGCTGGCCGCGTTCGATGAAATGTCGCCATATGAAATAAAAGACAACGACAGTGATAGTAAAAGTGGTGCTAGTAGTGGGGATCAAGTTGATTGGTCAAGTTCTATGGTGGAAGTTAAGGAACAAGCCTTCCTCAGGTTACAGAATGAATTGAAAGAGGCTAATAAGGAACTTAAAGTAAGGGACCAAGAATTAACCAGACTCAGCAGAATCAGGCAAGACGTTGAAGCAGAGTTAGAGGATTTAACAGCTAGTCTGTTTCAGGTAATAGTCAATAAAATGGTTAAGGGCGGAGTGGTCATATTTATAACATTTTTTTTTGTTTATATTTGTGCATGTTTATACCGCTTTCGCTATAATTTAAATTAATTTAATTATAATAATTTTTATATCCTCACGCATCATAAATTGTACGTTATTTTACATATTTTTACACATATTATGTAATGCGTTCTAACAGCAATAATTAATAGTAATAAGAGGTATACAGCTATATACAAGGTGTATCCGAAATAAGTGTACAGATTTTGGAGTATAATTTACAAAAAGGAATGGTTTAAATGAAAAATTTCGAATAATATCACTAGAATAGACGAAGCACTGCTAAGATAAATCACTGTTTACGCTATTCCCAGCCAGGTACCGACTGGTCAGGAGACAATTTTGAAATAGATGCGGTAAATACGTTTTTTTTTTTTTTGGCTTAAACGGTTTTGATGTTTCTGAACATCACAAAATATATACAATAATCCACCAGCCTTGTTTGTAGATATATTTCCAGAATTAATTTATTGGTGTGAAATATTCAAAAGTCGTGTTGTACTTTCATTTAAAATTTTTGTTCTCAAGACAAAAAATAATTTACTGACGATTTTAGTTTTAAACAGCGACTGTTATTTATAGCTATCTGACAGCTGCAAAAAAAATCATAGAGAAAGAAATTTCCTTATCGTGTATTACTATTCTGTTTCTAAAATTAGATAATGCAATGAGCCATTAATGTGTTTGATTTTGAACAATTGCGCTGATTTATGTAATTGTTTATGTGGTATGGTGTGTTTACGTACAGGAATTCAACAGAATTTACATTCTATTTATAGTGCTGAAAACAACAAAAACTGTATATGTAGTGTGAATGCTCAAGAATGGGTTCCTCCCTCTGTCTTAGTCATTTTTCGTGATAGAAATTTGGGAAAAAATTAATATAACGGAGTCCTCCTTATTTTTTTTAAACGTAACTAGATATACGGGTGATTTAAAAATAAGCCAACCGCAGTCCATTTTTGTCTCAAAAAAAATCTTTTTGTCCTGAACAGTAATTATTATATGCGGTTATTTTTAATAGTTTTCACCTCCAAAGTTTCAATATTTCATACGTTGAGTCTTGCACCATACTCCATTCATGCATATAAGCAGTCAGGGACAAAAGTATTCGTACAGTAAGTCCAGGGGAAGATAATGTTCTACGATTATAAGAAAAACGCATTAAACAAACTTTCGAATGTGCTCTGTATAGACCACTTATACTATTTGTAGATAACAGATATATAACAACAGGTAGTAAAAACTAAAAAACATATAGTAAATAAAAAAAAATCAAATAGTGTATGCGTTTTGTAGGGACAAAAGTATTCGTACTACATGAGTTCTGTCTTCCCGACTTTGTACTTAACAGACATCACGTGTCCTGTCGAACTGTGGTGTGAGGCTCCAATAGGGACACAGCACTGCAATCGTAATTTCTCTCCCGTATGGTTAAGTTTAACTTCAAGAACTGCAAATATGGCTCGAAAGGGTGCCGAAACTACTATTGCGGAAAGAAAAATTATCATACAGTTGTATACCGAAAATAAATCCTATGGGTACGTTTCTAAAATTGTAAATAGGTCTTGTTCCACGATTCAGAGTATTATTCAGAAATATAAAACTAACGGTTTAATAAAAAATAAACCACGATGCGGTCGACCACGAAAGCTATCTGCTCGAGAAGAACGCAAAGTTGTGCAAATAATTCAGAAAGAACCAACTACAACTGCTTCACAAATAGCTACAGAGATGGAAACATACTGTAGTAAGAATGTACACCCAAAAACTATAAGAAGAACTCATCGACGTGCAGGATACCACAGTAGAGTTGCAAGGAAAAAACCATATATTAGTAAGGTAAATCAGAAAAAAAGATTACTGTTCGCCAAAGAGTATGTAAAAGCAGATATGAATTTTTGGGATAAGGTAATATTTTCTGATGAATCTAAATTTACATTATTTCGTTCAGGATCTCAAGTAAAAGTGTGGAGAAAACCCAATACTGCACTCGATCAAAAAAAATATTCAGCCTACTGTAAAACACGGAGGAAAGGGCGTAATGGTATGGGGTTGTATAGCGTCTTCGGTGGTTGGGGAATTAGTAATAATAGAAAAAATAATGGGTAAATATCTATATTTAAATATTTTAAAAGAGAATTTACAGAAAAGCGTGGAAAAGTTGGATCTTGGGGCAACATATTACTTCCAGCAAGACAATGACCCCAAGCACACTGCCTATATAGTGCGCCAGTGGATACTATATAATGTCCCACACATTTTAAAAACACCTCCCCAATCCCCCGACGTCAACCCTATCGAGCAAGTCTGGCATGAACAAGAAAAGGGTCTCCACAATCACAAAATTACATCCATGGAAGGGTTAAAAAAAGCATTAAAAGAAGAATGGTCAAAATCTCTCCCGAAATATTGCGCAAGTTGGTACATTCGATGCCACGAAGACTCCAAGAGATTATCAAACACAAAGGCCTTCATACGAAGTATTAAAATACATGCACATTTAATTAGACTTTATTATAACCAACTGTACGAATACTTTTGTCCCTACAAAACGAATACACATTTTGATTTTTTTTTTATTTACTATATGTTTTTTAGTTTTTACTACCTGTTATATATCTGTTATCTACAAATATAAGTGTTCTACAGAGCACATTCGAAAGTTTGTTTAATACGTTTTTCTTACAATCGTAGAACATTATCTTCCCCTGGACTTACTGTACGAATACTTTTGTCCCTGTGTAAGCATATAAAAAATGTTTACCTGGGCTCGCAGAGCGACCCTTTGTCGACCTACAGTCGTGTATAGTTCTCTATACATAGGCGCGGGGTGCATTATAAATACACAAAATGTATTTATAATACCGCGCGCCTATTCTACAATTTTTTATGCTATAAGCACTTAGATGAATGAACTACAATAGAGTATAGAAACACGTCTCCATAAAATATAATCTCATCTTATCATTTTTATCTATTGCTTTGTCACTTTTATACATGCGTGACCACTTTTATATTTTTATTTTGCACAATTCAAGGTTTGAAAGACAAAAGAGACAACAATGGGGTGTTCCATTAAAAAAATAGGTATATGCATGCATACAGCTCCTTAATTTTTAATAACTTTACGAGTTTTAAAAAATTAGGAAAAAATGTATTATATTTATTTTTTTCCAAATTTTTACCTTAAAAAATACGTGTGATAGAGGGTGGGGGGTCCGAATTAATATTACAAAACAATGATAAACATTATTTAGTTTGACTAAATATGATGTTAAAAATATAAACATAATTTTTATAACTAGTAACCTTGGTCAACATGAGGAGCAAGCAGACCTGCAAAATGCTCTTTGTCCATTTTTACTATTTTTAGTATAAAGCAAAAACAGTTGGCGAAGAAACTAAATATGTTAGATTGTAAAAATATTTCTTTCATCTTGAATTACAAAAAAATTAAACTTAAACAGGTGTAGAATTTAATACAAGAGGTTTGATTTTTTTGTTAAATAAAAACAAAAAAATATTTCGACACAATGAAAGTCCAGCAAAATGGATAAATTTTATCTTTTGTGAATGTAATGATGTAAAAATAAAACAAAATAGAAGCAGAAATTATAACACCTCCTTGACATTCAACTTAAACTTTATTTAACCCATTTTCAATAAAATATAGAAGTTAATCACAGCAACTCTGTTATTCAAGATTATTACATTCACCTGTTGTCACACGTACTGAAAAGTTCACTATATACTATTAAAATTATTGTAATAATGAATGACAATTAAAATAAACTTTGTTTCGCGTTTGTAAACAAATTCTTATGTCAACGGACAAAGAGCATTTTACCTGTATAGGCACTTTCTGTGGCGTATTTATAATGGGATTAAGCACAATATAAATATCCAATTTATGTTAAATAGATATATTTATAATGCATCTTGGTCATGAGAATGTAGTGTCATTTGTAGTTGAAAAAGTGAAAATTTTGACAAAGCGAATTTTGCAGGTCTACGTCTCACATATAATGGCGAAAACAATAAGATATCCTGTTCGTTTTTGGCACATAAAATGTTGTAGATCAAATAGGCAAGGGGACAATTTTTTTTTTATTACTTTAATAACATCTACAGTTTAAAATAATTGACCCGTATTTTTTTTTTTTTATTAAATGTCATGCTTAAAAAAAATTCGTAAAGTTTAAGCGCTCTTTAAACGGTCAGATATTCCCGCATTTTCCCAAGCCAATTGTATTGGCTAGTATTCGCCGTGACGTAACAGCGTAGACAGCACAGATTCAGCGAGGAAACAAATGCTGCATTGCCATGTTTCTAAATAAGATAATATTGTGTTGATGTAAAGCAATCCTTTATTATAGTATTATATTTCAGTATTAGTAAACCATTAGACATTAATCGATGGTTAAATATAGGGAATGCTTACATGCTTTGTGTCTATATTTGTGTTAAAAGAAATTATTTTAAAAAGCCAGATATTAAACTTCAGGGAACATGCTTCTTTTTTAGAAATCTGGCAACGGAGCTAGTTGAATATTTAACCTTATGTTTTGTTTGTTGTTTTGTATATCATTATATTATTTTGAAACTTAAATGTCTGTAAAGAAATGTTTTGTACCTGGTTGTGGAAATGTTAGTGAAGTTACAGTTACGCAAATTTACATTATCAATAATTATAACCCCTGCACTATAATAACCTTGTTTTAGTTTTCTACCCTGGAATGCGCGCGTCGTATCTACGCTGTTACGTCATTATGAGACCGCCGATTGCTTTCATTTGAAATACATCCTCATTTCCAGCATTTTCATTTCACAATTAAACAAAATATGGTTACTAAAATTATATTTTAGTAATATTTATAGTGAATTAAAGGTCTCTACTATAATACCATGATGTTTCTTTTTGTAATTTTGATTACAGTCCCCTCGCCTATTGGCCTAGTGGTAATTGTAGACAATCTATCATATTGCATATCGTATATAAAAATATGTTAATTAAGTACATTTTTAATTTTTCGTTGGGAATTCTTAAGAATTATAAAAGACCCGACTGATAACCTTGTTATTTCTTTTTCGGTACAGAATAAGAAACATACCAATAAAAAGCGACTATGGCAGTGGCGTGTCGTGACTTTTATAAACGGGGAAGCTGTTACAAAATAAATAACTATCTTATTTAAAATTTAGCGGGATTCTTTGGCTTCGTTTTGCAAATTCATCAATGATGTCATCATAAAGCTTATGCTTTAGTGACATTTCGTGAATTAGTTCCTTTTCTATGGATAACAGTGCTAGATTAATCAATCTTTCTTGGCCAGTAGAATTTCTAATGAAGTTTTTAAGTCTTTCTAACGCGAAGAAACTACGTTCGGTCGATGCATTTGTGGCGGATATAGTGAGAGTCAATTCACATAATTTAAGAATTTCAAGGTAAGCTTGATTTAGTCCACAGTCATTAAAGGATTTCCTTAAGTCACAAACACTATTTTTATTTATACCTTCCGATGTGTTGTATATCCCTGAAAGTTTAGATGGCAATGCAGGAAATTCAAAATATTGTGTATAATTTTGTTCAAAGAATAAAAAGCACCTTCTGGAATTGTAGTAGTATGGCCATTAAAATTTGTTAACTCTAAAAATTTTAAGTTGTTAAAATCATTGAATCCGTGTGTGTGGAAATATTGTCAATTATTCTGAAAATAATCTCCGACAACACATTTTTTAGTCTCCTACAATATCAGTACGTAACTGGTGATCCAAATAAGCCTCCCATCCCCATTTTCTCGGTTATTTGGAAAGATACGAAAAAAATGCTTTTTGTAGGGTTTTTAAAAAAAGAATCCAGACACATTAACAGAAAAACAACTGAACATCAAATAAAAAGGATGGAGGCCTAAGTTATATCTTTTTAAATGGAAGTACCCAAATATTTTTCCATATTTGAATAGGGCGTCTTATTCTGATTTCAAATATATATACTTTTTATGTAGTATCTTCAGTAAATATTCCGATTATCGATTATTTCCCAAAAGAAAATACGTTGCTTAACAGATATCAAGAAATATTTTCTAGGTGGCCGTGATAACAAAACAACAATTAATATTTTGACAGTTTTGCTCATTTAATAATTCAACAGTTTGCCAACAACTGTTACTTTTGAACGTTGCTTTGTTGGCCAAAAATAACCAATATGGATAATCATTATACTTTAGGAGAAAAATACGATATGGTAAACTTATATTTTAAAAATAATAAAAACGCTTGTGCTGCCCAGCGAGAATGTGGACAAATATATCCGAATAGAAAATTGCCTGACAGGAAAACTATTAAGTTGGGAGATAATTTATTAAACCATACAGGAGCAATTCAAAATAAAAACAAACGAGGAATAGTCAACGAAGATAGAGAATTCAGTATTTTACTCTATTTTCAAGAGAATCAAAGAAATTCAATAAGAGACGCAATGAGGTATTTGAATTTTTCTTATGGAACCATACAGAGAACTTTAAAAAAACATAAACTTAAGGATTATAGTATATTGCCTGTTCAAAAATTATTCCCTCAAGATAATGAAAAGCGGCAATAATTTTGTAGAAATATGATCAACAGGTATGACATTGATAATAATATATTTAATAAAATATGTTGGACCGATGATGCATCATTCAACACATCTGGTATATTCAACAGAAGAAATTCACATTTTTGGTCTTCCGAATATCCTCATATTTCTGAAGAGATTCAATTCCAAGGAAGGAAATCCATAAATGTTTGGTGTGGAATAATAAATAAAAAAATTATAGGGCCTATTTTTCACGAAGGCTCCCTTAGAGGACCATTGTATTTATATATGTTAAAAAATGATGTAAATAATTTATTAGAAGAAATGCAATTGCAATTCGATGTTATTTGGCAGCAGGACGGGGCATCCCCACATAATATTAATGATATTACAAAGTACTTAAACACAGCATATCAAGAATGGATAGGAAAACGAGGAACTATTGCTTGGCCACCTCGTAGTCCGGACCTAACGCCATTAGACACGTTTCTTTGGGGCCACTTAAAAAATATTGTTTATAAAGAAAGAAGCAACAACTTGGAAGAAATAAAGGAAAAAATTAGAACAGAAATACGCAATTTGAATAATAACAACGCTGTTATGGCAAATGTAATGGGAAACTTAAGTTCTGTGTATAGACCACAATGGAGGGCACATAGAGAATTTTTTGTGATATTTTATTATTAATTAACTAGCAATAAATTATTGTTAATTTACTACATTTCTGTAGCCGTTAAAGAATTTAAATATTTTCATTTACCACTCTTATTTTAATGGATAATATTATTTTTAATAAATTATCTACCACTTCAATAGTGTTCTTTAGTTATTTTCTATATTTGTAGTTTTTTTAGCTGGCTGGGCAGCATAAGCGTTTTTTATTTTTTTTTTTTCAATATAATAATTTAACTAATAATTGAGCATAAATGGGGGTGGGAGGCTTATTTGGATCATCCGGTACGTGGTTGAGTTTCTATCTTCAATTGCTCATGTTTATTCCATAGGCGATCAAATTGTTCTCTCTTAGATAAAACAATTGATTTGAATTCCTGGACTTTCTTATGCAGAACTTTTTACCATTCTATTTAATTTGTAAAACTGCAAATACGTTATCACAAAACGGAAACATTTCAAAAAAAACGAGAAGTAAAGGATTAAATATTGTCTGAACGTTATTTGTGGCATTCTTCTTTTCTTTTAGAATATGTCAATAATATTATTAAATGAAGAAAAATGTTTATCCCATTGCTCAGTAGATTTTGGCACAACGTGGTTACCGATGTTAAAAGAAGAATTGAACAAAATTAATATCGTATAATTTTTTAAGTATCAACAGTTCTATGTAAGTATCTATGGATATTACATAAACAAATAATAAATGTGTCAAGTTTTACGCTTGACATATTCTAAAAAAAAGATAAATAACTTTGAAAAAGGGAAACAGATTCGTTTTCTGAAACGTTAGGGTATCATATTATTATTTTTGTGTCTCATATTAGTTGTCAAAAGACACCCTCTGAGTAATTTTTTGACGTAAAGTCACAAGCGCAGAGGTTTATTTTTCCAGTAACATACTGGGCAACTACCTATATTTTTTAGATAACGAGGAATTATTCATGTGGTAATAAGTCCCCACAAAAGAAAAAGAAAAATTTAAAAGATTAAAGTTAGTGTCTGTTTTTAACATATCTTAATAACCTCTAGAGCAAACTACTGTTTCGTGATCCCATTCCTCCTGGTGATCTAATATTTTTTCAAAAAATCAATAAGTGGCGGGCATTATTCAAACACAGTTTGCACCAATCTACCAATATAATTCCATCGAGTTGGAGCTACTTTGGGTATTCTTTTATGAACTTCGGAATCTAAAGCACTCGTCCGTTTTGACGATTTTGAAAAAAAATGATGCGATGCCGCTGAAAGTAGAAAAAGCACCTTCAGATAGTTATAACACTAAATTAAATCGATACGCGATACAGTGTATAAAAAGTTCATTAGGGTAAGTTTGTCCTATTTTAACTTGTAGTCCCTCTAATGCATCTGCCTTTACTGCCGCTACGTCGTAACTTTGTACGACTAATTTTTAAGCACAATTAAGTTCACTAACTATAGGCTGCACAACGTTATAAAGAGTATTTGCTGTTCTTTGCCTAGAAACGCCTAAAAACCCTTAAAAGTGTTCTTTAATTTCACATTTTTTGGTAACATAACGTACAGCCTTCGATAACTGGCTAATATTTCTAACGCCATTAGTTTCAACTTGTTTAATTGCAATAAACGAAGTTTCCTCTATTTCGCCCCGTGTTTTCCTTAATACAACTTCTCTTACGCACGAAATTAAATCGTTTTGTATAACATTGGAAGTGCCTTTAAATGCTGTCAAATTTGCTAAATGGAATTGCAATGTTTCATCATATTTTGCCAGCAAATTAATGAAATCCACATAATTCCCCTTATTTGCAGAATTTTCCGATTCATCGTGACTCCGAAACCAAGGTCATGTTTACTTAGGAAACACACCACATCTATAAATCTTTTAATGGACTGAATATATGTTATAGACGACGAATGTCTTTTTTATTAATTTGTGCATATTATTTAAATTGGAAAATCCATTTTTGTTCCACAAATTCTCTTCATTTGAAAAAAAGAAGACATGGCCAGCAAAATGAAAGCGACTTCGTGTTGCAACTAGCAATAGTAATATAGTCTGTTTAGTTAACTTTGTTAAAGCTGGAGTTGGCCTACCTGTTAAAATAATTTATTTTTTATCTTTAAAATTATAAGCTGAAAATCACCTTATCAAGAAATTGCACACCTCACATTTACATAATATAGTTTCCGTCGTTTCAGAACTATTTTAAATTGAAGGACCCGACCGACGTCTCCGTGTAAGCTGTCAAGCCCACAGCTTACAGCTGCCCTATTTTTAAGTTTCTCACGATTACAATTAATTGCACTAGTCAATATAAACACTAATAATGCGAAGCAACTACCAAAAAACACTTTAGAATAAATAAACTAAACATATGGATCGTACATCGTAACACCTTTGCGTTTACTCACAAAACATTATACATTTACCGTGTAAGAATACAGCTTACATTCGAACAACTCACTTCGGAACCGTTCGAGCGGTATCAGCATCGCATTTTAAAACATTTGTTTTGACACATATCAAGTTCATAAGCGCCGTCGAAAAAAGAGATTGGGAGCACTAAGAGCAATAAATAATATGTTTTATTATTTTATGATTCTTGTAAGGGAAGCTGCGTTTCGCTAGCTTCCATGGAGAAGACGCCACTGGACTATGGAATCTTTTCCCTGTGTTTATGAAGCGTCTGTCCAAATTTCAGAAAGATTTATTTTATGCAAGGCGAGTCATATTTTTTGGAAGAAAAAAACCGGTTTCTCTACAAACACTATTAAAAGTAGTTTGTTTAACGTGTGTTGTCAGTGTTAGAAATGTCATTTTATGGCACCGGTGTTAAAAGTGGTTTACTTTAACATCAGTGATAAAAGTGAATTTTTTGGATGCCTTGATTGCGAAATTTAAACCAAATATACTTTGAAATTTGAAATTTTCATTTAATTCTTAATTTTTTAGTACCTTTAGTCTACTTTTAATAGTGTTTATAGAAAAAATAGTATATGAAATGCGTGTTAAAAGTGACTTTATCTTGTTCGAAGGAATGGGCCATTCCGCTGCGCGTCGTGTTCCAAACTTCCCTTAGTTCCTTTCTCACAAAATAAAATATTACTTTTAATACTTATAAATGGCTGTTAAATAATTTTTTGAAATATTTCTCAAACAATTCGGTATGGTAAATCATCTGTTATATTTCCCTGTTATAAAAGTTTGTGAAGATGTCCAGTGGCATCAAACTAGAGGAAGTGCCCCCTTCTTTATATCACAATTTTTACGCCACTGAGTGCAACTTTTTTGGATTCTTTAGTATTTTTGTACAAACTTTTTGCAGGATAAACCAGTTTAGAGATAAATTAAACAAATATTTACAAAACACCCTTATCTAATCACTATTTTTGGTCATAGTGTTATTGCTGTTATTCTCACGGCATTTTTTCACTGACTGTACTTTTATGCACTCGATGTATGTATCTCTATTTTATTTTAACATAAGTTTAAAGAAGGAGAAAAATATGCATAAAAGTGTAGTAAGTGGAAAACACTATAACCCCCGGTATTATCAACATTTTAAAGGAACTTTTAACTTATAGGAACGTTTTAATGACAGGAAAATGTATTACCAGCAATTCCAGCAAAACTTAAATCGAGATATAAATACGATAACCATTAAACCTAATTTTTACTAATTTTTATGTAAACTATAGGATTGCTATCTGATATTTTAAATATATGAAAGAAATTTGCTTTTTAATGTTTCAAAAATATTTTATTAGAAACTCTACACGTGTTTCGGCTTTTTAGGCCTTTGTCAAGAGTACAGGGAATACTCTTGACAAAGGCCTAAAAAGCCGAAAACACGTGTAGTTTCTAATAAAAATATTTTTGAAACATTAAAAAGCAAATTTCTTTCATATATTTAAAATATTTAATGATGTTTCACAAGGAGCCAACCGCAGAATCAGTTCAGTGTATTGCTATCTGATATTTTTATATGGTTTGTAATACATTTTCTTGTCACTAAAACTCCCTTAAGGTTAAAGGTCCCTTTAAAATTTTGGTAAAATCGGGTGTAAGTGTTTTAGTGGATTTGTTTGCAGCAATGCAGAAAATCCGAATGAAGTGTATTATGTCATAACATAAGTCCACTTCGAACAGTATTTTTAATACGTAACTATGTGCACTTTTTTATCATGTTTTGTTTACCTAATTAATGATTTAACTATATGAAATCAAGCTTTACAGCTAGTTCATTATAATATTATTCTGTTCTGTATACAATTTATTAAATATCTCCAAGACTCTTTCTTGTGAAGTGAACTAACCTACTGAAAACACGGGAGGGATTACATATTTCAAACACTTGTACATACCTCTACAACATAAAGCATTGCTGGTGAACTCAAAAGGTTATTCAACTCAAATACCTTAACCAAAGATTAAACTGTGATATGAATTCTGAGATAGGAAATGACAATTAAATCTGTCTTTCATCAAGAGAAAGTTGAGTTTCCGAATAGTCTAGTTTGTCTAATAAATATTTCGTGTGTTAGTTTTATTTATAATAAAATAAATTTTATCATGTTTTTGGCATTTTTTTTTTGTCTATTCCACTAGATTTTTTTTCAACTGTAATATAAAGCTGCGATTCTCGTCTAAATTTACCGATTTTAAATTCTCTCAACAAATAACTTGGAAGAGCTTTTTTTCAGTACGTTTTACAATCTGTCAAAGGTATAAAAAAAAGTTCCATTGATTGGTGTCTCGCCGATGTGAAGTTATTATTGTTTCATTTGCCACTTGTGCGTATTTTTGAACATAATAAGAACCCGTAAAAAAAAATACCTATTTAACATTGTTTTTGAGAAAATCCCGAAAAACTTTAAATCGGAGAAATTTGTATTTTGCGTATATATACAGGGTGCGCCACTTAAAACTCCCCAGACTCGTAACTTTATTATTTTTTAAACGACAATCATGTTGGACATATTAAATTGCAGATATCTTTAAAGCCTTTAAACATACATATAGGGAGATTTAAAAAAAAAATTCTTTTAAAAAATTGTTACGAAAAGAAAATTAATTTCCTTGAATATTTTTTTACCTCACCCTGTACATAAACTGTGTTAATGTTTTCTTATAAAGGTTTTAATTAGCCTCGATTTATGTTATTACGTCATATTCGAAATTCTTTTTTGGTTTTAGAGAAAAAAGTGAAAAACACTCTTTTCGATTCTAAACTGATTTTTGTTTAAATAAATTTGAAAAGAATGTGAATAATAATTGTATGCTTTATTTGTAAAAGACATATCATAACAAAACAGCAACAACAAACAAAAAAAAAATTTTTAAAAACAAGCTTTTATTAAAATGTAGCAAAAAAGGAAATTGCATTACAAATATTGTTCAAAATTCAAAATGACGATTTGTTGCTCGAGTGATAGGCGAATTAATATTTAACTGTAAACAAATTTACACAACTCTGATTTTTGTTTGAATATGACATATCAAAACTTCCATGGCTAACTTAAAAAATGTAAATGAATATTAATACTACCAAAGATGGTTGATTTATTAAATCTAAGAGAAATAGTACAGACCTCCTCAAAAGTGAGGATGTTTATGCAAATATGTCAGAAAAAGTATTGTTTACATGTGTTTTACAAATAAAGCATAGAAGTATTCTTTTCAAATTTATTTAAAAAAAAAATCAGTTTGGAATCGAAACGTGCTTTTTTTACTTTTTTCTCTAAAACCAAAAAGAATTTCGAATATGACGTACTTAATAACATAAATTGAAGCTAATTAAAAACTTTATAAGAAAACATTAACACAGTTTATGTACAGGGTGAGGTAAAAAAATATTCAAGGAAATTAATTTTCTTTTCGTAACAATTTTTAAATTTTTTTTTTAAAAAAATCTCCCTGTATGTATGTTTAAAGGCTTTAAAAATATCTACAATTTGATGTGTCCAACATGGTCGTCGCTTAAAAAATAAGAAAGTTATGAGTCTGGGGAGTTTTAAGTGGCGCACCCTGTATATATGTATATATATATATATATATATATATATATATATATATATATATATATATATATATATATATATATATATATATATATATATATATATATATATATATATATATATATATATATATATATATATATATATATATATATATATATATCTATGTAACGGAATCTTTCAACGTAATTTTCACCAACTTCAAGACGTCTGATTAAATTGAAAATTTGCACACGTATTAAGGACCGATGACAATACAATAATTTGAATGCGTATCGACACATTTCTCTTTAAAAAATATTTTCTAAGAGGATGTCAAAGTTGTGTGATCGGCGCATTCGCCAAAATATCGCATCCATGATAAGTTGGCAGAAAGCTAACCACTAATTGAATACCGCAACTCATACTATACTTGAAATACAAGATGAACTAGTTACCAATTTAATTCTGTCGTTTTGTCAAAATATACAGCAATTCAACAATAGCAATACAATAATTTGAAAAAAAAATCCGAAATAAATGCAAATCAATAAATTTTGAAAAAAATTTTAATTATAAAATTTCGACAAAAAATTCTTGAAGACTATTACATTTGTTTTCGTTTCATGATTAAAAATTAAAAAAATAAATTATAGTTTAAAAAACTAAAAAACACGCTTTAATAGCAAACCGAACTAAAAAGTAAAAAATAAGAATGAAGTGATTGACAAAAAAATTCATTTTATTGTAAAAACCGAGGGGTAGTTTTTACTATATTTTTATGATAACTCTACTTTTATTAATAGCTACCAATAAAATATTTATAACAATTGATATCAAGCATCCCACGCTTTTTTACAATAAAATGAATTTTTTTGTCAATCACTTCATTCTTATTTTTTGCTTTTTAGTTCGGTTTGCTATTAAAGCGTGTTTTTTTAGTTTTTTAAACTATAATTTATTTTTTATCTTGCTTTCTTTGCGTTAATACTGTTGCTTCTTTCAGTGAGATGACTGTATGTATGTTTCCGTAAACTAACAGATTTATTGAAATAATTTTTAATTTTCCGATATTAACATTTTGATATTTGCCTCATAGATACAGCGTGAGTCTTTAAATTCAATGATGAATCCATCAAATGTTATCTCAACTCTTTCATCAGTAATATATCAAAGATAAACTGAAGGGATTCAAAAGGTTTTACAAAACAGCGAAAAATCCAATTTTTGCGTATCCGTTTAGGTGAAATAATTTTGACAGCAAATTCTACTCATCAAAAACAATAAAAATGTTCCTGTGAATTCATATCTGGAAAAAATTTCTAAAGGATTCATAGCCTCTAAAGTAGTACCCCAAAAAATATTTTTCCTAGTTACATATTATTGTGTGATAAAAAAAACATTATTTGTAACTGTTCTCAGATTTTTCAGATCAACCATAGTGTGTTTACATGTGACAGAGAGGGGCTGTCATTATTTTAATTATCAGTAACAAATTTGGCAAATTGTTACTAAACTATTCCTTGATAAAAACTGAACAAAAAAAATGCATTTAGAAAATACTGGTCGTCTTTTCAAAAACAAGTGTTTTCCTTTTTCAGGTTTTATCAAAATAATGTGGCATCATCGACTTGTCAAAATTCTTAAAGGGAAAATATTTCTGTTAACAATAGTTGACTACGAGGAATATAATGTGAAACGTGGTTGAGATAAAAATCTTAAAAAATTACAACGTTTTTTGTCACTGAAGAAAATACTTATATGGAGTGTTTCTAAAAACGTATGTCATCGCTTAAGCGGAGATTTCTCACCCAAAATAAGACAAATATTTCCTATCACCACGGATACGGAAACGCTTCGTTACTGAGTTACGAAACGATTTTAGCAGTTTGGATATTTCGATTGTGAAAAGTACTTAAAATACTACAGACATATTACACAGTGGCGTACATATTTTTTTAAAAGAATTATTAAATTGCAAGTCCGTGCGCACGTCCCTGATGAAGCTACCCACGCCATTTTAATACAATAATATGTAGTATTTTAAGTACTTTTTACTGTCTAAATATTATTCAAATTGCCAAGGTCGTTGCGGAGATACACCATTCTTGCAACTATTGAAAGATTATTTTTGATTATAAACATATTTTCTTGATTGAAAAAATATCTAATTATAACAATTTTTGAGTTATAAATTAAATTTCCTAAACATATGACTCGTCCTAAATACCATATAGATTTAACATAGAAAATTATAGGCAATACTGATGCTTATTTTCTTTTATTATAGTTTATACAGGGTGTTTCAAAGCTAAATGTAAGTACAGAACTGTGGACAGATGGTTCCAAATTATCCATCATTAATGAGTTCATCTCCTTCGCTGCTGAGATACAGGACATTTCATGATTTTGTCCAAATCTTTCTTTGGTCATAATCTTTGAACCGGCCTGTATAATCGATTCATACGTATATTTTACTTATTTTTCTTAACAAGACTTCGTAAACAACAAAATCAAAATCCAGGTCTGGATTTAAAAATATACTCTTTTTGATTTTTTTGAACAATAACACTCTGTATAGCATAAATTTGATAACCCGTTTAGAAATTCGAATATATCATTAAAAAATAAGCGAAATGACGTACTTTTATAATTCCCACACTTTCGTCATATTCTAAATACAGCCCTGTTTTTAACATAAGAGGAAATTGTTGAAAAATAGTAGAAAGCATATTTTGTTAAAAAATATTTTTAATTATTAAATTCGCCAAATGTACAATTTTTAGAAAAAAGCAAGATTAAATTTTTAATACTTCTTGACTTAAACCAAAGTTTATATTATTCAGTAAACTTGCTAAACTTTCGAAAAAATAAAATCAGATGTACTATTTCCTGAAATATTAAATTCAATAAGAAATGTTAAAAATTTGATTTATTATTAATTATTTTTTGGCGCAAACATATTTAAATTTATAAAAAGTATTGATTGTTACTATTTATGAATCTCAAAAAGGCAAGTATCATGGCCAATAGTATTTTTTATGAATTATTTATTTCTTTTAATAGCTAGACAAAATTTAATAAAATGATACTTCCGTTTTTATTTTGTGGAATTTTTATGTCAAGAAAGAACGGCGGTATTAAAAATTTAAACCTACTTTTCATTAAAAGTTAAATACACATTTGTATATTTACAAATTAAATATATTTTTTAAAAAAATTGTTTTTCATCAATTTCCTCTTATTTTAAAAATAAATGACTAAAGTGTGAGAACTATAAAAAGTACGCCATTTGCTTTATTTTTTTATGATCTGTTTAAATTTCTAAAAAGATTTTCAAAACTATGGGTGTTGTTTTTTAAGAAATCAAAAACAGTACATTTTTAAATCCGAACCTGGATTTTGATTTTGTTATTTATGAAATTTTGTCAAGTAAAATAAGTAAAATATATGTAACAAGTATGAACTGGTTATACAGGATGATTCAAAAGTTAACCTCAGTTATAATCAAAGAAAGACATGGCCAAAATAATAAAACGTCCTGTATCTCAGTAACGAAGGAGATTGAATCACTAATCACTATTATTTGGAACCACAAAGTGCTTTAACTGACTTATCTCCATGGTTAACTTATGTACATTTAACTTTGAAACACCCTGTATATTGAAAGAAAAACTAACACGAGAGGAAAACTTTATAAGTTAAGCCTACAATTTTAGTTATAGTGTGACTAGATTTGATATACATATGTATGTATGTAAAGGCCAACATCTTCTTCAGACATAACTATATATCAGCTAAAGGCATTTAAAAGTTAAAACATCACTAATACTTACAGTTAAAACAAGAATAATAAAATATATAATAGGTTACTGATATTTGTATCTTATACATTTTTTACATGCCTAGAGTTTCTCATTACATTACACCAACACCGGTTTGTCCATCTGATAGCATCAAACGTATTCCTATCCGTTTCATTTCTGTGTGAGAAACGGAAAGTTTATAATCACATGTAATGATAAATTCTCGTATGATTTTAGCACAGCATTTATTAAATATTACTCATATGGGCGCACCATTGAATTATTTAATAATAATTACATTCTAACATGGTATGTGTATAGTAAAAATTCTTACCTTGCCAAATTCTTCACCCATATCCGACCACGTTCGGGACCTACCTATTAAACAAAAGAAAGTGAAAATAATATTCTACATTAATTTAATCAAAAGTACCTTAATGGCCCTTTCCCTAAAACAATTCGTCTCTCCCATCTCATCATATCACCACTGAAAACTTATGTCCCAATTCACAATAATAAAGCCACTAAAACAGAACAAAATAAACACACATTTTCCAACAACATAATTGCACAATTTGGAAAAATATATAATGTTTAAAAACTGCACTAGAAGTAAAATGTTTCAAAATGTAATTGTCTCAACTCTCAACACTGACTGAGTTGCCAAATAACTAACTAAAGGGAGATGACACATATCTGGTGATAATTTTTTTGCCTGGTCTACGACACAGTATTTTATGTAAGGTACGTTGTTTTTGTGTAGAAAAACGCATAGCAAAAACTAGACTTGTTTATGTTTATATAGCTTCTTTGTGGCACTCTGTTGAATATCTATAGGAAATTAACTATAGCAATGGTTAATAATAATAGTAATAATTAATTAATAATAATAGTATAATAATAATAGTAATAATAAACTATAGTAATGATTGCACTCTGACGTTGTTGACTGTGAATACATACTTGACTAACATTTTACAACGATCTGATACCTATCACAATTATTATTTACTTGCATTCTAAAGGTTTGCTGGACAACTTCCTGTTGACGTACAGGACAAAAAATATATATACATATAACATTGCGAGGTGTTTAACAAAAAACTTAAAATTTTGCTTCAAATTTAAAAAAATATAGGGCAGATTAGGGTAATAAAGAGAAAATATAATTTCCAACTTTAAACGCACTGCTTGTTCCAGTAAATTTTATTTTATAAATAAAAAGAGGCATTTTCTCGATTCATTTATATTAATTTAATTAATGAGTACGACAAGGATAACATACTTCCTCATTCATTTATGCAATTTTAATTCAACGCAGGTTGGGGCTTTTGTCCGTTGAGTAGTTGTTTCCTGTAAATCTTA
This sequence comes from Rhamnusium bicolor, assembly GCA_029963845.1. Taxonomy (NCBI): domain Eukaryota; kingdom Metazoa; phylum Arthropoda; class Insecta; order Coleoptera; family Cerambycidae; genus Rhamnusium; species Rhamnusium bicolor. The sequence continues at coordinate 23,731 of JANEYF010003079.1, read as the reverse complement.
GTCAGTATATAGGTTAGCCCATCAGGGTTAGAGGTCGCAGCTTTTGGTACCTGCTTAGCAGGTCGCTATCAGTCGCTAAGGCACCAGTGATGTCTGACGGGTAGTAGCACTGACCACCAGAGGGATACACTTATCGCTCACTATGTCTGTCTTGCTTAATTTGCTTTAGGCTAGCCTGGTTTGCTATTATTATTTGTGTTTCCATTACTTATGGCATACTGACGAAAACATAAGTTCAAAACCGCTCTATGTCTAGCGAGGAATTGACAAATGATCTTAGCTACCAAATATATGCAGGTTTAATTCAACACAAGTTGGGGTTTTTGTCCGCTGAGTTGTTGTTTCCTGTTAATCTTATTCAGTGTTTTTGTAGTTCCATAAAAATATTAAATGACCTGAAAAATTGTACGGATTTTAGTTATTTTGGTTTTTTTTTTAATTTATTTGGTTGTGTATACAGGACGTTCGGCTTTAAATTTCCCAACATAGAGATCTCGCTTATCTTACATCCTTTTTTGTAATTGCTTTTCTCGCAGAGTTCGATATATCGTAGCTCAAGCTAGTGATGGGCACTATCCAGTGACTTGAACTACGAATAATTACTGAATGAATGATTCCAACTATCGAATGAATGCATTCGAATAAATTCATTCAATTATAACTTTTCTAGAAAACATCATCTGAATGATATTGTTAACTTACTAATTAATGCTGCTGAGTTTCACTTCTCATAAAAAATGGGTCTTTAGAATCAGAACCGACATAGTCTTGTATCAGTCACATTCACGAATTTCTTAAAATTATATTAAAAAATTCGTGGTCACATGCCATCATCAGTTAGTTGGCAGTTGCGTTTTGTTTTCCGTTTATTTTGTTGTTTACACTGTTTTCGTGTCACATAATAAAATGTGTCTCTTATCTATGAATAAAATAGCGTCTCCGTCTATGCATATTCATAACTTCCATTTTTAAATGCAACATTTTTTAAATTCATTCATTCGTAATTCAACTATCGAATTATTCGAATAAGTACCAACTATCGAATTATTCGATAGTTCCCATAACTAGCTCATGCATTCGTTTTTCTTAGCCACCAGGTGAACAATTTTAAGGTGTCACTTTCAATAAATTCACTCTCTTTAACACTTAGCATATAAATATATCACGTATTATTCCATACGCACCGAGCACTACGTAACACAAGAAGTGTAAATCGCGACACGTATGTCAATTCTGTCAAATCAGCAAAATATGTCCGAACCAGTCTAATTTACCAACTGCCGCGGTGCCGGTCACGTAAACAAAGCATGTTGATGGTAGGATAGTTTTTTGTTTTGTAACATTTATTCTACTATAACATTTCCGTTTCTAATTTTAAATTTTTTGTCAATTTTATTTTTTACATTGTATTTTTGCATAAAGTCACAAGTGTTATGTCGGGTTACGCATGTCTACCTTAGAAAACCCCAACAGGAGCAAGAAAACAAAAATTGCGGGTCACCGTCATGTTTTGTTAATGCAGCTGGGAGAAGGCACCGATTTCCAGCGCCGGTTATCAATAAGCAGGCAGCCTGTTTTCTTCCTGTGCGTACGGGTCTAAAAACGGAAAAAGTTTGAAGAAGCATGAAAATTCAAGATAGCAGGGATTTGTTTCTAATAAGCTAATGAATAAATCCTCCAAATTTCAGCTTCTTACTTGAAATATTCAGGTAAAAACCTATATGACTGTACTAAAACTGTACTAAAACTATACTGGACCTTATAAAGGGCAAAATGCTCTAAAAAAATCGGGTTTTTATTTTACTGTGATTGTCCATGCTTGAAAATCTAATTTGAAAATGTGCGCACAATCTAAACTGTTGATGTTTCGAAAATAATCATTTGAACCTTCTTTCATATTTGTTATATATTTTTTTAAGAACAATCAAAATTTATTATATACCGGGTGTAACAGGATCATGGTACACCCCCTTTTTCTACTTTAGTTTAGAAGATAATTGATTGCAATTTGGGAAATCCTATATACATAATAAGAGGCACTTTTTGACATACAAGTGATTTTTTTTCACTTCTGGTTTCGCCGGAAGTGACATTAACTTTCGATTTTTAAATGGAACACCCTGTATATTATTGCATTTTTGAATTCTGCATAATTTTCTAAATCCAACGATACCAAAAGTGACATTTCAAACGTCAATATTTTTTATAATATAATTTTTAGTTTTCCATTTAAGTGTGCCATGACAGTTCCGATTTATTCTAAATGACCCGTGTAATGTTAGAAAAATCGAAATCCCATCAAAAATACTAAATTACGTGATTTATGAGCAAATAAAGTTCAGCAAAATGGTTTTTGGGGGAAACTCAATTTTTTCAAATGGAACCATATTGGTACCGTAGTACTATTCATAAGGAATTTATTCATATGTCCTATGAGCAAAATCGGTCCCAACGTCAAAAAAATATATAGTGACGTTCCACCAATGTGACTTTTTTGAAACGTCAAAGTGACTTTTTTGAAACGTCAAAATGTTACTTTTTTGAGACGTCAAAAAATGTGACTTTTGAAACGTCAAAAATTACTTATATTGTAAACTCCACCACACGTCGAGGTAAAATTTGAAATAGATGAAATGACCTAGGTACGGTACATTTCAATATATTGGATTTGTCGATCGATCTGTTTGAAAAAAGTCAAAATCCAGTTATTAGACAGTATATTCACAGACCACAGTATCAATTTCTGTTCCACAAATACAAATAAACGAGTATTATAAAGAAGACTATACAGAGTGTTTCACTTGAAATGGTAACACCCCAATAACTTTTTTATGTATGGTTAAATTTCAAAAGAAAAAATGTTTCTTTACATGTAGCTTTTAACGCTCTTTTAAATGGTCAAACAACATTTTAGCCTAATTAAAATAGTAGCCTATTGTGATAAAAAATAAAGCGAAAAATTGAAAAAAATATGTTAGGGTTTTTTTTTTCGAAAAGGTTTATTGAGAAAACTTATTAGCAGTAAAATTAATTTTAATGTTATTATCACGATTGCAATGATTTATTATCAATACCAAATTATTATGAGATTGGTCACATAAAACATTGATGTCATTATGTCACACTATTAAAATATTGGTGATATTTATTGTTTAAATAATTTTTTTGAGTTCAGCGTAGTATTTTATGGAAAATAAAGATGGTCTGTTACAAGAAAATGAAGGCTGGTAGAGAAATTCTGACTACATATTCAAGATCAACACCTCCAAAAACATAAGAGACAGTAATAGTTGTGCACATAAGAAAATCACTGTCGACCAGTGTAATAAGTTTTGATGCCAAGATAATATTATTGGGTTCTTTGTTTATTTTCATTAGTAGATACATTATTAAAATAATTATAAATTTTCTTTTAACTGTGCTTAAGCATTTTCTAATTTAATGGAATTGGACCAAAGGATATCAACTACATAGTAATAAAGTGTGTGACCTACATACTTTAAATCAAGAAACAATAAAATGTAATTGACACTAACATGTTTCTAATAGATTTTAAAACTTAATATATGCATAAAATTCAAGGTTTGGTATAAATTTAAGTAACAAATTGATAAATTGGTAAATAGACATTACAGTATGGTTTAAAGTTTAAATATCTTGTCATATTACGAAGTGCTTTTCTTTCTAGCCGGCCCACTAATTCTAATTTAGTAGTTAGAACCATTAGAACCATACATAGATTATACAACCCACAATAAACAGTTTATCAACGAAGTCTCAACAAAAAGGTCGAAGTAATGATGTTATTTCCGTTCTTGTAACTACCACCCAAATTTAATTACTACAGAAAAATCTCAAAACAATTTAAAATGATTAATCTACACTCAGTTCCAAAAAAAGTGACGCACTTGATTTTTGACCTAACTTTTTTCCTTTTTTTTTTAAACCAGTGGGTCGATTTTTAATTATTTGTTGGTAGGTAATTCCTTTGTCTTTCAAAAAAAAAAAAAAAAAGAGGTGGACATTTTTTCAAAGCCTCCTGGATGGTAGTGGAAAAACTCGAACCATGTTTTTTTCTTAATTTTTGACTCACTCTGTGTGTTAATCAAGTAATGGTGCTTACACTCTGTATGAAAGACGCTTCTTTTACGAGCACTTTGTTTTTTTATTCATTGATTTATCTCTAAAATTGTCCGAATTACAGCTCTTTTGCTGAAACCTTGCGTATTACCAACTTTCTGAATTTATCGAAACAGTTTTGTAATGAAATAAACTGATACGAATTTAAAAAAACATTTTTATTAAACACAAAATTATAAACTGGGATAACTGCTTAATACCGTGTATTGCCACCCCTAGTAACTCTAAGAGCTTCTAATCTACGCGGCATACTGGAAATTAGGTTTCTTATCGTTTCCATTGGTATACGATCCCATTCTTCCACTAATGCATCTGCCATTTCTGCGAGACTTTCCGGAGGCCTCTCGCTAGAACGTACCCTTCTCCCTAATTCATCCCACAAATGTTCTATAGGGTTCATAAAGGGGCTTCTCGCAGGCCACTGTAATGTGGTGATACCCGTAGCTTCTAAAAAGTTTCGCACTATTGCTGCGGTGTGTGGTCGGGCATTATCCTGCATCGATATAAAATTATTGCCCACTAACTCTGCATGAGGTAAGACATACTGCTGTAAAATATCAATGTAGATTAGGCCTGCCAACGTCCGCCTCACCGGAAAAACATGAAGGGGTGTCTTTCCATTCATTGAAATCCCTCCCCACACCATAACCGACCCACCATTAAAACTTTCGCATTCTGTTATTAAATTCTGATTAAACCTTTCACCAGTCCTTCTCCACACTCTTTTTCTTCCATCCACCATGTTAAGGCAAAACCTTGACTCATCCGTAAACAAGACATTCGACCATTCAGGAATATTCCATTCTCCATAATTTTGAATGAAATTTCTTCTAGCAGCACGATGTTCGGGCAATAATTTAGGACCTTGTGCAGGTCTCCTAGCTTTTAAATTAACTTCTTTTAGACGTTTACATACCGTCTGCTTACTTACTGCAACACCACGAATTCGTCGAAGATCTTGCTGAGCATTTACCGCAGTATTTGATCGGTCCCGTAATATTCGCAATCTCAAGAAGCGATCATCTCTTGGAAAAGTTTTTCGAGGGCGACCAGAACCCACCCTTCGAGCAGCGCTTCCTGTTTGTTCGTACTTGCGGATCGCTCTACGAGCAGTTGCTTCATGGACTCCCACTGCACGAGCGGCGTAACGTTTACTACGCCCATCGTTTACTAAAGCAACTAATCTTGCTACTTGTTCAGGATTAATTTGAGGCATTTTATGTAATTTTAGTCTCTAAAACTTTTTAAATGAAACTTAATTAATGACACAACGACAAAGAGTCAAATATGGAGGCATACAACAAATTAATTGCTATGGCAACAACGACAATTGTTTTTTTAAAGGCAATGTGATCCTACAACGAAATAAATTTGTGGCATATACGCAAGATTTCGGCAAAAAAGCTGTAATTCGGACAATTTTAGAGATAAATCAATGAATAAAAAAAACAAAATGCTCGTAAAAGAAGCGTCTTTTATACAGAGTGTAAGCACTTTCTATACCATTACTTGATTAACACACAGGGTGAGTCAAAAATTAAGAGAAAAACATGGTTCGAGTTTTTCCACTACCGAGACTTTGAAAAAATTTCCACCTCTTTTTTTTTTTTTGAAAGACAAAGGAATTACCTACCAACAAATAAAAAAAAATTAAAAATCGACCCACTGGTTTAAAAAAAAAAAGGAAAAAAGTTAGGTCAAAAATCAAGTGCGTCACTTTTTTTGGAACTGAGTGTAGTTCACTTTGAAAGTAAGCGTCTGACATCTATCAATTAAATTTTGTGAATATTGTTTGCAATAAAGAGTTAAAAAGTTTTTTGACACTAGCAAGGACGATTACAGAAAAAATATTGCACGCAACACACCCGGAAAGTGTCTTTACTGAGCGCACCGGCATCCAGAGCTCGTTGGCGCTCGCCCCGGAAAATGCCAACTCGCCCAGTAAAGAATCACTTCCCGGACTTTTTACGTAAATAATTATTATGCTAAATATCTGAAAATAGAAAGAGCAGGGACTAATAAATAAATTATTTTAGTATAGATATTTAAAACTGTCCCTCTCAACTGAAGTGTTTCCGATAAAAAAATTTGTATTTATTTAGTTAATTCCTTTTATCGTTTTAGAGTTTGGAAACGTAACGTACTATACATACGCAATTTTCCCATATTATTATTAATTAATTTTATCGAATACACTGCGTATTATTTGTTTAAATCCTTGAAATTTTGCAAGTTTCCATACTTTTTATACGTAAGACATGTTTACTGACAGAATTAATTAGGAATAGATATTAATAATTAACAAACTCAAAATGATCACGATTCGCTAACCAGTTTATTCAGAGGCAATAATACTAGTAATTTAAAAGTCATGGGAACTCTTTTTTTCTTTTTACTTCAATTTATTGGTAGTTATCTTAATAAATTAGTTTTATAACTTATTTATCATTGCAAAATTACATTTCACTGTGGTTTCACCTTTCTAGGTAACTAACATAATTTATTTGAATTAGTGAAAGTATAAATTAGTATAATTAAACGTTCTAAAAACAGTTAGTTTTAATTTTATTAATTAAGCTTAATTAGCAAAACTGTCACTTTGTACCTATTAAACCACAAATTAGTGTGTGTATATAGGGTGTTTTTAAACCAACTAACACAAATGGTACCAGTGAATCTAGAAAGTAAACATAAGACGATTCAACCAAAGATACCTTAGTCCAAAGTTGCACCTCGACGGAGTTACAGCCTCTTGAATATTTGGGAGTAAACATGCATTTTCCTTAATAAATCCAGAATGCTTTGATGCATAATTTTGATTGTTGGCACAGGCGCTTGTCTATTGGTGGTACATACACATTGGGTCTCATGAATAAAGAGTAGCAAATGCTTTTATTACATATTTTTGGAGCAAAACCTTTGATCTATATGATTATTTTTATTTTTTTTTTCCGGTTTCCCGATGCCGGTCAGTCCTCCCGTGGGCTCCGACGCCTCACGGGAGTCGCGCCGGCGCATCAACTACAGTCACTCCCCACATCCCGCAGGGTTAGTGACTGTAGATACCAGAATCGTGTGCCCTAAGCAGACGGAGAGAACCCAGAATGACCGCCTTCTGCATTTGACCTGCTAGCCACTCGGCTGGTTTTTGGCAGACCGGTATGATCTTCAGTTCCGAGAGCAGCGTAGGCTTTATCCCTCCGAGTACACCGATAATAAGGACGACCATTTTGACCGAGTAGCCTGGGTACAGCACTTGGAGCTCGTACTGGAGATCGCGATATTTGGTCCGTTTCTCCTCCTCCTTCAAGGTGATGTTTTTCTCCGCAGGTGCCGAGAACTCGATGACATACATCACCTTGAGTTGATGGTCGAGGAGGACTATGTCAGGCTTGTTGGCTTGGATTAGCCTGACAGTCGGGAACGAGTAGTTCCAGTAAATCCGGCATTTCTCGTTCTCGACAACGGACTCAATATCTCCGGGGACGTAAGGCAGCACTGGTGTCTGGTCTACTCCGTACGAGTGCCTTAGATGGTAGTATAGCACTCGTAAGGCCGCGTTATGTCGGTGGATGTAGGCCGAAATCGCATATATGGGGCATGCAGAAAGTAAATGCATGAGCGATTCCGGCGCCTGATGGCAGGTCCTGCAGTTGATATCAGGAACCTCTACACGCCACACGCGGCTACGGTAGACCAAGGTGTTGATAACACCATCTTGGCAGGCCATAATGAATCCCTCGGTCTCCGACTTAAGCCCTGCTGACCTTAGAAAGGCGAAGGTCAGCCTGGTCGATAAACCCAGTGTTTCGATGTTTTTATAGAAGACACCATGCTGGGGTTTATCGACGTGCTGCCGAAACAGATTTTCCTGTTCGGCAGCTCTAATTCGGGCTTTCAGACGATTTGGCTGAAGTTCGGTGACTGACTCAACATCAACACCTCGCCGGCCTCCTCGCCTGATGTCAAATGCGAGACTGAGTTCATCTGCGGCTCTTTTTGCTGCCTTAAACAATCCTGCTCCCACTCCTACAGTTTCATGATGTTTCACAAACCGCAAGAGGGGATCTGAGCTCCTGAGGATGTTACATGCCATACTCAGTACTACTTTGCCATGCGTACACTCCAGGCTCAAGAGTCCTCGGCCCCCCCCGTTGACGTGGGAGGTACACACGAGGAACGGACGATCTAGGATGAATACTTCTGTGAATATTCATCATCTTGCGGGTATCTCTGTCTAATTGGCGCAGCTCATCTACCCTCCACTTTACTACTCCGAAGGAGTAGAGCAGAATCGGAACGGCAAGCATATTAGTTGCAGACACCTTGTTCTTCCCCGAAAGTTCGGAAGACCAAATCTTTCGGAGGCGGTGTCTGTACTTGCCGCGGAGAGATTCCTTTATTTGTGTTACATCCTGGATGTGCCTTTGTTGCACACCCAGGTATGTATAGGTCTCTCCGGCATCCAGATGTCTTAGGATGCTTCCGTCTGCGAGCTGCGCATCTTCAGGGAATCCCCCCGCATCGTCCTCTCTTGAGGTGGACGACTGCACATTTGTCCAACCCGAACTCCATACCAATTGCCCGCGTATATTCTTCGACCACCCTAAGAGCGTTTTGTAGTTCGCGCTCTCCGGAGGCATAATGTTTAAGATCATCCATATAAAATAGATGGGTGACCTTATGCCTCCGGTCGCTGGGTGGTCCAGATTGATATCCGCGGGTTTGGCGGATTATTATTATTATTACCATTTTCAGAGCATTTGCTTCATACTTAAAGTAAAAGCATTTGCTTTGCTAGAAGCAAAAGCTTCAAGAAATATGAATAAAACTAATTATATGAATAAAACTGCAACACCTAAGGTGCGAATTGTGGTGTTTTTAAATCAATATAGAAAATCGAACGATACACCATCAGACGCAGCACCCTTTTTAGAATGGATTAAAAAATAAGAGGGGGGTCAATTTTCTTTTAAAACAGGTACAGAGCAATAAACGAAGAGATGTCAACATTTCATGAAACCCAAATATTCCATCACCTACACACCCCTTTAGTAGAATCTCGATAAAAAATTAAAATTTCATTGGGAAACTATTTTTTTTCCAAATTAAAAATCTCGTTGACGAAAAAATATCGTCTTCAAAAAATGAAATTTCACTGAAAAAAAAATTTTGTTCAATTTGAAAATAATTTTTTGGTTAGATTCGTTAAAAAAAAATTTTTTTTGAAATTCTATAAAAAACATCTACCAAGAATCAAAATAAACATTTAGGCATTAATAAACATTAAAAAAGTAATTTAAGATTTGTTAAAACAGCACTGGCTACGATACACCATCAGACGCAGCAACCTTTTTAGAATGTATTAAAAAAAAGGTAGGTCAATTTTCTTTTAAAAAAGCTTCAGATCAATAAATGAAGAGATGTCGAAATCCCATGAAATCCAAATCTTCCATCACCCCTTTAGTAAAATCTCGATAAAAAATTAAAATTTCATTGGAATTTTTTTTTTAATTCTCGACAAAAAAATATCATCTTCAAAAAATGACATTACGATTACGAACATTTTATTTGGTGTCATTTTATGAAACTAAATAACCGTATTTCCTATTAATGAAAAAATATGCATCAGTATTGATTGCCTATATATTTATATATTAAATCTGTATGGTATTTAGGATGAAACATATGTCTTCGTTTTTCGATATTACTAGTACAGAACAATTTTAACAGTGATTTATAGATTTAAGTTGGATATCTGTTGAAAACGCAGCTTTAAAATACCACTGAGCTGACATTTGTATATGGCACTGCTTTTAATAAATAATCCCTGTATGAGGTATATAATCAAATAAACAAAACATTTTAAATTTCCAACTAAAAAAAATCAGCAATTGGGAAAACGTAACCATTTTAATTCAGTAATTAATCTGTTTCTTCCGCTCACATATTCGACAAAAGTATAAATCGGCTTGTGGTGGACTAATGATTTTTTAATGTTTTGATTACCTATAATATACGCGATTAGACGCCGCCCATGGCCTGGAATTCTTTCAAGGTTAAAGCTACTACTGCCGATATCACTAATTATATGTTTATTTTTTGTTTGAAATATACAAATATTTCTTATTTTTATTTCAACTAAACCTTATAAATGTCCTCTTTTACAAATTGGAATACTTTTTGCATATACCCATGAAGCAGCTACAAAATTCACTGATATTGAAAACAACAAGTGTCAACTGGAACAATTTATGAAGTTTTCGCCATACGTGAATTTATTATGGGTATACAAGAGCTACCTTCGTTCCTGCCAATGATTCGTGAATAAAATGATCATGTTCTAGTACTTCTGAAAGTTCTTTAATTACTTTGCACATAAAGCTCATATTTAATAAATACATGGATCATGATCACGTAAACATGTTTGCATCTTCTTGCACGAAAAAAGCAGCTAATGATTCATGACCAAAGTGATCATAATTCGTTCCAGTACTTCTGAAAGTTCTTTAATTTATTACATATAGAGCTCATATTTGAAAATATGGATTATGATCACGTTAACAGGTTTGCATTTGCTGGCACGAAAAAAGCTCGAATACTAGATGCAAATAAAGTAAAATGAAAATTCCACCAGCTGAAAGGAAAAAATCAATGGGCCGAAGAGGAACAAACTACTTTGTTACAAGATTCACAGAACTTCATACTTTATTTTGTTTTTTTTTAACGTAGGGTATCTTTTTTAAACTCATCGGAAAATTTGCATTTGCGATGAGACATGCTTAATTAAAACGATTGCTACTCGTCACTCTAATCATAAGAATAAATAATAAATCCGTTTATTTATGACAGAAAGTACATAAAAAAAGTTCTGGGGTCAAATTTGATTTGGTTTTCACCCAGGCCAGTGACAATAACAACAATTTTTAAGTACACAACAAACATGAAACATAACAGATATAGATAAATAATCAGAGTATAAAATGCAGTTATGTATACAGGGTGTCTCACTAAGAACTGCATCGATCGATATAGGGAAAAGTACGCACCAGAAAATTTTGAAAATTTAGGGAATTACTAATGGCAGTGTGGTCAATCCAACTAAAATAAATACAAGCATCTGGCACTTCCGGTTATACCGGAAGTCGATACCAACTTGCTTATTTTAAATGGAATACCCTATATATTTTAGGGTTTTCGAAGAGAGCATAAAATTCTGAGTCAAAGACATATAGGATACCCTATGCATAAACCCAGCCGTTTCAGACATGACATTTTAAAAAAAATTTGACAGGTGTAATGGTTTACAATAACCTTTATAATTTTCTTCGTGTAAAAGATACTCATTTGCTTTTTAGCATGCAGAAAGAACATAAGGTGAGCTTACAGAAATTCAATAATAGTATACCGTGTTCCATTTTTGATGTTACATTTTGTAAACTTCAAACCGCGAAAATTGCTTAAGTTAAATGGAACACCCTGTATTTTTTTACATCAAGTTATGTATAATTAAATTCCTTATTTTTCTGATATAAGCATTGTGGGGGTTTAAGTTACAACTTTTTGAAATATTTGCAATTTTTTTTAGAAATTCTTGAGTATTTAGTAAAGATTTTATCAAATTAGCCATGATTAGAAACAATCAGTAATGTCAGTCATTCTCTTATGTCAAAAAATGCGACCGCGTTTAAATTACACCCAGGAACACTTTTTGAATTTGTTTATTATTTATGGAGAATGTGATAAAGTAATATCAAAATGGAAACCGTCACCAAAGATTATATACACTTATAATCTTTGCCGTCACCAAACACTGTAAAACGCATACTGGATAATTTTAAAAACTATGGCTCTGTCAAGGCAAGAATTCAAAACCGGAAGCCTATTGTTGATGACGAAAACGTATAAATAGCAATTCTGAGATATTTTCATGCATTTCCAGTGATGTCATTAAGACAAGCTTCTCTGGAATCGGGACTATGCAAGAATTCAGTTCACAGAATCTTAATTAAACATAAATTTCACCCGTTTTCGTGCCAAATGGTTCAACGATTAAAAGAAACAGATTTCCTAAGAGAACATTTTTGTGAATTTATTCTAATAAGGTCTGTAGGCAACGATTCTTATTTGGGAAATATTATATAGTCAGATGAAGATAAATTTACCAAAAATGGACTTTTTAATCGACACAATTAGCATTATTGGAGTGACTTGAATCCTCATGTGTTCAGGGCAATGAAGTAGAGGGGAAGAACTTCATTGGTTCAGGGAGCGAAATTTTCAAGAAAGTTGGCAGTTTAATGTTTACTATGCCATAAGAAACGATAGAGTGGTGGCAATAGAATTTTATCAGGAAAATTTCACCAGTAAGTTATAAAGATTTCTTCTTCTGCTAATATGTATAGTTAATTGTTTTGTTTTAGGTGAAAGATATCTAAATACTATACAAAATTTGAATAATAACTATTTAGAATATTTACCTCTCGCCGAACATAGAAATATTTTTTATCAGCACGACGGTGCTCCCCCACATAACGCGTATTTATTTGATAAATAATTTTTTTACAAGAAACTTTTTTCGATCAATGGATCGCTAATAATGGACCTTTCCTTGGCCTCCTCGCTTGCCCGACTTATCAATTTTAGATTATTTTATTTGGGGAACTATTAAGAATAAAGTTTATGAGAGCCCATTAACAACTATTGAAGATTGTATGCAGAGAGTAAGAAATGCATTTCAAAACTTATCACAGGATTCAATTAGAAGAGCTACTCTTGAAGAACTAATCCGAAGGTGCGAAAAATGTGTGGAGGTTCGAGGGCGGAATTTTGAACAATTATTAGATTAAAATGGAATCATGTTTTCAGTTGATTTTATCTTAGTTTTTTTAGTTTGTCTTCAATCCAATTAATAGGCATGTTATAGTGTTTAGTGTTATTTTCCGTTTTTGTGGATATCTAGTAACAAATGTACTACAAGTTCTTGATATTACTTTATCACATTCTCCATAAATAACACATCCCCACAAAAAAAAAAAATTCTGACCTAGCAACGAGACGAGTATATCCTTATGTATTTTTGATCGCTGATTCCGAATCAGGGGTCAAAAAAAAGTCGTACACCCCCAACAAAAATTTTAGAGCCAAAAAACTCTCCCTGAATCGTTTTGTTTAATATGTTCGGGAAAAATTGAATGTATTACGATAAGAATAAAGGTGAATTGCAGCGTTCACCCTATCGGTATGAAACGCACCCCCATAGAGGGTGAGAACCACCCTCATCTGCCATCAAACCAATTGATAACGACAATGACTGAAAAACATCTAAAAATGTTTAAGTTTCGTTAGGTTTGCAATAAACTGAAGTAGAATTCACGTAATACCCCAAAACTACCCCTATAGCGTTATGAAAAACAACCCTTAACTTCAATTACATAAAAAAGAAAGGAAAAAACATAAAATAACAAGGGGAACGTTTCCACCAGGACATAGCCGGAATGGAAAAACGATATCAAGGAAGATGGGACGAACACATGATAGCAGACTACTGTTGGTCTCTGAAAAGAGACACGAAAGAACAACACAAACGACAGTCAGTAAGAAGATCGTTTGAAAATAAAGTTAAAAGATACCATAAAAAAAGATTAAAAAAAGAAGAATTAAAAGCTACTAACGTAAGAGTACTTCTCACCCCCTTCAGGGATGCGTTTTATACCCAAATGGTGTTAAGATTGGTGACAAATGACTGCTAATATCCTAGCCATAAGGATCTCTGCAAATAAGAACATCCATATAATGAAATCGTTATCAAATTTTATGTTTTTTCCTTTCTTTTTTTCTGTAATTGAAGTTAAGGGTTGTTTTCCATAACGCTATAGGGGTAGTTCTGGGGTATTAGGTGAATTCTACATCAGTTTATTGCAAACCTAACGAAACTTAAACATTTTTAGATATTTTTCAGTCATTGTCGATATCAATTGGTGTGATGGCAGATGAGGGTGGTTCTCACCCTCTATGGGGGTGCGTTTCATACCGATAGGGTGAACGCTGCAATACACCTTTATTTTTATCGTAATAGATTTAATTTTTCCCGAAAATATTAAACAAAACGATTCAGGGGGTGTTATTTGGCTCTAACATTTTTTTTTGCGGGTGTACGACTTTTTTTGACCCCGGATTCGGAATCAGCGATCAAAAATACATAAGGATATACTCGTCTCATTGCTAGGTCAGAAATTTTTTTTTGTGGGGCTGTGTAATAAATAAATTCAAAAAGTCTTCATGGATGTAATTTAAATGCGATGGCATTTTTTGATATAAGAGAATGACTGACATTACTGATTGTTTCTAATCATGGCTTATTTGATAAAATTTTTACTAAAAATTCTTGAATTTCTAAGAAAATCGCAAATATTTCAAAAAGTTGTAACTTAAACCCTCACAATGCTTATATCAGAAAAAAAGGAATTTAATTATACATAACTTGATGTAAAAAATTTAGAGTATTCCATTTGACCTAAGCAAGTTTTCGCGGTTTGAAGTTTACAAAATGTAACGTCAAAAATGGAACACTTGGTATACTATTATTGAATTTCTTTAAACTGTAGAGTATAGCTCACGTTATGGTCTTTTTGCGTGCCAAAAAGCAAATGAGTATCTTTTACACGAAGAAAGTTACAAAGGTTACTGTAAACCATTACACCTGCCGAATTTTTTTTAAATGTCAAATATCTCTGAAACGGCTGGGTTTAGGCATAGGGTATCCCACATGTTTTTGACTCAGATTTTATGCTCTTTTCGAAAACCCTAAAATATATAGGGTATTCTATTTAAAATAAGCAAGTTAGTATTGAATTCCAGTATAACCGGAAGTGCTAGATGCTTGTAATTATTTTAGTTGGATTGATCACACTGTCATTAGTAATTCCCTAAATGTTCTGGTGCGTACTTTCCCTATATTGAGCGATGCAGTTCCTGGTGAGACACCCTGTGTAATAAAAAATAAATTAACTATTTCTATCTGATTTATCTAGGAGACTAGAATTCTATATTAGGCTGCCAGACTTTGTATTTCTAACAAGATTGTTTTTGAAGCTTTAGATTATTTGGTATTTGATTAAATATCTTAGTTGCCTAATAAGGCAATAGATAGTAGGCATACTGAAAGTGGTTTCCCATCGTCACTTCATAATCGTATTATATGAGCTTCTGATCTCTTTTCAAGTTTCTCGTTTAAATATTCTGGTGTTTCAGATTTGATAAATTTATATATGAGGCAGCAAAGATGCACCCATCGTCTGGTTTTCATATCCAACCAGCCATTGTCTCTAAGATGGGAGCTATTATGTTCTCGATAGGGAACATGTAAAGCAAATCGTACACAGGAATTTTGTACCTTTTGAAATTTTTTGGAATTAACAGCTGTAATGCATAGACCATATACGGAATTACAATAATTTAGGCGTGGTAATACTAGAGAGTCACAGAGTTTTAATTTAGCTTCTTTACTTATATAGTTTTTTAGGTGTAGACTTTTAAGTTTGGTGTATGCTGACTGACATAAATAAGCAACATGTTTCGTGAAAGGGAGCTTATAATCCATAACGACACCTAGGTTTTTTACACATTCACTGATTTTTATTATTTCACCATTTACTTTGAGCACTATTTCCTTGTTAATGGCACTTTCTATTTTCTTACTTCCAAATAATGTTGCATCAGTTTTGGTGGCATTAATTTTTAGGCTGTTTTTATAAGTGCATTCGTAAAAATTATTTAAGGCCTTATTTATTAAGTCTAAAGCTACGTCCATGTCATTTGCTTTGAAACTAAATTTGAGTTGGATATCGTCTGCATAGTAATGAATAGAACAACGTCTAACTGCACCTTCCAAGTAAGTGACAAAGATATTAAACAACAGTGGACCAAGAATGGATCTTTGGGGCACTCCTGATTTGGGGATCAAATATTGTAGTGTTTTGACCTTGATCTGTTATTAATTCAACACATTGTTTCCTAGCTTGTATATAATTTCGATACCACTCCCAGGGAACGTCATTTATACCAAAATAGAACAACTTCGCTAATAATAGTTCAAAATATATGCTATCAAATGCTTTGGACAGGTCTAATAAAACCTTTATTGTAGCCATTGAGTTATCTGTAACAGTGATGATATCATCAGTTATTTTGAGGAGAGCTGTAGTTGTGCTAAAGTTTTTTCTAAATTCCGACTGTATTGGTAGTAAAACTTTATAGTTTTCCAATATTTAGTTGTTTGCTTGTGTACTATTTTTCAAGTACTTTAAAGAGCCTGGTGGTAGGATGCTAATTGGTCGAAGGTCTTTCACATCATTAGCGTTTTCTTTTTTAAGTAGAGTGTGTGCTCTGGTTCTGCATCAAGCTCTAAGCACTTGACCAATAAACTGTTTAAATAACGAAATGAGAATCTGAAAAACAAGTCTGGCCTTGCCTGTGAGAGCGTAATAATTAAGTAGAGTTACTGATTATTAGAGAAATCTACACATATTAGAATTAACGTTATATAAACCTCATTTGTGAGGTACCGAATGTGAACTATGAAATAGACAATAGTGGTATTTTATTTGCACTGTAGATCAGGTCTTTTCTGATCTAGATCAATTAAGTCAGCTAATTACATGTTTTATTTACAACTGATCTGAAATCAAAAGTGACCAAGTCAGTTTCCCCCTTGCCGATGCTGCTCCACCCCGGATGAAAGAATCACATGTGATCTTTAGATCAGTAATGTAGTGGGGTAAGAAAAATAGCAAACAGTTGACCGTATAAACAGGTTTTGGATGTCGCAACAATAAATTTGCAATTTTTCATAAAAAAAATATCGTTTTACAATTACTATATTTCATAACATAAAAATAATCGAGGTCTTAGGAAAGGAAAATGTCAAGTTGGTTTCTGGATCATGTTTTCATTTTTTTTTTTTTAGGATTTTTTTATAAGAACCTACATAAAACCAGAGACGCATATTACACTTACATATATACGTCTCTGGTAAAACTGATAAAACATAAACATATAATAAACGTGTACCTCCCAAATACGCATGCGCGCCCGACATCCGAGGCTGCTGCACGTTTTATTCGCGACTCGTGCAGGTCACTTCTAATCAGATCAAAGGTGATCAAGTGTACTGACCATCGGTGCAAATAAAATACTACAAATATAGGAAATTATATTATAAGCATCTGCCTGGATATAGTTATGACTAGGGCTGTCAAAAATGTTCCGTGGGACAGTGGCGTACGCGAAATTAACTAACAATAAACTGTTACAATTTATAACAATGTATGTAAAACTTACCCTCTTAACTAGCTTGCTTATCACAAACCGGAGAAGATGTGTAGCCATTTTGCAGCATCAGGTATGTTTCTATGGTTGTCTCCATGAGTGATGTTCGCTCTGGTGAAAATATATTTTATTTTGAAAACGACCGTTCGACATCTACTGATGTAATACACGCATACGTAAAATATTCTTTGAACGCACTTAATGGATCTGGGGCTGCACCATCACATATTTGCCTTAATTTGGTAAAACCGGTGCTTTATTTAACACATTTGGGAACTTTTCTTTAAGGCGCTCATTTGTTGCGTCACCTATAGCGTGTAGCAGTATATTTACTTCGTCCACTATTTGCAGTGACTGCGCTAACGACAACGCACTGTTTTCTAATTTTTATATGCTTTCATGTAATGGTTTATAGTTCTTCGCAATATTTTTTAAAGCTGTTTCAACGAAAATATCTTCGAATTTTGTCTTTCTTTCCTTAATAGCTGCAGCTTCATCTGGATTGAATTGTAGTATCACAGCTTTTATTTGTTGGAAATATTCAGCATATTAAAAAGCTGCCTGCAACCATGTTTCCCAACGAGTAAGAATCGGCTGGGGTGGTTCAGGAATACCGGGACACTTGCTATGAAATGCACGGAGACGTTTAGGAGATTTAAGAAACACTTTTTTTGTATTTGCTATTAATGCATCCACCTTTGGAAAACCTTTTCGAATAGTTTCTGCCACAAGATGTAAAGCATGCACTTTACTCATAACATGTATAAACGTACAACCATGTTCTTGCAAAG
This sequence comes from Rhamnusium bicolor, assembly GCA_029963845.1. Lineage (NCBI taxonomy): Eukaryota > Metazoa > Arthropoda > Insecta > Coleoptera > Cerambycidae > Rhamnusium > Rhamnusium bicolor. The sequence goes on along the minus strand of JANEYF010003079.1, from coordinate 5,471 downwards.
AACGGCCTACCGAACGCATTGTCACGGCGCCATCAGTCACAAACATCAACACTTGACTTTTTGACAAATTTTTCTAACGTCTCCAGCACCACCCTGGTAATTGTTTCGCTAGTACATTGACTTAGTCTTTTGCTAGCTAGTAACAGTGGAACTGTCGGCTTAAGAGGGTCCAATACTCGTACTATAACATTTAAAATCGATTTTTTTTTTTTACAATCTGTTGTCTCATCAACAGATAACCACAGCCGTGTATTTTTTAATTCACATTTCATATTATTTACCATGTCTACGTGTAAAGTTGGTAGATAGTTACATAACGTTGTGCGACTTGGTAACTTCACCTGGGCATTGTATTTATTCCATAACTCTCGAAATGGTTGTTTATCGAGTATGTACAGCGGAACATCACAGGCAATCAGCATTAATAGTAAATTAAACATAACCTGTGTTGTCGAAGGCACGTCATTTTTTTTTATTTTTATGGTGTACACTATTTACGTGAAGTCCACAATCATGCTTATCCCAGCACATCAAATCTTTCTCGCACACTTTACAAATTATTTTAGCAACATCATAGAATAACTCCGGGAATTCACCTATGAATTTATTCACTTTGTCAGCAAATGGCCGTTTTCTACCCCTGCGTACATCTGCCATGCTTTATTATTAAATTAATATCAACAATACAGTACAACAAATAAAATAAAAACACAAAAACAATATGCAATACGCCCAAGTGACTTAACGTGTACACAACTCGAAAGCTAATAATAGACTGGACTGGAGAAAGAGTTTCGCGGTCAAGGTGAATGCCGACGACAGTAAGTACATCTGTACTCTACGACCATGATACACAGAAACGATTTGCAGCTTTAGTTATGACGTAACTCACTATAACTCCCAGAAAATGTTAAACCCTTTGTTTCGTGCGAAACATTTTTTGAGTAAGTTTCATGTTGTTTTGAGTGTGTTGTTGGTAATCGAAAAATAATATATTTCGGCTTAAAACAGAAAAGTTAGCTCCAAATGAGTACGGTCGGGAACTCCATGTTTGTGGAAACTACGCTGATAATATGAAAATTCCACTTCAATTTGTGTATACATTAAATTATTATTAAATTAGGTTACTTTCTTTACAAATTAAATGAAGTTGGGTTTACAACCTCATTGATCGAATGAAATTTAGACGTGATTTGTCATCATGATGCATGAACATGCAAGTTTTGGACATTTCCGTTTTACTCATATTTAACATTTGATATGTTTTATCAAACATTAACATTTAGGTTAGATTAATTTCCCATCTACTATACGACAGTGTAAAATTATTATGGATCGTTCAGCGAAGTTACAGAAAGGTCTTAGTTTCAGTTTGCAGGAACTCAAACTAGAAGTAGATAAATTGACGTCAAACCATGATTTTGTAAGTCTAATTTCATTATATCTATGCATATTTTACGCGCTGTAATTTTATGCTAATGCAAATGTTATGTTGTATTGTGCAGCTCACATTCCTTTGTTGTACATTCCCACGAAACGAAACGAAACGAATTTATTAAACACTTGCTTTTATTTTCAAGAATATGTAATTTGTTATTTTCTTTGTGTTTTGAGGTTTTATTGCATGTATTGTAAAGTATGCTACAATATTAATTTCTAGCAAATAGTATCGTCGTACAAGATCAATTAAATTAAACAATTTTGTTCCGGATATTAGCGGAAAAAATCAAACAAAACCTTTAAAACTGGTCTCCACATATACTTACGTAACGGATTTTTTTTTTGGAAGGGAGACAGAAATAATGAAAATATTAAGCCTACTAACATAGGCGTCGCCTTCAAAAAACTTCGGGGAAGCTAATTTTTTTTAGAAATGCATATGAACGTTTCCTCATAGTGAATACTAGAAAATATTTTTCTTTTTGTGGAATCAAAAAAACAAATTTAAAAATATGTAACAGAGAAATATGTGTTTTGTTAGCATTGACTGTTGCAATGTATCGGCATTGGCATTTGATGTAATGCGTATGCTGTTTTTATATAGGAGCGCAACACTTGTTCAGTGTATCCAATAGATATATAGGGTGAGTCACCAAGGGCGCCTCGATCGATATCTCATTTAATATTTATTATACAGAAAAAAGTTTCAAATAAAAGTTGTAGGAGGCCAAGAGTACCATATTTTAAAATTATTTCTAATCACACAGGGTGTTTGATGTTAGAGTGGCATATCAAAAGTATGTTTTTTTTAAATGGGATACCCTATATATTTTTGCAAATACTTATTCTTTCTTTAATTGCCTTTTCGAATATGTCTTGTTTTTGAAATTCCGTTGCGGCGTTGTCAAATTATTTAACTTTTTTCAAAAAAATTTTCACTTGCAGACCACACTAATAAATTCTGCGTGAGCGGTATTTTCACAGATTAAGCAAACCTTATTTGTTAAATGTTAATGAATGCCATGGCCTAGCCTCCAGATATTTTAAAGTTGGAATTATTTGTACAGCGTGTTTATTACGATGATACAAAAATGACTAATTTTAATCTATCATAACTTCATTTTTTTAAATGGAACACCCCGTATATTTTTACACATTTGGATAGAATTTTTATCGCTCTACAATTTTTATCAACCTATAGTTATACCTAAAACCAACGGTTTCCAGTGAAACTGCATTCTAATAAAAAACATCAGGTAATTTCTAGAAATTCGGATATCATAGGAGGTATTGGCACATGTTTTTTTTTGTATCATCGTAATAAACACCCTGTACAAATAATTTCAACTTTAAAATATCTGGAGGCTAGGCCATGGCATTGCTTAACATTTAACAAATAAGGTTTGCTTAATCTGTGAAAATACCGCTCATGCAGAATTTATTAGTGAGATCTGCAAGTGAAAATTTTTTTGAAAAAAAGTTGAATAATTTGACAACGCCGCAACGGAATTTCAAAAACAAGACATATTCGAAAAGTTAATCGAAGAAAGAATAAGAATTTGCAAAAATATATAGGGTATCCCATTTAAAAAAATATACTTTTGATATGCCACTCTAACATCAAGCACCCTGTGTGATTAGAAATAATTTTAAAATATGGTACTCTTGGCCTCCTACAACTTTTATTTGAAACTTTTTTCTGCATAATAAATATTAAAGGAGATATCGACCGAGGCGTCCTTGGTGACTCACCCTGTATATATACTAAAGTCGCTATGGGTGGACAAATTTCGATGTTTGTATAGGATAACTCAGTCACTGTACGAGATACAAAAAAAATGGAAGACACATTCTCGATCTCTTTTTTTTTAGACAAATTCACTGGCGAAAGCAAAAATTTGCTATCGTCTTTTGTTTTCGAGTTATAAACAAAAGTTCGATTTTTCGACTTTTAGACACATGTCAATATCATGGTTGTTTGCAAAGTTATGAAAAAACAACTTTTACATTCTTCAGGCACTTTTTTCTGTATAATACAGTGGCGTCGAGAAAAAAAAAGTGTAATTTCGAGTTATGGCACAAAGTTGTATTTTTTTTAAATGAGAATCATAGTTGGCTATGGTTTAGTTAAAAAGGATTTTTTTTTCTCTTTCAAACTATATATCATAAATGGGGTCACTTTTGATATGTAAGTATTTAATAGCGAAAATATTATTATAGTAGATTACATTTTGCGTTTTTTTATATTTATTCCAAGTGGGCGTGTGTCACCTAAGACGTTGTTTATCCATTTGTCAATAAATTACATATTAATAATTTTGTTTCCGTCATAATTACACCACATTCGCAAAAGTGAAGATGTCTTACGAAAAATACGAGAAATATGATATGCTAGAATGCTTTATTCAAAGTAATAACAAATTAAATCAGGTATTTATATCTAATTTTATAATACATTAGTTACCCTATACACAGGGTTGCGACGATTTAAATCAATTTGATTTAAATCGTGATTTAAATCAACTTATTTTTTAAATTTAAATCATGATTTAAATCAAGTTGTGTAAAACCAGTAAATCAAACTCAGAAAATTCAAATAAAAAGTATAGTTTATTTAAAAGCTAGATACAAATTAAACTAAAAAAAATTCAAATAAAAAGAAGAAAAGAACAGTTAGGTTACACATATAAAACAAAAGTTACCTTCTTAAATGTACATTATGAATTAGGTGCCTACTTAAAAGTAGAAACATAAAGTAAACAAATTAAACAGAACCAACTCTAAAAGAAAATAAAACATGATTTACTCCAAAACAAAAATTTTAAATTAGGTTAATTATTGTAAAGTTTGTACAAAAAAACTAATTTAGCTGCTTTTTTGGTCCCTAAGCGATTTCGAATCTTAGAATGAATCAAACCAAATGTCGAAAATATTCTCTCAACCGAGGCTGAACTAGCTGCAGCAGAAAATAGTTGCTTGATAATAATCGGGAATAATTTGTCAATAATATCAATATTTTTTTTGGGATTTCCACCACTCCAAGGGTTCTGTGTTTTTAAGAATTTCTTCGTGAAACATAATATCCGCAAAAGGCTCAGATTTTGCCAGAAATTTAATAATCAGTGGTAGTAAACCACTTTCGGGATATAATTCATTAGCGGCTTCTAAAGCACGATTCTTTTCGCTTTCTGTTAATTTATGCTTTGTTTTCGTAGTGTCTAAAATGAAGGCTAGCAAATGGTATGAGGTGATACACTGACCGTAGGGTTTTGTGTTTTTAAGAATTTCTTCGGGAAACATAATATCGGCAAAAGGCTCAGATTTTGCCAGAAATTTAATAATCAGTGGTAGTAAACCACTTTCGGGATATAATTCATTAGCGGCTTCTAAAGCACGATTATTTTCGCTTTCTGTTAATGTTTCAGTAGGTATGGCGGCACTTGAGCCAGACAGTGACGTCACACACCTGGCGCCAGTCGTTAAGTATTGGATCTGCATTACCGACCGTTCAGCCTGGGAAATTCAAAATGTGCTGCTGCCACCTAGTGATCAGTAGGGGGAGTTCGGGCCTACCAATTTCCAATTTAAAACGGAATATATTTTGTTCTTTAATCGTGTAACAATATTTATATTTTTCGGCAATTATTAATAAAGTTTTTTAACGAAAAAAAATCCGGTCTCCGGCGGGGTCGAACCCGTGATCTCTTGGTCTTGCCGCCAGCGTCTAATCCACTGAGCTACGTAACTCCAGTAAAATAAAATTTTAAACTTCGTTGCCTGCATCTGAACTGTGTCTGTAGGAGGATATTAATTTAGTGTTGCTAGATATTTTTCTTTTAGCCCAAGTATTATTTTAGGACATGATTTTATCCTAAATAACATAAATTTTAAAACTTTTCTTCTATTACATCATCAAATGGTAGTATATTATATACATTATTTACATACATAATACATATAAGTAACGATGAGCAATGTTTAGGTTTAAAAAAAAAAGATATTTGGTTAATTTATTTTATACTTTCAAAGGG
>JANEYF010003078.1:0-127189 GCA_029963845.1 Rhamnusium bicolor | reverse complement strand
ATGCCACGTTGCCGCCGATGTGCGAGGCACTCCTTGCACGCCTTGGTAGGGATGGGCCTGTTGTTAGGGACATTGGAATAGTAATTTATAATATTTTCATTTATTTCATTTTTTACCTATACTTTTGAATCATGTTTGCTAAGTCTGAGCATCACCAAGTTGATGACAAACCTTTATTAGTGGGACATGCCTTAAAGTTTCAAATTGATGTCTTATATTGACCCTCATGTTATTTTTAGGACGCGTAAAGCTGGTATCTCGGAATGTCAGCGAAATATTTTGTTCAAAAATTTGGTATGAAGGGTGTTTTTGATGATGCTGAATACGAATCTAAGATGAAAATTTCTATAAAAAAGTCACTACTATTTTTTTTACTGAAATCGATCCCTATTTTCCCTGCTAGACCCACACGCCAACAAGCGATATCGATGATCGCGTCAAAGCAATCAATCACATTTTGAGTCTATACTTACCACTAAATTTTAAATAAATCCTCTTTCGAGTTTCTGAGATACAAGGGTGTACTCATAAAAAGCGGATTACAATGTATATACAATGTAGTCAAAAAGTATTGAAACAAATGGAAAACTTTTTCGTTAATAATTTATTTTATTTTATTCTTGAGAACATTGGGTGGAGTCTTAAATCCATGGTGGTTGCACACATTTTTATTAGTCCGGGTGTTTATGCAAAAAAATCAAATTATTTGAAATTGACTCAGAGAGCAGACTACCTATAATGTGCAAATATTGCAGAATTCAGTCCACCAGCCTTTTATGTTTGTAGTGTGGAAAAATATTTCTCAAATTATTACAGCACCCATGAAACGTCTTGTGAAATAAAAACGCTGCCTTTTTCCTCAAATAAAAAAAATATAAAATATATATATATATATATATATATATATATATATATATATATATATATATATATATATATATATATATATATATATAATATATAATATATATATATATATATATATATATATATAGTCGTATATATATATATGTATATATATATATATATATATATATATATATATAATAAAAAATATTTTATATTTATATATATATATATATATATATATTGTGAAATTACCACTAAAATTGTAACAGAAGTAAACTGTTATAGGTTGTTTTGATAGATGTTGAACTGAAAACATTTCTCTCAAGGCAATGTAGTCATGACTCCATCAATTTAGTTAATTTAGTTCACGAGTAAAACGCAAATTTAATTTGTCCGAATTGGTCAACCAAATATATTTGGACAGGGGCAAAGGTAGTTTACTCTTTAGTTAATTTCAAATAATTTGATTTCTTAGCATAAGTATTCGGATTAATAAAAAATATGTGTAAACATCCCTTTTTCAACTTTTTTCAAAGAATAGCATTTCTGAGAAATTATTAGTAATGAAATAAGTTTTCCATTTCGTTTCAAGCTTTTGGACCACCGTTGTACAGGGTCATCATGCGAAAGTGTCCTTTTTTGAAATAGCCAGTTTATTCTTGAAGTTAACAAAAAGATGCAAGACCTTCTTTAACTAATTTTTTTCGCAAGATCAAATTTTGATGCAAAAAGCAATTGCGCATCGCGCTTAAGATATATTTACTTTGGTTTTTTTAAAGAATTTTTAAAATATTTCGATTTCCCTCGTTTTTTCTGATTTCGAAAATACCAACATGTATCATGTTATCAACAGTTTTTGAGATATATGGATTTTGACATTAAATATCTAACGATATTTTGTTAAATATGATTATTTTTGAAGAGAAGAAGAATTAACCATGACAGATACTGATTTTTTGAGAAACATTACTTTGACAAGTAAACTGCATTTTAATTTCAGAAATGCAGCTATTTTCAATTTTCAAAGACGACTACGTTTAACAAAATCATTAACGATATTTTATGTTATGTTATCTCAAAAACTTTTTGAATAACATGAGATATATGGTATTTTAGTAATTGAAAAATGCGAAAATCGAATTACTTTAAAATATACAAAGTGTTCTAATTAAAAAAACAAAGTAAGATGTCATATTTCTTAAACGCGATGCGCAATTCTTTTTTTTTAAATCAAAATTTGGATTCTGCGGACAAAAACTGGTTGAACACTTTGCATATTTTTGATAATTTTAACTAAGTTATTCCAAAAGGGGACTTTTTGCGTGATGAGCCTGTACATAATATATGTGTAACTCTCAACGTCAGTATCTCAGAAACTAAGCGTTTGTAAGAAAAAAGTTCACAATACACAACATTTATTTCTCAATAATCAATTAATTCCCCAAGGTTCTATATTTAAAGCGGAATCGTAGTGCAGCATAACTGCCACGAGGGAAGGGAAGTCGCTGGAAAAGCACCTTAACGACTAATCAAGAGGTAAAATTTTAACCTCTTTGTAAAAGAAAGTAAAAGACTGATTAGTAGACCCTTTGGTCATTTTTTGACGAAATATTATTAAAGATTTGTTGTTGGTCTGGTATGAATCAGTACTTTCCTACTATCCACTGAAATATAATTATTTTAATTACATGTAATGAACTGTGTTAATTACAAAAAACTAAGTCTCCCCAATATATTTGTTGTTTTAGGATCATTGCCAGTTTTCAAAAATAATCCAACGGTCGTAAATCGTTCACACACTGAAATAAAAATTGGTATCAAATCCGTAGATTATGTAGGCTCAGATATCCCTAAAACAATACTGATTCAATATAGGGAAGAAAACGAAGGTAAGCATTACGATTAAATCGAATACTTAAGCACCTGGACTTGAGGACAGTTTTGGTATCCAGGTTTTTTCATTTTTTTAGGATCATGAAGGGTAATATGCCTAAAAGTACAATCTTAGTGTATCTAAAATATATATTACCTGCTACTACTAATAAATATAATACAATAAAGTTAATTATCTTAACTTACAGAAGTTATGGAAAAATTCTTCTTCAGTAACTTATACCTTAATAATATACAAATTAAATCCGTATAAAACATATGATATAGGTGGGTTGACACGTGCTAGGGTGAATGATATGAGAGCTGTGCTCATCACAGAGAGGAAGGCTCATTTAATGAAGAAAAAGCTCCAATCGTAAGCAACAAGAACTACATGTGAAGGTATATATTACATTAGTACTAAAAATTTAACTAATACAAATACTATGATGCAAATGTAATTTGTTATATTACTTTAAAAGTTTGGCAGGAAACGCTTATTCTGCTAGTCTTCTAATTGCTATCATTCATATATTTTTTCTACTAGTGATAACGTACGATTGAAAAAAGTTTTCTTTGAGTATAGCCATGGAAATAAATCGTGTTTCTTCTATTGATTCAGCACTGTATCGATTCATTGAGCTGTCACTAAAAAATAATTTTTTTCGATTATCCGTTATTTGTCTTGTGTACTTAATTAGAATTCACAAAGTAAATCAGCTCGGTGGAGTAGTTCGATGGCAAGTGTGACTAGATAATCTTTCCACCGTCCTGCGGGTTCCAATCCCGCCACCGGCACTAACAATATCGGTGGGAATGGTTGTGTGTCCTCGTTTTTTTCATTAATGTAACCTTCGTCCGTGCAGCTTCGGCTTTGGATTCGGGGTGTCTAATTTCTGTGGTATTTATGTGTTTAAGTACAGTGGCGGATCATGATTTGTGGGGCACCAGGAGCAACCTGATCTGGAAGCCTCCTAGTGGCCTTACTAAGAATTAAAAATCGTATTGTTTTTTATTTTTAAATAAACAGAAACATAAACACATAATAATAAGATAAGGATATGCGGCATAAAAAAAAATTTTCAGATACTACTGGGATATCAAAAAGATTGTCAATATCAAAACTACGTTCCCGCCTCTCCAAGATTTATTGGTCGACAATTACTATTTCGTCGCATGAGAATTAGATGGTTCTAAAAAAACAATCTCTCACCAAGTAACCAAGGCTCGGATTGTTATTTGTAGTTACTCTCTCAACATTAGAGCGCGGGAATCTCACGTGATTTTAGAGCTTTATTAAAACAGCGACTTATAAGATAACTCGGTGAATTCCTCTGTTCAGCACTTTATTGCAACTAATTTGGATAAATATTTCTGTTAATTTGCAACATCATTATTATTGTGATATTTATTAAAGCAAAGAATTGTGTGATAACTTTATTTTAGACGAAACTGTATTTGTTACAGATTCCAGTTTCATGAAAAACATACACAGTGATGATATAGAACCTTTGTAAATTTGTATAATACTTCATACAGTATTTACAATTATTAAAAATGACGGAGGAATTGATTTGCAAATAGTTTTAATGAGTGCATATAATATAAACACACTAAGATTAAATTAGTTTGCGAAATAATACAATTGTAACTACACAGCTTCTGAGTTCGTAGTAATTTATTTATATTAATTATGATATTGTTTTGTTATTTTTAGATATTACGACAGATAACTTTAAAATTCTTCCAGACACATATGATGCAAATGTCACTTTTAAATATATAGTAAGTGCATTTTTTTTATTAATAGTTTTATATAGTTTAAAGAAAAAGAAACCGCTGCCAATTACTTGGGGATCAGAACTTTCTCACTGTAGTAAAACTCGACGTGTGCTGGAGTTTATAATAAAAGTAATGTTTGACGTTTCAAAAAAGCCACATTTTGACGTTTCAAAAAAATCACTTTTTTGATATTTCAAAAAAGTCACATTTTGAGGTTTCAAAAAAGTCACATTGGTGGAATGCCATTAATATTTTTTTTTTTAGACATTGGGACCGATTTTGCTCATCAAATGTATGTACCCAAATTTGAAAGCTTTATCTCAAAAACTGTAGCTGCTATCGCGAACCACACAGACACACACTCAGACAGAAAAGTTTTTCGGTCTGAAATTTTGTGTATCGTCATAATTCGTCAAGATTCGTCCAGGAGTGCAATAAAAATTTTCAAAATTTTTTCACGAATACGTAACTTCCTCACTTTGGAGGGGTGAGGAAGTAATAGGTTTAATGGGTATTGTATTTACATCTCGATTAATATTTTGTTGGAATTGCTGGTAATACATTTTCACTAAAACTCCCTTTAAGTTGCAGGGTATTTTAAAAATGTTGTAATACCCGAGGTTAGTAATATTAAAACACGAAAACAGATGATTAATCCTAAATCCCATGTAAATATAATATCGATGGCTTAGAATCAGTACCTCGTATTTTAAGAAAACCTCAAAAAATACCTAATAAGAGACTTCCCAAATTTGGCAGTTAAGATTGTCAACAACATTTTAGGTGACACATTAAATTTTGTGAATGTGGTACCACCGGAAGAGACACAATGAATGAAAGAAGAATAATAAATTATACTTTAAAAACTAAAAAAACACGCTTTAGTAGCAAAACCGAACCAAAAAGTAAAAAAATAAGAATAAAGTGATTGACAAAAAAATTCTTTTTATTGTAAAAAAGCGTGGGGTGCTTGATATCAATTGTTATAAATATTTTATTGGTAGCTATTAATAAAAGCAGAATTATCATAAAAATATAGTAAAAAGCACCCCACGCTTTTTACAATAAAATGAATTTTTTTGTCAATCACTTCATTCTTATTTTTAACTTCTTAGTTCGGTTTGCTATTAAGCGTGTTTTTTAGTTTTTTAGTCATGAAACGAAAACAAATGTAATAGTCTTCAAGAATTTTTATCGAAATTTTTTAACTAAAATTTTTTTTTAAATTTATTGATTTGAATTTATTTCGGATTTTTTTTTATTTTCTTTTTCAAATTATTGTATTGCTATTGTTGAATTGCTGTATATTTTGCCAAAAGGAAAGAAATTAAATGCTCTCAAAAAAAAAAACATTCTTATCGTAAATTGGTAACTAGTTCATCTTATATTTCAGAAGTATAGTATGAGTTACGGTATTCATTTAGTGATTAACTTTGTGCCAACTTATCATGGATGCGATATTTTGGCGAATGCGCCGATCACACAACTTTGACATCCGGTTAGAAATTTTTTTAGGGAGAAACCACGTCGATACGCAATCAAATTATTGTATTGTCATCGGTCCTTATTACGTGTGCAAATTTTCAATTTAATCGGACGTCTTGAGGGTTGGTGAAAATTACGTTAAAAGATTCCGTTATTTTGGCGAATGCACCGATCACCACAACTTTGACATCCACTTAGAAATTTTTTAGTTTTAATGCGTCGATACGCAATCAAATTATTAATATTTGTCATCGGTCCTTATTACGTGTGGAAATTTTCAATTTAATCGGACGTCTTGAAGTTGGTGAAAATTACGTTGAAAGATTCCGTTACATAGATAGATACATACATAGATACATACAGATGAAGCTAATATAAAGCGTGTTAAAAAAAGGTCCAATTTCGAGAAAACAAATTTTATTGCATTTCTGGACGAATCTCGACGAATTATAATGAAAAAACATAACTTTATGGAAAAAATCTGTCTGCATGTCTGTAGTACCGCATTAGCAACCGCAGTTTTTGAGGTAAAGCTTTCAAATTTGGTACCCATGTTCTAAAGGCCAAAGACAACTACTCTCGATGAGCAAAATTGGCCAGCTGAAGGGAGGTCACGGGACCCAAACTTTTTTATATTTACCTTTATAAAAAACATATTCTTGATGAAAGATTATAAATCATGTCTACTATATCAAGCGAATAAAATTTTCTAATTACTTAAATAAAACTATTTTTATAAATTTGACCTCAAAAATTTAACAGTTTTGGCATTTGAAATGTCTAATTTAGTTACAAAATTGTCAATGTCAATAAGAAGAAATTATTAAAATATATGATATGAATTATTATTCACAGTATCGAATGACTGATAATTAATTATTTAAAAATTTTAATGTAACATTTCCAGGTACGCTATTAAAACTTTATTTGAGGTTAGTGAAGAATTAAGTAGAATGATTTTTTTACATCAGGATGATATAATATGAGAAAGTTATGTGCTGGCCACATCAGATATTTTTAGACAGTTTCTGCAAAGAGTGTTAATAGTCAGTCACAGAAACGTTGAAGTGAATCAATACTGAGAAAAAATTATTTTTCTCCAACTTGTGTACTAAAATACATACTGAGATAAATGAAAAATACATTTGACTTTGTGTGAATGAAACAAATAATACTTGTGCCACAACGGTAGCAAATATGAGAGTAGGTGGAATAGAGAATGATAATTTAATGCGCGGATACTTAATTACATGTATCGATGGGATACCGCATCCCCAACCGGGCACGTCCCCAGGTGGCGGATAGGGGAACACCGTCAGCGACACTGGTGTCGCCGGATAGGTGTGAAATAAAACAACACCTGTGGACCAACAGGTTTACACAGAGGGAAACAACTTCTTCAACAAAAAAAAGTCCCTGGTGCCCAGTGGCGCGGGCCCAGGACCTTAGCCAAACCAATCTATGAATGACATGGCAACGAAAAAAGTAAAAGTTACGAAGCAGGGGAGGGATACCTCAGTTCCGGTCGGGGAACAGAGTAGGAGGTAGACTCCACCCGACCGTCAGCCAGCGACTACTCAGTACCCACAGTGCAATGTCAGGCTGTGGAGGGTACTAGTACTACTGACAACCTTAACGAGAGAAGGCAAGCTCTCGATCTCCAGGAAACTGGGTAACATATGGAGATTGGGGTCAATTCTACTCCATCAGAGATCTCAATTTTCATCGGACCAGGAGCGGGAGCTGTAAGTCCCCGTCTCTAAGGGCTGAAGAATTAAGAACTTCAGGGGATGAGGCATCCAAGGAATTGGATGGACTCACCCTTAAGAGGAAACGACTGGGGGTGCTGCAAGAAGACGCCTTGGTCTTTTACTTACGAGCGGAATACCATACGAAACCGCCTGAAGCAAAGTGTTGGGGCAACAGCCAACTGAACAGGCAGCCAGAGCGAGGGCAGCAAACCACCTCTGAGCAAGCTGTAACCGGTAAGCGTCTGCGTTCCAACAACAGCACACCATGCCAGCGGGCGAAAAAGCCCCGGGAAGGTGGAGCTGTAAAACTTTTTTAGGGAAGCTGTTGAGGGGGTCAGAGTGGGCATAATCCATCCCAACTACCCAACGGCTACCCTAACTAGCACACAGATGGGAGCACTACAGCAGGCAATAATGCAAGCTGTAAAGGCAATCCCAGACGAGGGTCCTCAGGTGAGGTTCCTAGGCTGCATACAACGGCCTGGGTAGCTTCTCATCCCTGTGCGGATGGGACGTGCGCCTCGTGGATGGAGAGTGTCACAGAACACCTCCATCCATTGGAAGGAGCGCGTCTTAAATTCATACAGGGCAGGACCTTCCCAAACCTCATGTCTGTGTGGCATATATCCCGGATGACGCCGGTAACCGACTGTCTTCCGAGGTAGTGCTGAATAGGCTGAGAAAAATGAACCACGGATCTGAACACCCGGGAGTGGACCATACTACACCGGAGGAATCGGGCTCTGGTCAAACATGGACGTTCTCACTAGATGAATGATTACACTGGAGAGACTGAATTTCCGACCCTTCTGCGGATTTGGACAAATTCAATTCCACCCAAAAGTCAGAGGAGGTAAAGACCCCTCTGACAAGAAAGCGGTGGCAGGAACGTCCTGAGGGAAAAGCGAACTACAATCGCTTCCCAAGAGGAGCAAACTGCCCCGACAGGAAACATCTGGGAAAGGAAAATCCCTCCCGAATAAACCCCATCTGAGAAGAGTGGAATTAAACCACCTTCGAAGAGGGGAACGGCGAGGACTCTAACCCAGACAAAATCATCTCCAGGAAGAGTGAGAAACATTCACCTTCCGGGAGGAGGAGAAAAAAATCCCACCCTCTCTTAACTTCTTTTTAAACCCACAATCTAACCCTACCTAACCCAACCGTCTCTCAACACTTCCACAACTAATACCCTTATCCCTAATCCCTATCCTCAAATCAACTACCCAATGACATCTTATATTAGGTGTCTACAGGGGAATCTACAAAAAGCCAGGGCGGCCACATACGTCCTCGACAAAAGATTTAAGGAAATCGACATTGCTCTCCTTCAGGAACCCTGGACAAGTAACACAGGCCGAGTAAGCGGCCTGGGAAATACCTCTGGCAAGGTAATAGAAATCGGCTCTGATGAAAGACCCAGAGCATGTATCTTGATCAGAAATAACATTAACTATTTTGTACTTACAGGTTACTGCACCCCGCACGTTGTAGCCGTCCAGTTATCGATCTTGGAGGGAGTGAGAAAGATGGAAATAGTCGTCTGCTCTGCCTACTTCCCGGGTGATAGAGTTGCAGACCAACCTCCTTCAGCTGCAGTGCGGGATTTAATCGCCTACAGCAAAAGGAACAATATCCACCTGGTTATTGGATGTGATGTGAATGCCCACCATACAGCGTGGGGAAGCACGAACATCAACCGAAGATTTGAGTCACTTTTTGAATACTTATTAGGTGAAGGACTATCTGTGAATAACATTGGTTCTGAACCAACCTTTGTCACCAGAAATAGGAACGAGGTATTAGATGTCACAATCAGCTCAAACTACCTGAGCAACAAGATAACCGATTAGAAAGTATCTTCTGAACCCTCGTGTTCAGATCATAAATATATTCTATTCAATATAGAAGCTGGTCCAAGACCTATGGTGACGTATCGGGATCCGAATTACACAGACTGGAAAGGGTACAAACATTCCCTCCAGTCTCATCTTCAATCCACTATCACCACAATCAGGAATCGTGATAAGACTGAAATTGCGGCGGACCAGATTCGCAACGCAATTGTCTCAGTTTACAACGAAAACTGTCCACTGAAGACAAAAAAGGACAATAGAGGCGCGTCTTGGTAGAACAAGAATTTGGATAAAATGAGAAAAGAAGTTCGACGCCTCTTTAATCGAGCTAAAGCTTCGGGCGACGGGGACAAATATAGATCCGCTCTAACGGACTATAACAAAGAAATAAGGAAAGCAAGAAGGGGATCTTGGAGGAAATTCTGTGAGACTATAACTGACCTACCTCACAGTACTAGAATCAACAAGATTTTTTCCAGAGAGCCGACGTGGGAATTCGGTTCGTTAAGGCGATCGCATGGCTCATATACGACCTCTTGTGGTGAACCTCCCGTCTAGCTACCATTGTGGTAAACTATCGCTATCACCGTTGTAATCAAATGTTTGTTTCTATACCCACCTGTGCCATTATTATAATAGAATTTAATCAATATCCCTCAAAATAAAGGATAAGGGTTGCTGCCACCACCCCTTGAGGCTGCAAGGGGAATAGGCACTAGTAGCGCCAGCTCTTTTAAAGGCTGGATCCGTAGCCCTAGGAATATCTAGGATAGAACTCTCGACAGAGAATTAGTAAGACACACAGGTTTCAAAAAAAATAATACGTATAATAAAAGAGTCTTGGAGAGTAGGTGAGAGCACTCAACACTATAAAATATTTCTTCAGCTGCAAGTTATAAAAATAATTTAATCTCACCAAATTCTGCCATCTCTACCATTGGGACACACATAAATTTATAAGACACTTATGCAATAATTTACCAACAAAATTTCTAGAGTTATAGCCGAAAATAAGTAAAATAATTTAAATTTATACCCCAAGTATGTACTCTGTAGTAAACATAATTTTTCGTCCGCCCTGACTCGTCCATGTTCGACACTCAATAGCCAAAATAATTAATTATAATAATTACAAATTCCATAATTTTCTACACCTCGACGTCTCGACGTCTCTTGGATCGTATGTTCACCGGCCGACACTTGCACTTAGAGTCAGCAAATTCATGTATGATATAGATGGTGTGTTACAATAAGCTAATTATACAGGGTGTATTACAATAAGCTACTTGTACAGGGTGTATTACACTATGGAAAGGAAACCTTGCAGCTCCTTGCACAAAATCACTTCCCAGGGTGCTTGAATCCCGATGACCATCAGAAGGTCGATTAAAACGACCTGATAAAAATGATTGGTTGACAGCTAAAAAAGGTGATCACACCACCGGCAATTGAGTGGGCCATCAAATCCTTCCAACCATTCAAATCGCCAGGAGAGGACCGAGTTTTCCTGGCTCTACTACAAAATGGAAATATTGCTCCCATTCCTCATTAAATTATTCAGAGCTAGTCTGGTATGGAACTATATCCTATCCAGTTGGTCGGCGGTTAAGGTAGTATATATATATATATATATTAAATTCGTTTTCCGGGTATACTCCCGCGTAGGTGATAGGCCCCGAGAGGGACCGTGGTTGTCTGAACGACGTTTCGGCAGAATCTCATCTGCCATCTTCAGGTTCTAACAGATAACTGCTTACTGCGGCTTCTGGTAACTCGAACTGAAATTACCAGAAGCCGCAGTAAGCAGTTATCTGTTAGAACCCTGAAGATGGCAGATGAGATTCTGCCGAAACGTCGTTCAGACAACCACGGTCCCTTTCGGGGCCTATCACCCTACGCGGGAGTATACCCGGAAAACGAATTTAACATTCACCACCCGCGAAAACCTGAAAAACAATATATATATATATATATATATATATATATATATATATATATATATATATATATATATATATATATATATATATATATATATATATATATATATATATATCTAAAAATGGGTAGGAAAGAACCAAGCCCTAATCCCTTAAACCAATTAGCCTGACATCTTTTCTGGGCTTGGAGAAGGTGCGGGACGGATATATCAGGGGGAACATCCTGAATCATCACCCCCTCAATACCCATCAGTACGCCTATCAGACAGGATAATCAACAGAACTAGCACTTAACAACCTAGTCGAGAAGATCACCTAATCCCTTCAAATGAAGTAAATTGCGGTGGGAGCCTTTCTCGACATTGAGGGAGCATTTAATAATGCACTGCCTGACTCCTTATATGCAGCAGTGGCTGCCAGAGGAATTGAGCCTACTATAGGCGACTGGATTCGTGCTATGCTGTCAAATAGGACTATAACAACGTCTCTACAAGGAGAGACAGTTAGGTTTAGAGCCACAAGAGGATGTCCGCAGGGTGGGGTTCTCTCCCCCTTTTGTGGTCACTTCTTGTGGACGACCTACTGGCTATTCTCACACTGTGGGAGGTTGAGGTTCTAGCATATGCAGATGATCTACTCATACTAGTCAGAGGAAACTCTGAACGAGTAATATCTAATACCCTTCAAGAGACACTGGATGCAGTGACAGGGAACAGATGTCTGTAAACCCTCAAAAAACAGTAATAGTACCATTCACCCGGAAAAAGAAGCTGGAGGACATAAGACCTCCCTGTTCAATGGGTGAAACTATTCCATTTGCGGAGGAGGTGAAATATCTAAGAATCACTCTAGATATATTACTTAATTGGAACTCCCATCTAGAAAAGGTAATCCACAAAGCAAAGCTGTCCTTATGGACATGCCGTCGTATTTGTGGCAAATCCTGGGGCATGAGTCCCCAACAAATTTACTTTATCTATATCACAGTCATCAGACCAATGATAACATACGGATCCATTGTTTGGTGGCCGAAAGGATCACAACGGACGGCCAAAGCCAAACTCTCTGGATTGCAGAGATTAGCATGCATGACCGTAACGGGAGCAATTAGCACCTCACCGTCAGCTGCAATGGAAATCCTCCTGGATTTACCCCCTCTTCATATATACTTGTAGAGAGAGGCCAGGTGGGCAACCTACAGACTGCAACAAGCGGCCATTAATATGCCGCAGACTAGTATCATAGAGCGGAACAGGTTGCTGGATGACATAGAAAATCACAACATCCTGGGTATGCCCTCGGATACTATGCCTACCATAACCAACTACGAGCTGACCTTCAACATCCTTTCTCCGGAAAGAGATGAGTGGGATTGGAATAAAGCCGACCTACTGAGGGCAGACAGTTGCTGGTTTACAGACGGCTCCAAAACTCCCGAGGAGACAGGAGCCGGAGTACATAGCTAAAGACCAAGGTTGAGGATATCTTCAAGCCTAGGTACTCATGCAACTTTTTTTCAGGCTGAGGTTCATGCCATTAAACTGTGTGTGAGAAGGCTGGAATATATTCATCTTACACACAGATCGATAAAAAATATCTCAAATAGCCAAGCAGTTATAAAAGCTCTTGGCTCCTACCGGTGTAACTCCAAAACGGTATGGAATAGTCAGAAGGCTCTAAATTATTTGAGCAAAAACAATAAAGTGACTCTGGTCTGGATACGCGGTTACTCTAGTATAGAAGGTAACGAAATAGCCGACTCCTTGGCCAGAGAAGGAGCGGGATCACGAATCATCGGACCAGAACCGATACTTGGAATATCTTTAAGTCTTGCTAAGATGGCCATCTCAACCTGGGCTGAAAGGAAAACTTTCCAGTATTGGCAAGAATTACTAGGATTAGTTAATTCGAAGGCGTTTGTAAAATATCCTTTGAAATCAAGAGCTAAGAAACTTTTAGAGTTAAACAGGGTAAACCTGAAAACTCTAACAGGCCTATATATCGGCACTACCGACTAAACTACCATCTGCATAAACTCGGCTTAGCGGAAAACGCCGAGTGCCGTCTATGCCTGGAAGATGATGAGAAGGCAGACCACATCCTATGTTCCTGTCCCGCTGTGGAGAGGATGAGATTCTCAATATTTGGCAAAGAGAAACTACTGCCAGAGAATCTGGACATATTCTCACCCAATAAAGTGATCAGTTTTGTTAAGAGATTGAACTTATTGGATGCAATATAACTAGGTATGAGCCACAATAGGCCTGGTGAAGGCCGCAGTGGAGGGTTCACAGGGACTCACTCAAAAGAAATCTACTTACCTACCTAATTGCATGTAAGGTACTAGACGCTACTAATTGTAGATGTAGCTGGTTAAGTGCAATCAAGATTGAAAACATTATGGGACGAAAATATGATCAAATTTAGATTGTTGTTCTTTATTACCGACGCGGTTAGTTATATGAAGCCGCATTACACTATTATGAATACTATTAATCCAATATTTTCTTGCATGTAGTTAGCAGAAGTAGTTGTTTTAATAGTTTCTGTGATAAAATGTATTTGAAGTGTTTTATTTAATTTATTGTCTTCCTAACACTTTCATACTAGCGCTGTGAGAGGACGCTTATATTACGTAATACCCAAATAATTAATTTATTTTCTCTAGAAATGTTATTAATGCCCAAAAATACGACAAAAACGATATCTGTACTGTTTTCGCATATTTGCAAACAGATGAGATACAAAGATTTTTTTGGAAAATGTAAAAAAACTAAATTTAGCTTTTCACAGCGTCGTAACTCATCTGGTTACAAACATACGAAAAGAGTATACGGTTTTTCTATTGCATTTTTTGAGCATTAATAATATGGAAAATGTAAAAAAAAATGGTTTCGAGAACTGCAAGGGATATCGAAACGACGTTTTATCCATTTTAATTTTTTTCGAAAATTGATCTGGAAAATGTGTAACCAACATGTTATTATTTATTATTTAACATAAAATATATTAATTAATTGATATGGGGTATATGTAACTTTTTAGAGTTCTACAACGTGCAGATTGAAGTTTTATGCAGTGGAGTTAATATGGCTAAATTATTCCCGAAATATAACAGATTATTTCAAACAGGAAACAAATAAAATCATGGATCTTTCAGCCTATACCAGTTACACAATAAGTTTCCAAAATAAATTGACTAATATATCAATAAGAAAGCCATTCACAACCAAGCCAACAAGTAATAAAATATGATCAACATTAAGTATATATTATATTTATATTTTTTCAGGGCCAGGAGAGATTAAAAATGTAACATATTTTTCATCTAGTGAAAGTATAACGCTTATTTGGAACCCATCTGAAAGAAATGGAGAAAAAACTCGGCTATATTGTCGAATATAAGGTAAATTCTCTATCATTTTGCGTTAATAAATAAAAACTCTCCCTGCACGATATTGTTGTAATCTACGTAATTTTGCAAGGGGTTGTATTGTTCCTGGGTTACATACATACGTATGTACATGGGTTCTTAATAGAGAATCAAAACTTGTTTGCAGTAAATTTGCGGTTTATTGTTTTTAATAATAACATAAAAGCAGAACAGGGGCTCAACAGTAGTTGGTTAAGAATGATTAACACTAAAGTACCTGAATTAGCCTGGATTGTTCTTTTAAACACTCAGTGCCCACGCAAGGGATTAATTGAATTGATGGATGATGGAGACAACTAGGCGGGTCAAATCGCATATGTACCTCACAATCAGCTACAGAAATCACAAACCCTCTCGACATTTATTTGGCTCCATAAAGAATATCCACAGTACTCATTTTATAACTTCAGCGGACTACTGTAACACTACTTGTCCCCGCCGCTCATCGAACGAATCTCTCTCTAACTGCCTTCCCGTTCCTTCCTCCCGATCACCTGTTGCACGCGCACCTACACCACCCGCGAACATTTAAAAAGACGGGCACTCCACAGGGTTGCAAAGTAGATACGAAGAAAAGAGAAAGGTGAAAAGAATACAATAGTTTCGAGTTAATTATTGTATATTGTACTTAGAAACCTTCAATAGGTACAAACAGTTTAATAAATAAGTCCAAAAATTTAACCGAATCGTGTTCTTACTCTAACTCTGCCAAACTGTAACATTTACTATCTAACTATAACTTCCTGGAAAACAGTTTTCAAAGTGGCTCCGAATAAAAAGGAAACAAACGTAATGTCACTTTTGTTGTACTGAATTTAAATTATGTCTTAACATTTCTAATGTGCAGAAAATTGCGTACATCTAAACATTCTAAACTTGTTTCCCATTGAAACTTATAGTTTATTTCAAACTTATTTGCAACATAAAAAACGTCGGCTTCTTTAAAGGCGGTAGAGAGATTAAAGAAGCCGACGTTTTTTATTTTGCAAATAAATTTGAAATAAACCATGTTTACTTCTACTTCTAAGAAAATGGATCAGCTATGCAATATGTGACTTTTACAAGGATGGTGTAAAAGTTACTAGTTTTATCATCTGGGGAAGAAAATGATAAAACTAGCAGCGAATTTAATCAAACATATTTTTAGAAAAAATCCTCGGACACTTTTAATTTCAATTGCACACCATATCCTTTATTTATTTGGTTATGACGTCATCACTGTTTCCGTTATGACGTCATCGATATCTTTTTTAAATGGAGCACTTTATATATTTCTCCATTTTTGGATTCTGCTTCAACAGCTGATTCCAAATATGTATCACACTTAGGATCTAAAATTGTAAAGTTGGAAGATACGGCCATTAAAAAAAACCAAGTAAAAAAAAAGTAAATAATTTTTGAACTAGGCTAGTTTTTGTTTGTTTTTTTGTTTTATCATGATCACCTTTGACAGTGAATCACTTAATAACACTTTACCCCAGTAGTGGTTTCTCAATAATTGTTGTCGATTTATTTTAATTTATAACATGAGTGTATCTGTAAGGCAGAGAATTGAAATTCTTACGATGATTGGGTATGGTGATAGAATGCGAACTCAACAAGAAGTATTGTAATTTATTTAATACTAAATATCTAGAACAACCCATAACTCAATCGACGGTGAGTGAAATTGAAAAAAAATTAGAGAGAGACTGGTACGGTGGAAGATTTACCTAAAACAGGTCGCCCAGGTGTTGACGAGGATACAAATTTAAATATTTTACTGGCTGTTGATGAAAAATTCATATACCAGCATTCGTCAGGTTAGCCGCGATTATGATGGTATTAAAACATCGATACATACAGTATTAAAATTAGAAAAATGGCATCATAATAGTTAAACAGTGGGGATATTAGCGCAACTACCAACGTCGCGTCTCACGGGACTACGACACAAATTTGTAATGGTTCGGGGGGGGGGGGTCTCAGAACCTGGGACCTCGAAGTTAGTATCGGAGGAGTGACAGCTTAGAGGCTATGCATTGTTTATATATACTTCTGTTTTTAGCACATTCATGTACCCTACTGTAGATATTTTGAGGGGTACAAGTAACATTTAAAATTACATCAATAAGTTTATAGGTACGTGTTAGACGGCTGTTTTATATATAAATTAAAATATAAACATTTCGGCTTGGTATATTAAAGGATTCGCGTAGGGCTTAAGTAGAAAAAAATGTTATTACTTCTTGGGGAGATTTCTAGAAAAAACATCATAACCGGAACAGGAAATATAAATGTATGTTAATTTAAACAACATATAAACAAAGAAATCATTTTTCACAAAAATAAGCGGCATAATCAAAGGATATAAATGTAAGAGAGAGAGAGAAAGTACACACCTTGCATTAAATACAAAATACCACCCTTAACACAGAAATCTTTTATTAAAAGAAAGCAAAGAATACTGTATCGCAATATATGAATCAATGAATGTTCGTACTCTGTTCATATTACTTTTTATAATGTATACAGCAATGTTTATGTTGAAAGCACGCACTCGGTAGTAACTTAATGAATCTGCCGACCTAAACACGGAGGCCCCAACATTATTCTAACATACGGCCATGCTGGAAATCAGACTGTCCTCAGACGGATCAGCATCATCTGTAAAACCAACATATCTATTAGATATTATTATATATATATATATATATATATATATATATATATATATATATATATATATATATATATATATATATATATATATATATATATATATATATAAATATATATATATATATATATATAAACACCAAATGCCTGACATTTGGCATACAAGTTTTTTGTGTTTTCGTGTGAACCTGGCATATCAAATGTGATCCCCATCTCACTCGTAATGAGCCTGACACCCGAAATGTCACATTCACCCACCTTTATTTGGTTTCCGGTAGGTCTGGTATATCAAATGTAATTGCCATCTCACTCGTAGTGAGTCTGACATTTGAAATACAATCCCCAACCTACTCTGGTTTCTGGTCGGCCTGGTATATCAAATGTAATCATCATCTCACTCGTAGTGAGCCTGACATTTGAAATAGAGTCCCCAACCTACTCTGGTTTCTGGTAGGCCTGGTATATCAAATATAATCGCCATCTCACGCGTAGTTAGCCTGACTTTGAAATACAATCCCAACCTACTCTGGTTTATCCATTTACATTTCAGAACAATCCATGGCTTCATCTTATCAACTGTTATAACTGTGTTCCCGGACTTTTTGACATTTTATCTTAGATCTTCTACCTCGTAATTCGTTCAAAGTAGGCCTGAATCTAACTTAGAACCCTCGCCGCTTCGTATCTGTTTAGAAGTATACCCAGCTAACATTTCGATCGGACTAGCATTCGTTGCTTGTTAAAAATACAATTAAAGGTACTATGTACACTTTTTACAAATGTATCCCATTTATTTCCAGGATGACCTGCCGCAGAGGCGACTAATGCATTTAAAATTGTTCGATTGTATCTCTCACATTGACCATTTGCACGTGGTGTAGCCACAGTGTTCAACACATGCTTATTACCGTAATTTTTACAGAACAACTGAAAATTCTTCGCTGTGATTGCCGTTTCCCGATCCGTTATGATACGGGTAGGCGCTCCGAAAAGATACATCATATCATACAGGGTTATTCATTATAAGTTACCCACCCCTTATCATCGTTATTGTCTATAGAAAAAAAAGTTTTCAATAAAAGTTGTGTGGTTATGATTGAATTTTGTTAAAATGCTATCAAAAGTACAGTAGTCTGCAGATTTCAGGGGATGCAGAAAAAATGTATATTTTTTTAAATGAGATACCCTGTATATTATTAAATTTTTGGAATGATCCTTTGTTTCTGATATCAAAAATATACCATATATTACCCCTATCACATACTGTTTTTGAATTATTAAACGTCGAATAGTTAAACTAGTTACCGTAAATATGGAAAAGTTAACATTATTAAAGTGATCTATGAAAATGACAACTATTGTATTTGATAAGTGACATTTCTTTAATGAAATAATCCAAATGACTTACAGTGAGGAAGAAAAAAATCAAATATTTATACAAAATAGATAAAGATTTATTTAGGAAATTTAAATATAAATAAATGATAACTCATAAAAGATGTTCGATGTGTCCACCATTATTGCCAATGCATAATTGATAACGTCTTCTTATATTTATAATTGCACCGGAAATGGTTTCATTATTTACATTCAGCTTGTTTACATCAAGTCGAATCCTGTCTTTAATGACTTGCATACTATTATTATTATTATTATTATTGACAATGTCTTTTAGAAATCCCCAAATAGGGGTCAAACCCAGACTGTTAGGTGGCCATTTAATAGGTCCATTATTCCCTATTCATATTGGGAATACATTATTCAAATGATCTCGAATGGGTAGAACACTATGCGGAGTTGCCCCATCCTGCATCCAAATCATATCATCAACTTCCGTTGATATTGCTATTGCTATTGCTTCCTTCCATTTCTCAGATTCGTTTTCGGTTCCTCGATTTCATCAGATACTGTTGGAAAAGCTGTTTCGTAATCATCAAACCTTATTGGCTGTCTTATGGTTTGTCTTAAATTATATCTAGGAAAATCTTCCTCTTCACCTGAGTCAACCCCCTGAAAGTCAACATCTGAACTTTCATTTTCCTTTATGTTTTCTTCTTGATTCTCTACCTCATTCCTAATTCTCGTTTCATTTTCACTTTCTGATAGAATATCTTCTGGACAAATATATTCTTCGTTGCTATTCTTTTGAGGCTCATCTTTCTTTATAACTTCGTTCTCTTTTTGATATTTCTCTGGTTTTGCTGGAAGAAAAATAACATATTTTTGACATTTGACTTTATTACTATCAGGGAAAAATATTCGATAACCTTTTACATTTTCACTGTATCCCAAAAATATTCCCTGTCTGTTTTTAGGGTCCCATTTCAAACGAGTTTCCTTGGGTCTATGTACTGAAACTCGGTTTCCAAAAATTTGGAATTCCTTAAAATTCACTGTTTTATTGTGCCACAATTCATAAGGGGATTTACTTTTCACCGAACTTGTCCCAGTTCTGTTCAATACATATGCGGTGGTATTTATTGCTTCTGCCCACAGCCTTTTATCCATCCCATGAATCATTGATCGAGCTGCTTCTACTAGTATACGAATTTCACGCTCAGCGCTCCCATTTTGTTGGGGAGTATATGTTACTGACTTTTGGTGGACAATCCCATGGCGTTCTAAGAGTGTACTCATTACATGATTTATGAACTCGAGACCATTATCCGATCTAAATATCTTTATCTTACTGTCCGTCTCTCTTTCAGCTTGCAAAATAAACCCTTCAATTTTCACTTTCACCTCTGCTTTTGTTTTCATAAAATAAACCTTCCGGAATGATGAAAAATCATCTTTTATTACTAAAAAATATCGAGCCCCACCTAATGAGGGTACTTCCATTGGCCCGCATACATCTGCGTGTACAAGCTGCAGCAGTTTATTAGCTCGTGACTCACTCATAGGATATGTTTCTCTGTGTTGTTTACCTGCTAAACATTTCTCAGACAAAGTTCTGGGTATCATCAATATATTGTATTTTATTTTCATTTAACACATTTTTTATTTGTTTTAAATTCTGGTGAGCTAATCTATTGTGCCATACACTCAACCTTTCAATTTTTTCAACCAACTGACAGACTGAAAAGCTGTCCTCACTTCCAATGTCACTTTGTTTAAGCGTTGACAGTTCTGACACCTCACAATTTCTGCGCTCCGTATCACTAAGGCACGTTCTGTTAACTGGAGTAAAAAGCATTTTATATAACTTGTTCTATCTTACTGCGAGTGCTCGAACTAACCCATTTCTATCAACAAATTCACATGTGTCACTGTTTGATACCATCGAGTAACCTTTGTCAAGGGCACATCCTACCGAAAATAGATGAAATCTTAAATCGGGTACAAATAACACATTCGATAGGATTGTTTTTATAAACGTTTGTCCATTATGTGCATTTAAAGTTACACTCCCTACATCTTTGACATCTAGTACTGACCCATCACCAATTTTTACTTTTAGATCATAGTTTTTTACAGTGAGAGTTTCGAACAGATTTTTGTTCCAACACATGTACTCGCTCGCCCCTGAGTCCAAACACCAGTCATTTGAAGACATTTTAGTTGATGATCCGATAAATGCATTTACTGTGGGTGACTTGTCTCTACCATTTTTCTTTTCCTCTTTGCCTTTTCTTAACCAACATTCAGCAATTACATGTCCCATCTTTCTACAATAACTGTATTTTTTTCATCTCCATCTTTGACGATTCTTTTCTTTTAAAGCAATTTCTGGCGACATGACCTACTTTATGGCAAATATGGCATTTTTTACCACCCCCTGTCGTATAAGTTTGTTCTTTTGCTGTTTTACTGCTACCTGCAAGCGCTGTAGCCTCTTCTGTAGACTTACACCTCTCTTCTTCAATTAAGAGTCTTCACGTTAGCTCTTCTAGGGTCTGTCTATCCAAGGGTACCGATTCCCACGCAGACCTAAAGTGCTTGTACCTCTCTGGCAAAGCCATGAGAATTTTAGTCATAACCATCCTTTCTGAAATTTCTTCACCTGCCTGCTTTAGTTTATTTTTTATTTCTTCTATCTGAGAAATATACGTCGACACCGAGTCATCGATAAATTCTAAGGAAAAAAATTTTGTTGGAGTAAATGGACGCTCACAGCCAACTCCTTGTCGTAAATCGACTTCAATTTAAACCACATATCTTTGGATGTATTACATGAAAGTATATGGGTCAATCACCCCCTGTTCCATCCTAGTAACAATAAGCTCCTGTGCTTTAGCGTCGTTTTTCTCCCATCTGGATACCTCCTCTGCAGGTTCCGAGGGTTTTACTTTTTCACCATTGACGATGTCAAACAACTCTCGTCCCTTTAAAATCACCGAAGTCTGGAACTTCCATACGATCCAATTTGCTCCATTTAGTTTTCGTGGCGGTACTTGAGCTTGATCCATTTTAACTTTTAGACCAAAACTAACTATTTAACGGCCTGGGCCCATAACCTGTTAGAGTTATGTGTGGAAGTGAAAAACTAGTTAGTTTTGTGGTTCTACTTGCTTTTATTTTTAACGGTCGACAACTCTTACAGACATACATACATTTATATTTCTCACAGAACAGAAACCAGATATTTCTTTACATGCGAATATTCTAGAACAACTGACACCTACTACTACCAACCTTATTAAATAAAAATAACTAAAACTAACTTCAGATTTACCATTGTCTCCAACAGAAATATTCTAAAAAATTATGTAATAATTCAGTATTATGAGGCCAAACTGCACAAATATCGCCTTGATATCTACACCAAATAATCGATTTATATACAGGGTCATTACGCGAAAATGTCCTTTTTTGAGATAACATCTATCAAAATGTTGTAAAGACCTCCATGAACTATTTTTTTTGTAGTGATGACCCTGTACATAATTTGGTATATAATTATTCTAAAAATCCTCCATAAATATTCCTCCTAATTCCATTTTAGCTAGTTGGGCATAAAGCTTGTGACTTAAATAATTCCCAGGAAGTACAAAAGAAAACTGAGGTACAAAGAGAAACTGAAAACGAAGAAATAATTTTGCAAAATTTAACTTCTTATTCCTATTACAAAATTGGTATCCTAGCCAAAAATGAAGCAGGTAAAGGAGACACAAAAATAATTACAGTTGCAAATATTTTACTGGCTGTTGATGAAAAATTCATATACCAGCATTCGTCAGGTTAGCCGCGATTATGATGGTATTAAAACATCGATACATACAGTATTAAAATTAGAAAAATGGCATCATAATAGTTAAACAGTGGGGATATTAGCGCAACTACCAACGTCGCGTCTCACGGGACTACGACACAAATTTGTAATGGTTCGGGGGGGGGGGGGGTCTCAGAACCTGGGACCTCGAAGTTAGTATCGGAGGAGTGACAGCTTAGAGGCTATGCATTGTTTATATATACTTCTGTTTTTAGCACATTCATGTACCCTACTGTAGATATTTTGAGGGGTACAAGTAACATTTAAAATTACATCAATAAGTTTATAGGTACGTGTTAGACGGCTGTTTTATATATAAATTAAAATATAAACATTTCGGCTTGGTATATTAAAGGATTCGCGTAGGGCTTAAGTAGAAAAAAAATGTTATTACTTCTTGGGGAGATTTCTAGAAAAAACATCATAACCGGAACAGGAAATATAAATGTATGTTAATTTAAACAACATATAAACAAAGAAATCATTTTTCACAAAAATAAGCGGCATAATCAAAGGATATAAATGTAAGAGAGAGAGAGAAAGTACACACCTTGCATTAAATACAAAATACCACCCTTAACACAGAAATCTTTTATTAAAAGAAAGCAAAGAATACTGTATCGCAATATATGAATCAATGAATGTTCGTACTCTGTTCATATTACTTTTTATAATGTATACAGCAATGTTTATGTTGAAAGCACGCACTCGGTAGTAACTTAATGAATCTGCCGACCTAAACACGGAGGCCCCAACATTATTCTAACATACGGCCATGCTGGAAATCAGACTGTCCTCAGACGGATCAGCATCATCTGTAAAACCAACATATCTATTAGATATTATTATATATATATATATATATATATATATATATATATATATATATATATATATATATATATATATATATATATATATATATATATATATATATATAAATAACACCAAATGCCTGACATTTGGCATACAAGTTTTTTGTGTTTTCGTGTGAACCTGGCATATCAAATGTGATCCCCATCTCACTCGTAATGAGCCTGACACCCGAAATGTCACATTCACCCACCTTTATTTGGTTTCCGGTAGGTCTGGTATATCAAATGTAATTGCCATCTCACTCGTAGTGAGTCTGACATTTGAAATACAATCCCCAACCTACTCTGGTTTCTGGTCGGCCTGGTATATCAAATGTAATCATCATCTCACTCGTAGTGAGCCTGACATTTGAAATAGAGTCCCCAACCTACTCTGGTTTCTGGTAGGCCTGGTATATCAAATATAATCGCCATCTCACGCGTAGTTAGCCTGACTTTGAAATACAATCCCAACCTACTCTGGTTTATCCATTTACATTTCAGAACAATCCATGGCTTCATCTTATCAACTGTTATAACTGTGTTCCCGGACTTTTTGACATTTTATCTTAGATCCTCTACCTCGTAATTCGTTCAAAGTAGGCCTGAATCTAACTTAGAACCCTCGCCGCTTCGTATCTGTTTAGAAGTATACCCAGCTAACATTTCGATCGGACTAGCATTCGTTGCTTGTTAAAAATACAATTAAAGGTACTATGTACACTTTTTACAAATGTATCCCATTTATTTCCAGGATGACCTGCCGCAGAGGCGACTAATGCATTTAAAATTGTTCGATTGTATCTCTCACATTGACCATTTGCACGTGGTGTAGCCACAGTGTTCAACACATGCTTATTACCGTAATTTTTACAGAACAACTGAAAATTCTTCGCTGTGATTGCCGTTTCCCGATCCGTTATGATACGGGTAGGCGCTCCGAAAAGATACATCATATCATACAGGGTTATTCATTATAAGTTACCCACCCCTTATCATCGTTATTGTCTATAGAAAAAAAAGTTTTCAATAAAAGTTGTGTGGTTATGATTGAATTTTGTTAAAATGCTATCAAAAGTACAGTAGTCTGCAGATTTCAGGGGATGCA
The DNA here is from genome assembly GCA_029963845.1 of Rhamnusium bicolor. Lineage (NCBI taxonomy): Eukaryota > Metazoa > Arthropoda > Insecta > Coleoptera > Cerambycidae > Rhamnusium > Rhamnusium bicolor. The sequence continues at coordinate 102,389 of JANEYF010003078.1, read as the reverse complement.
GAAAAAATGTATATTTTTTTAAATGAGATACCCTGTATATTATTAAATTTTTGGAATGATCCTTTGTTTCTGATATCAAAAATATACCATATATTACCCCTATCACATACTGTTTTTGAATTATTAAACGTCGAATAGTTAAACTAGTTACCGTAAATATGGAAAAGTTAACATTATTAAAGTGATCTATGAAAATGACAACTATTGTATTTGATAAGTGACATTTCTTTAATGAAATAATCCAAATGACTTACAGTGAGGAAGAAAAAATCAAATATTTATACAAAATAGATAAAGATTTATTTAGGAAATTTAAATATAAATAAATGATAACTCATAAAAGATGTTCGATGTGTCCACCATTATTGCCAATGCATAATTGATAACGTCTTCTTATATTTATAATTGCACCGGAAATGGTTTCATTATTTACATTCAGCTTGTTTACATCAAGTCGAATCCTGTCTTTAATGACTTGCATACTATTATTATTATTATTATTATTGACAATGTCTTTTAGAAATCCCCAAATAGGGGTCAAACCCAGACTGTTAGGTGGCCATTTAATAGGTCCATTATTCCCTATTCATATTGGGAATACATTATTCAAATGATCTCGAATGGGTAGAACACTATGCGGAGTTGCCCCATCCTGCATCCAAATCATATCATCAACTTCCGTTGATATTGCTATTGCTATTGCTTCCTTCCATTTCTCAGATTCGTTTTCGGTTCCTCGATTTCATCAGATACTGTTGGAAAAGCTGTTTCGTAATCATCAAACCTTATTGGCTGTCTTATGGTTTGTCTTAAATTATATCTAGGAAAATCTTCCTCTTCACCTGAGTCAACCCCCTGAAAGTCAACATCTGAACTTTCATTTTCCTTTATGTTTTCTTCTTGATTCTCTACCTCATTCCTAATTCTCGTTTCATTTTCACTTTCTGATAGAATATCTTCTGGACAAATATATTCTTCGTTGCTATTCTTTTGAGGCTCATCTTTCTTTATAACTTCGTTCTCTTTTTGATATTTCTCTGGTTTTGCTGGAAGAAAAATAACATATTTTTGACATTTGACTTTATTACTATCAGGGAAAAATATTCGATAACCTTTTACATTTTCACTGTATCCCAAAAATATTCCCTGTCTGTTTTTAGGGTCCCATTTCAAACGAGTTTCCTTGGGTCTATGTACTGAAACTCGGTTTCCAAAAATTTGGAATTCCTTAAAATTCACTGTTTTATTGTGCCACAATTCATAAGGGGATTTACTTTTCACCGAACTTGTCCCAGTTCTGTTCAATACATATGCGGTGGTATTTATTGCTTCTGCCCACAGCCTTTTATCCATCCCATGAATCATTGATCGAGCTGCTTCTACTAGTATACGAATTTCACGCTCAGCGCTCCCATTTTGTTGGGGAGTATATGTTACTGACTTTTGGTGGACAATCCCATGGCGTTCTAAGAGTGTACTCATTACATGATTTATGAACTCGAGACCATTATCCGATCTAAATATCTTTATCTTACTGTCCGTCTCTCTTTCAGCTTGCAAAATAAACCCTTCAATTTTCACTTTCACCTCTGCTTTTGTTTTCATAAAATAAACCTTCCGGAATGATGAAAAATCATCTTTTATTACTAAAAAATATCGAGCCCCACCTAATGAGGGTACTTCCATTGGCCCGCATACATCTGCGTGTACAAGCTGCAGCAGTTTATTAGCTCGTGACTCACTCATAGGATATGTTTCTCTGTGTTGTTTACCTGCTAAACATTTCTCAGACAAAGTTCTGGGTATCATCAATATATTGTATTTTATTTTCATTTAACACATTTTTTATTTGTTTTAAATTCTGGTGAGCTAATCTATTGTGCCATACACTCAACCTTTCAATTTTTTCAACCAACTGACAGACTGAAAAGCTGTCCTCACTTCCAATGTCACTTTGTTTAAGCGTTGACAGTTCTGACACCTCACAATTTCTGCGCTCCGTATCACTAAGGCACGTTCTGTTAACTGGAGTAAAAAGCATTTTATATAACTTGTTCTATCTTACTGCGAGTGCTCGAACTAACCCATTTCTATCAACAAATTCACATGTGTCACTGTTTGATACCATCGAGTAACCTTTGTCAAGGGCACATCCTACCGAAAATAGATGAAATCTTAAATCGGGTACAAATAACACATTCGATAGGATTGTTTTTATAAACGTTTGTCCATTATGTGCATTTAAAGTTACACTCCCTACATCTTTGACATCTAGTACTGACCCATCACCAATTTTTACTTTTAGATCATAGTTTTTTACAGTGAGAGTTTCGAACAGATTTTTGTTCCAACACATGTACTCGCTCGCCCCTGAGTCCAAACACCAGTCATTTGAAGACATTTTAGTTGATGATCCGATAAATGCATTTACTGTGGGTGACTTGTCTCTACCATTTTTCTTTTCCTCTTTGCCTTTTCTTAACCAACATTCAGCAATTACATGTCCCATCTTTCTACAATAACTGTATTTTTTTCATCTCCATCTTTGACGATTCTTTTCTTTTAAAGCAATTTCTGGCGACATGACCTACTTTATGGCAAATATGGCATTTTTTACCACCCCCCTGTCGTATAAGTTTGTTCTTTTGCTGTTTTACTGCTACCTGCAAGCGCTGTAGCCTCTTCTGTAGACTTACACCTCTCTTCTTCAATTAAGAGTCTTCACGTTAGCTCTTCTAGGGTCTGTCTATCCAAGGGTACCGATTCCCACGCAGACCTAAAGTGCTTGTACCTCTCTGGCAAAGCCATGAGAATTTTAGTCATAACCATCCTTTCTGAAATTTCTTCACCTGCCTGCTTTAGTTTATTTTTTATTTCTTCTATCTGAGAAATATACGTCGACACCGAGTCATCGATAAATTCTAAGGAAAAAAATTTTGTTGGAGTAAATGGACGCTCACAGCCAACTCCTTGTCGTAAATCGACTTCAATTTAAACCACATATCTTTGGATGTATTACATGAAAGTATATGGGTCAATCACCCCTGTTCCATCCTAGTAACAATAAGCTCCTGTGCTTTAGCGTCGTTTTTCTCCCATCTGGATACCTCCTCTGCAGGTTCCGAGGGTTTTACTTTTTCACCATTGACGATGTCAAACAACTCTCGTCCCTTTAAAATCACCGAAGTCTGGAACTTCCATACGATCCAATTTGCTCCATTTAGTTTTCGTGGCGGTACTTGAGCTTGATCCATTTTAACTTTTAGACCAAAACTAACTATTTAACGGCCTGGGCCCATAACCTGTTAGAGTTATGTGTGGAAGTGAAAAACTAGTTAGTTTTGTGGTTCTACTTGCTTTTATTTTTAACGGTCGACAACTCTTACAGACATACATACATTTATATTTCTCACAGAACAGAAACCAGATATTTCTTTACATGCGAATATTCTAGAACAACTGACACCTACTACTACCAACCTTATTAAATAAAAATAACTAAAACTAACTTCAGATTTACCATTGTCTCCAACAGAAATATTCTAAAAAATTATGTAATAATTCAGTATTATGAGGCCAAACTGCACAAATATCGCCTTGATATCTACACCAAATAATCGATTTATATACAGGGTCATTACGCGAAAATGTCCTTTTTTGAGATAACATCTATCAAAATGTTGTAAAGACCTCCATGAACTATTTTTTTTGTAGTGATGACCCTGTACATAATTTGGTATATAATTATTCTAAAAATCCTCCATAAATATTCCTCCTAATTCCATTTTAGCTAGTTGGGCATAAAGCTTGTGACTTAAATAATTCCCAGGAAGTACAAAAGAAAACTGAGGTACAAAGAGAAACTGAAAACGAAGAAATAATTTTGCAAAATTTAACTTCTTATTCCTATTACAAAATTGGTATCCTAGCCAAAAATGAAGCAGGTAAAGGAGACACAAAAATAATTACAGTTGCAACGAGTCAATCAGGTGAGTGTTTGTCACAAAACAAAATAATGACTCAAAACTAAAACAACAACAACAATTAGTTCCATATGTCCGACGCCTCTGTAGACATTAATGTTTCGGAGTAACTGCTACGATATATTTAACGGATCTTGGCGAGTACGTCATCACAATTGCAACTAGAAAATACGATAAAATAATTCGGTGCCTTTGTCTATATTTTTTCAGTATGAATCCAAACAGTATTATACCTTTTCAGTATGAAACGACATTGGCAGTGATGTCAATTTCGGCAGTTTATAAGTTGTCACGTGCATGCCAAGATCCATTATTTTACCTTAGTGCTATCTTAGGTCGTGTTATTGTGTCGCATGGGCCAGGGTCTATCTATTTTGTTTATTATTTTGTTAGGTTGTTGTCTTTAAAAGCCTATACCGGGTGTAACAGAATCATGGTACACCCCCTTTTCTCCTTTAGTTTTGAAGATAATTGATTGACCTTTGGGATATCCTATATACATAATAAGTGGCACTTTTTGACATACAAGTGATTTTTCTTTTCACTTCCGGTTTCGCTGGAAGTGATACTAACTTTCGATTTTTAAATAGAACACCCTGTATATTATTACATTTTTGAATTTTGCATAATTATTTGAATCCAACGATACCAAGTAAGTGACATTGCAACCGTCAATATTTTTTTATAATATAATTTTTAGTTTTCCATTTAAGTGTCATGACGGGTCAGATTTATTCTAAATGACCCGAATAATGCTAGAAAAATCGAAATCCCATGAAAAATACTAAATTACGTGATATATGATCAAATAAAGTTCATCAAAATGGTTTTTGAGGCAAAACTCAATTTTTTCAAATGGAACCATATTGGTACCGTAGTATCATCATTTATTACTACTATTAATAAGGAATTTATTCATACGTCATATTAAAATGTGATATAAATACAAACAAAATTACAGCTAAAAGAAAATAAGAAAATACAATTTTTGTCTAATTAAATGTTAAGAAGTAACTCACTATGATGGCTTTGAAAACAATGAAATATTTAACTTGTCAAACATTTGTTGATTTACCGATGTTTTTATTGTGTCTTTAAAAATTCTTGTTAATTGTGTTCAAAATGCTACAAATTATACAAGAGATGAAAAAGTGGACATGTTAATTATTTATGGGGAATGTAGAAAAAATGCCGTTGCGGCTAGACACCTTTATGCCGAACGATATCATGATAGACAATATCCAGCGAGAAATTATTTTAATCGTTTTGAAAATCAATTCCGAAGTGAGCCCAACAATGATCCCGAAGAAAATTTCATTCTTGACGAAGGAACGGAAATTAATGTTTTGGCTCGAGTAGAAGTTGATAAGACTGTTTCTTTAAGACAAATTGGGTTTGAATTGGAAATCAGTCACCAAACAGTAAGCCGAATTTTATACAAATACCATTATAAATCTTTTAAATACCAATTGCACCAGCACTTGTACGAAAATGATTATGAACGTAGGATGGAATATTAAAATTGGATTTTGCAGAATAACGTGCAGTCAGACAATGATTTTTTGGGAATGATTTCATTTTCGGACGAGTCTAGGTTTACAAATTTGGGATTATTTAACCGACAAAATACAACATATTGGTCACAAGAAAATAAAAATTTATTACGGGAGGGTAACTTTCAAGTGTGGTTCGGTTTCAATGTTTGGCTTGGAATAATCGGTAGTATAATATTCTAAGGACCCCTGACTGGAGCCAGATAAAAAATATTGTCTACGCAACCGCCGTTACAACCCGTGAAGACCTGGAGCTACGAGTAAGATGCGCAATTAATAGCATAACGGCCCAGCAATTGGCGAACGTTCTTGGAGAAACAGCTATGCGAGTTCAGAAGTGCATTAACGTTAATGGACAGCATTTTGAACAACTGTTGTAATGTTTTGTGTTCATTTTTTTGTATTCCAAAGCCACCTTATGTAATGTAATGAGAACAAAATCGTATTTTCTTATTTTCTTTTAGCTGTAATTTTGTTTGTATTTATGGCACATTTTAATAGGACATATGAATAAATTCCTTATTAATAGGACTAATAAATGGTACCACGGTACCAATATGGTTCCATTTGAAAAAATTGAAGTTTTCCCTAAAAACCATTTTGATAAAATTTATTTGCTCATAAATCACGTAATTTAGTATTTTTGACGGGATTTTGATTTTTCTAGCATTACACGGGTCATAAATCGGAACCATTATGGCACACTTAAATCGAAAACTAAAAATTATCTTATAAAAAATATTGACGTTTGAAATATAACTTTATTTGGTATCGTTGGAATCAGAAAATTATGCAGAATTCAAAAATGCAATAATATACAGGGTGTTCCATTTATTTGTATACGTATGTCCTTTTGTTAACCATATGAGGCCGTTACCGGTCCTGGACTCCGGTCTAGTTTATTTTCTCTGCTAACAACAATTAAAATTAATTAATCCAGTCTTTGAAAGTAAGCGTCTGACATCTGTTAGTTGAATTTTATGAATCGTTTGCAAAATATTTAAAGTTAAATAGTTTTTTCAGGCTAGCAAGAATGGTTGTAGAAAAATGTATTATGCAACATATCTGGAAAGTGTCTTTCCTGGACGAGCTGCCAATTTTGGCAATTATTTTGGCATTTCATTTAAAAAAAATGTTAGTTGGCCCTGTAGAATCGTCTTAACTCACTCTGTATATTCGAAAACAATTTCCGGTTATAGACTTTTTGTCTAGTTTATTTATATTTTTAAATCAAGTTTCTAGCTATCATAGAACTCGGGATATCGAAGTCGGACGCACTATTGCCCCACCCGGTATATTGCACTCATTATTACCAATTGGTGTTTTTATATTCTTAAAGATATTTCCGGTAGAACGGGTTTTTTTCAATTTACTCGAAACTGTTCTAAGTGGATTTATTGCGTTTTATATGATCGTTCCTCACTTAGCCTCGGCAAACGGGCGGTTAAAGTATCGAGATAGTTTTTTTGGATAAACTCAAATGTTTTGTTCCTTATGGATCGGGTTGCATGTTCTCTAACTTCTGGTCTATAAATTCGAATTGATTGAATTGAATTGTAGTTTCCAAATTTCATCTAACATCTAAAAATGTTATCCAAAAATTTTATTATCTTCCAAAAATTTACATTTAATTTTTTTTAGATGACTCAAGTGATGAACTACCCGTGAAAAAAGAAATAAAAAATGGAGATATATATATTAGTCCTGCAAGTTGTGAAAACATCAAAGGTCCTTTAAATTATTTCATTAATTATACCTACCAGGATAACCAGACATGTATCAATAATCCTCAACCAGTTTTGAATTCATTTGATTACAGAAGAGTTAGAGAAAAATTTAGCCCTCCTAATGTATTAATCCCAGACTCAAACTATCTAGTAACAATTTCGACAGGAAGAGATAATCAAAAACAACACGAAAAGAAGCACATATTGCATTATAAATCCAATCCTTCTGGTAAGTATTTGTGTTTTTTTTTAATTCATTTGTTATGCTTCTTTTGCAGAAATTAAATTAAATTAAAATTAAACACCAAAGTTAACACAACTCCATGTACCCCTAAAGGTACTTCCGCACAATGTACCTATGTGTGGAAGAGGGCTACGCAATTAGAAACAGAGGACACAAGCCCAATATCCGAGTATGCTAGGATTAATTTCTACTTTAGAAAAAGTCGCAGTTCCTCGACTGAGGATTAAATCCGATACTCCGGGGTGAGAGACAAGTGTCCTTTGCACTTGACCACGAAGCCACACAATACGAGTATAGGACAGGATTATTAGTTCAAAACTTTGAAAAAATTAGGGGTCACGATTTATGGTTTATATTATGGGGAATGTGAAAGAATAACATAAACAAAAGTTTCACATTGGAGCAGCTCAGGGACTATGCAAAAACCGCTTAAAATAAATAAAAATACGCCGCGACCTTTCACGAGAAACACTGGGCAAACCGTAAGAGATACGACAAGAATTTATAGGAACAAAGTTGGAGATGAAATTTTCACAACAGCATATCTCTATCATTTATTATTTACATGGCCCAGTGGTTCCGATCTGGTTTAAAAGCGGAAAAAAGTCCCATTTTCTCAAGGTTGTTGTACTTCAATAAAATTTTAGGGGCGCATGCGGAAATACCCAGACCATCCCTTCCTAGAATTTCAGGTCATTACGGCGATCTGCCTGCTTTGTACGCCTGGGTAAACCCAAGCATTTATGTAGTGCGCTTTAATGTAATAAAAGTTTGTTTAGTAGCCCGAGTTTGTTCAGAGGTGGTAGTTAATATTTTGTGTGCTATTTTGGTGAAATATATATTGGATAGTTTAGTCAGGTAAGCAATTTATTTATTTCACAAGCATTAACTTCTGCATTGTTTCTCACTCAAATCAGTGCAAATTTTAAACTTCACGTAGACCTACAGAAAAATCCCCGCGAGTACCCGCTCTCGAAAAATATTTAAAAAATAGCTTGAAGTGTAAGTAAAAATATATCAAATATTTGAGGACCACCACTGCCCCAGTTTAAAAATATTTAATTTATTTTGAGTCTCTGTGAGAATATATTATTTTTCTATACATACATTAAACGTGATATGGCATAAAATAATTAATAATTATTTAATAATAATGCTACGAATAATGCTAATACTAATATTTTAATTTTTAGGATATTTCGTCCTTTATTGAAAATGTTAACGAGAAGGCAACTTTTCGATATTTTACGACAGAAATCCAGAGAAAACCGCAATATTCAAACAAAGCATCTACTCAATTATTTAGTCCAATACTTTGAAATAGAGGGTAATATTGACGAACAACGACGTCTTCAAAAGGAGTGTAGTCGTTTTTGCAGTAAAGTTTTTGAAAAATTTGAAAATTGCGCGAATACTGTGGATCGATTTTTAAAAAGAAATGACAGTTGGTTAAATGGAGCATTTGTTTTTGAAAAATCAGATTTGGTTCAGAGAAAGGAGCCCTCTGCAGAGCCACAACCAAGTACATCAACTGGTCGTCCAAAGAAATCATTTTTAGAAATAGGAGAAAGAGCGAAAAGAAAGAGAGTGGAAAATATAGCAGCAGTATATGAAGCTGAGGAACTTACATTTGCTGCCAAAAAAAGTCTTAAAGAAAAGGGTCAACAGGCAGTTTCTAAACTGATTTAAGAAGCTGTGTTCACAACTCCTACTCGTGCTGGAAAGATAAGATCTTCATTGCTCAAGATTAGAGAACGGAAAAATGTTATACCATACAATGAAGATGAAGCAGTTTCACTTATTGTCGAAGGAAAATTGTCAAAGCACCAGTATTTACTATTAAGAAAAGAGGGGAAAAAACATAACGCTGATATTTATTCCGCCTACCATAGAGTTCTGGAAGCTAAGAGAAGATGCTACCCCCCGAAAGAAGCGTTCACTATTATGGAAACCTTGGCAGAAGTTCGGCTTCAAGATCTTTTAGATCACACTGCAAATCGTATACTTCAATTACAGGGACCAGTTATTTTAAGTTTGACCGAAAAACAATCGAAGGATTTGGTATTATTAGTTAAATGGGGTTGCGATAGTAGTACTGGACATTCACGGTATAAACAACGATATGAGGAGATGGGATTAAGTGATGGTCATTTATTTTTATCATCTTTGGTACCACTTCAACTTTATTCTTAGCAACCAGATCAAGAAAAACGAATTGTATGGCAAAATCTTAGGCTATCCTCTACAAGGTATTGTCGACCGATTCGCTTCCAGTTTCAAAAGGAAACCACACAACTTTCTTTGGCAGAAATGCAACACATTGAAGCTCAAATAGCAGAACTTCAGCCAACTAATTGTACAGTTCAGAATCAGATATATTTGCATAATGTCAATGATAAACGGAAAGGTTTGTAACGCCCTTACTGACACATCTTCTGCTCAGATCTGCTATTTATGTAAAGCAAAACCTGTTGAAGTGAATAACATTGATGCAGTTTTACAAAAGCAGGCAGACGAACAATCTTTTCAATTTGGTTTATCAACTTTACATGCATGGATTCGATGTTTTGAATGTCTTTTACATGTATCATACAGATTGGAGATAAAAAAGTGGCAGATACGAGGAGAAAATAAATCCATTGTTGAAGTGCGAAAAAAAAATTACAAGAAGATTTCAGGAAAAAAATGGGGTTATTAGTAGACATTCCGAAACCTGATGAAAGTGGAAATACAAATGACGGAAATACAGCTAGACGTTTTTTTAAAGATCCAGCTCAATCGGCTTCCATAACTGGTATTCATGAAGAGATAATTAAAAGGTTCGGCGTTATACTATCTGCATTATCTTGTGGATACGAGATTAACTGTGAGGTTTTCGACAAATATGTAGTGCAAACGGCCAGACTGTTCGTGGAAAAGTATCCATGGTATTACATGCCTGCGTCAGTTCATAAAATTCTCCTTCACGGATCTGCAATAATAAGAACTGCACTATTACCCATTGGGCAACTGTCTGAGGAAGCTCAGGAATCTCGGAATAAAGATTTAAAAAAGTTTAGAGAGTTTCATACCAGAAAGTTTTCGAGGGTGATTACAAATGAAGATTTATTGAATAGGTTACTACTTTCGTCGGATCCATTAATACCATCTTCAAGAAAATTGCCGAACAAGAAACTCTCATCTTTTAGTTCAGAGGTTATAAGCCTGTTAAAGGAACCAGATCTTAAGCCGGAAACTGAACCGCTTTGTGCAGCGGTTATGGAAGAAGGTTCGGCAGATGAAAGCGATACAACCACAAATGTATCATCAACAGATGACGACAGTGAAAGTGACTGAAATTACTTAACTGACCTATTTTTGTTATTCTACGTTTGAATTGAGTGATAAGTTGACCTGTTTGAAATAAATGTTTGTAAAAAAGTGTAGTGTTTCCTTCAAAACTACCCCTAAGCTCCTAAATATTATCAATTCATTTTCGTTATTTTTATTTCATAATCATTCCGTTTAATATACAGAATAATTATAATAATTTTAAATGGTTAAAACAAGGTCGTAGTCAAAAAACCCTACAGACATACGGAACCTAGTGCTCCCGACATGCCATCCCCTTTAAAAACCATATCTGTAAGCCAAGATTTTTTTTTCATATTTTTCCCATGATTCCTTAGTGCTTTTAAGACATTTCAAGAAAAAAAATATTAGTTCCGTTCTCAACTAAATTTGGACCACTGTGCATGGGGAGGGTCAGGCATCAAGTCTCCTATTCGAGCGAAACTTAGTAAGCTTGCAATCCTCAATACAAATAACTATTTATCCAAATAATAGGGCGCATCTCTCAAACGTTTTCGAAAATTAAGCCTCTGAAAATACAGTTTTCAGCTTATAAACCGTTGGAATAAACGGACTGTAGCGAACTACACTACTATAGATCGCTGTGTCGATTCCCGGCAATTTAACTTTTTTTCTGTTGTTTAAATTTTTTTTAAATATTTCATGCGTATATAAATACAAACATAGTTAAAAATAAATAGGAATAAATAAAAATTGCTTATAAACGACATGGAAGAATGACACTTATTATCACTTTAACTTCAATCATTAATCTTGGCATATATTTTTACATTAATTAGGGTGAGGTCAGCAGATTGGAGAAAAACAAGTTTCAATTATTCAACGTTTCGTGTGTTTTAACACATCCTCAAGACTTTTTAAACTAGGGTTTCCTTGTGAAGGTATATATTTTCTAAAAATTTAAACATAAACATGAACAATAAATATAAAATCTTACCAGTCAATGGTGTTGGTTCGTACTGTTCTGGATTATATTTATTTATTGTTCATATTTATGTTTAAATTTTTAGAAAATATATACCTTCACAAGGAAAACCTAATTTAAATAGTCCTCAGAATGTGGCAAAATACACGAAATGTTGACTAATTGAAACTTGTTTCACCCCAACTAATTTAAAAATATATACAAAAATTGATTGAAAAATATTAAGTAATAATAAATGTCATTATTCCATGTCGTTTACGAATAATTTTTATTTATTCATATTTACTTCTAACTATATTTATTTCTACATGCATGAAATACTAAACAAAAATTAAACAATAGGGAAAAAAATTAAGTTGCCGGGAAGCATTTAGTCATTCCGCATATTAATTTGGCATATAAAGTTTTCTTATTGGTCAGGCTCAAACTTTCATCGAATGTCTGTGCGTACAGAATGTATATTAGTGCGAAAGATATTTAACAGTCGCAATAATGTTCCTTGCCCTAAAAAAATAATGGAGGAATGACATAAATTTGAATGGTTATTGTAGAGCAAGGAACACAAAATTGAAATTCAAAAGAATTTATTTAGGAGTTTTTAGATACAATTGTTTCTTTCTGATTACGCGCACCCGAAACCAACCCAACGTCCGCGTGATGCTGTATTGTGGCAATTGATGAGTTGGACGGGGGTGACGTCCGGAGAATTAACAACAATTAACTTAAAATTCTAATACTTATTATTCTTAAATAATATATTTAGACTTAAAACTAATTATGCTGCAATAACGCAACTTAAACTAATTAATATCTAATACTTACAACCTAAAAATAGGGTATACAGGCTGCAGAGCTGAAGTACTCAGTACAAAAAAAGTACTGTAAATATGTAATCAGTACTTTTTGTATTTTAAGTATTTTACTTTAAGTACTTTTAAAAACAATGTACTGTCAGTAAAATATTCAGTACTTTTCCTACAAAGTACTGGTACTGGGTACTCCTTTTTTGCAAATTTGTAACAAGTATTTACTGGTTACTTAAAAGAAGTACTGACTACTTATAAAATTCAAAAAATACTCTCAGTACATTTTTGCATTTTCCCAGTACTTAGGTGATATTCAAAAGTACTGCAAGTCGTTTACTTATAGAATCATTTTACTTGAAAATGTAGACACAATAATTGAATTTTTGCGTGAATGCATAAAAACTTCACATGATTGTTTAGTCATCGCGACGCGACGTAATAATGCGGCTACGCCTGGCTACTCAAAACGGTTGCTCAAAAGTTAACAAAAAAGGGATGCAGCTTTAAGCTTTAATAGATATACGTTTATCTGCACTGTACATTGTTTAAAAAAAAATGTAAAAAGAAATATACGGAAACGTCATACACTTTTAGGAATTGTGAATTGTGATGGAGGAAATAGACACTATATCTGATACGTCAGTTACTGACCCATATCATACATCAGGTGATGAAGATCCGGATTATAATCCCATATTGTCAAAAAAGCCAAAACTGTTGCCTGATTATTTTGGTGTAAGACATTTATCACCTGTTAGTCCTGTTGCCGAAAACTCTACCAATAATCCAGGGACTTCTAAAGATAGTAATGAAACTAGTAGAAAAATGAAATCAAGTGCCAATACTCAGAATGATGAATCAATAGTACAAAAAATACAGAGCAGTGCCATTTTGGATGGTAAATTTTTTGAAGTTGTTGGGAAGGTAAGTAATAAATAAAAAACTTCCAATAACCAAAATTTCAAATCGACACAGTTTGTCTTACTTACAGCTTAGTTCAGACCAAGTTTTGGGTCACACTTTGAGTTACTCCGGGGTGATGCGATGGAATTCTACATATGATGCTGTACTGAAAATATTGTCTTCAAAAGATAAGTTACCAGAACTATGTGAAAAATTACTTCTACCTGCGTTTACAGAGAGCGACATTGCATTTTTGGAAGAATGCAAGAAAATAATGAAGCCTCTAGCAGAAACACTCGACTTTCTTCAAGATCAAAATACAATGGGTATCTTCTTCCCAGTATTGTGTCCATGTACACCAAACTCGAAAAAATTAAGTTGTTGGGGGATATTAAACAGTTGGCTAGACGTCTAGATTATATTTTAGAGTCTATAAAGAAAAGATTCCTTCATATATTTACGTTGCAATGTAAGAGAGCCGTTGTAGCTGCAGTGGTATGTCCAAGGTTTAAAATGAGATGGTTTAACGCTTTTATAGACACTAATTTAGAAATATCAGCAAAAGACATTCAAAGTTAGGTTGTTGATGCTGCCTTAGAGTTTAAGGACTTCGAAGATTGTGAATTGACAGCCGATATTGAAAATACAGAAGATGCATTTTTTGAATTCAAAGATGTTGAAAATGTACCACCAAATATAATGTCACCTTTTTCTGATCAGTTTCAGTTCGAACTATTGAAATATTTAAACGATAGTAGAAATAATCTACTAATGTTAAATGAATACAATGTAATAAAAAAACTATTTATAAAATATAATTGCATCCTGCCATCTTCCGCTGCTGTCGAGATGCTGTTTTCTTTTGCCCAAATTATTAACGCGCCGAGGCGCCATGCATTGAGCGACACCAATTTCTCGAAATTGGTGTTGCTCAAAAGTAATAAAGATTTAAAGTAGTAAATTTTTTTTACTTTTTAAGTAATAAGAATTTTGTTTCGTTTTAAAATTACCTTTGGGTAATTCTATATTTAGGTTCTTCTATATTTGTGTTTGTATGTTTCTAATGTCTTCTAATATTTTAATAAATAAAAATATGGACAATTGGGATTTTTATATAATACTGAATACTAATACGATTTTTTATATTAATACTAATCAAAAGTACTCTAAGTACCTAAAATTACTGAAAGTATTTAGAATACTGGAAGTAGTTACAAACCAGTAGTTTTTATACTGGGTACTGAAATTTCCTTACATGCAGTAAAATACTGAATACTTCAAGTAATTATGAAAAGCACTTGTACTTAATACTGCAAGTAAGTATAAAATAAATTGTTACTCGATACTGGATGCTCCCAGTACTTTCACTGAGTACTGGGTCACAGCTCTGACAGGCTGTAACAAATTCGCTTCTCACTACAGGGATCTCGGAAACGGTAAGAGATACAGCATCGGTTAAATTAGGGCAAGGTTGCAGAATTTGGCGATCAGGAATATGCCGTTGAGAAATCGAAAATATCTCTTGCCGTACTTGAGATTTTTGAAAAAAAAGTAAAATTTTCGTTTTTCTTTTTTCTTGGCGTTATTTGAAGAATAATCGAAAAACTAAATACACATTTTCATTGTCACTTTTTATTCTTTACAAGATAGCGTAAAAAGTTTTTTTATAAGACGTTTTGTCTTTTCACGACCATCATCAAGTACGTTATTTTAAATACGGACCTGTATTTTTTATTGCATTTTTTTGTAGCTTTTGAACCTCCGACTTCACTGATGCATCAAACTTTTATGTTGCTAAACGTTTCGTAACTGTAACCCATCATCAAGAAAAAAAAACACTTTTCTTCAGATTAACGTTACTTCATTATTCTTCATAATTAATAATTATTAACAATGAAACTATAAAAATTTAATTAACAGGTAGGAACACAAATAATAGCACAGTAAATAAATTTTAACAAAGAACAACAATAATGATAAATAACAATTAATAACATAATAACTACGAATAGATTGATGAAAATAGTATAAATTGTTATAATGTACAATTTATAATAAGTATTCAAACAGATTTCCATTTACATTCCTACATAAATCTATTCTTCGACGAATATTTTGCACTGCCCTCTGAATATCACGTCTTCGTAAAGAATTAAATCCATTTACAATATTTGCTCTTAATTCGGCAACATCATTTGGCACCGTTTTATAGATTTTATTTTTTAAGTGACCCCACAAGTAATAGTCCAAAGGCGAAAGGTCCGGTGACCTCGCTGGCCACTCGACTACTCCACGATTACCAATCCATTTTTCAGGAAATTGTTGATGGAGAAATTGTATTACGTCTCTAGTATTATGAGGTGGTGCCCCATCTTGCTGAAACCATAAATTTGGCAATCTGTTCAGTGGTAATTCGTCTAAATATCTGAAAATGTTGTTCTCATAAATTCAAGATAACCTGCACCATTTAAATTTTCTTGATAAATAAACGGTCCGAGAATTCTATCGCCATAGATGCCAGCCCATACGTTGAGACCAAATCGAACTTGAGCTCGAATTGGTCGATTAATTCGTGGATTTTCTACCGCCCAAATATGTTCCGTATTTCTATTAAAGATGCCACAATTGGTAAATTTAGATTCATCACTCCAAATTATTTCATTTAAAAAATTGTTGCTTCTGTCAATTTGCTGTCTCAGCCAGATACAGAATTGCAAACGTCTTTCTCGATCACCTTGTCGCAAACAATGAGAGATATGTATTTTATACGGTTTCATGTTGTTATTTTTTAATACTCGCCAGACTTTTATATATGAGGTATTTGATAAATTAATGGTATTGACTATTTCTCTGGTCGATTTCGACGGGTCATTATTTGTCTAAAATAGGAAACATAATATAATTTAAAAAATATTATGTAATATTACAATCACATCACATTTTAGATCACAAAACCAATACAACATAATATGAGTAATCTTTGAACAAATATTAGCTAGCTCTGCGCAAATATCTAAGAATCTTTAAGTACGCACCTGACTCAAAATAGCATCATTTTCATTTTGTGTAATTTTATTGCCATATGGTGTCCTGGCTTTCTTAAGTGAACCAAATTCCCCAAGATTTCGATCCAACTTTTGAAATAGGGATCGGTGGGGCTGTACTCTTTCAGGAAATTGTTCCTCATACGTATCACTAGCTCTCCGTGAATTTCGATTACACATGTAATAACATTTCAGCATATCTCGCTTTTCCAAATCCGAAAAGGGCATTTTTGAATAATAGTTAACCAGAATGAATTAAAACAACTCATAGACAGTCATAGACAAGCGAAATATGACAGTTACCCGTTATTGTTTTATTTGTTATTCTAAATATCCAAAGCCGCCTTATTAGACTTTATTTTTGGTTGTTAATTATTTATCATTATTGTTGTTGTTCTTTGTTAAAATTTATTTATTGTGCCATTACTGTATTTCTACCTGTTAATTTAATTTTTATAGTCTCATTGTTAATAATTTAATTAATTATTAATTATGAAAAATAATAAAGTAACGTTAATCTGAAAAAAAGTGTTTTTTTTTACTTGATGATGGTTTACAGTTACGAAACGTTTAGCAACATAAAAGTTTGATACATCAATAAAGTCGGAGGTTCAAAAGCTACAAAAAAAATGCAATAAAAATACAGGTCCGTATTTAAAATAACGTACTTGATGATGGTCGTGAAAAGACGAAACGTCTTATAAAGAATAAAAAGTGACAATGAAAATGTGTATTTAGTTTTTCAATTATTCTTCAAATAACGCCAAGAAAACAGAAAAACGAAAATTCAAAATTTTATTTTTTTTTTCAAAAATCTCAAGAACGGCAAGAGATATTTTCGATTTCTCAACGGCATATTCCTGATCGCCAAATTCTGCAACTTTGCCCTAATTTAATCGATGCTGTATCTCTTACCATTTCCGAGATCCCTGTAGTGAGAAGCGAATTTGTTACAGCCTGTATACAATTTGTCAAAGACACTGTTTTGCTGGGTCGACGGGAAAATAAATCAACGCAAAAAACCCGCTTAAGGCAATTTTTATATTTGGTACACGGCCAATTTTTGATTTTACAAAAAGTGTAATACAATTTTTAGTAAAATTACATAAATGGGAATGATTTTGGAGAGAAAACAGAAACGTACAAGAATGAAGAAAAAGTAGGTTAATTTTGAATTTTGACAGGTTGGACTATATTGGTTTTCCGCAAAATTGGTAACGTCTAGTATGGCAACTTATGCTTAATCCTGAATTGGGCATATGTTCCCTAACTTGTGTTATATTGCGTGTAAGTGGATTGTTGGAGAGTTGAGTGGGGCAAGGAACACAGTGAAATCAATGAAATACATTGTTGTAAAATAATAACATTATTATTGTGAACGATATAAATACCGGCTAGTGTCGTACATTTTTGTCATCATTTTTTGATTGTTAAAAAAGTATGAGACGTAACTTGACAAATTATTACAAAAGAGTATTTTAATATAAGACGACGGCAGTTTTCCAAGATAATTTTTGATATCACGGTGTATTGTTTAACCCTTTAAACTTTAGTGACTACATAATAGTCACCAGAAAAGGTTCCAAATGAGCAACCAAATATTTGAATAAATATTGCACTAAAGTGATTGATATTGTAAAACCACGCTCAGATATGCGTATTAAAGTAATGTATATGAAAAAAACTTTTTCTTGAGGGATATTTATGGTGGTTACATATATCATCAGAGAGCTATTGGTGTCTATTTGGTATTTTAAATTTTGGTAGCTACACACTTAAAAAAATATATTTGAATCAACGAAAAATTATTAACACCAAAGGAAATGTTTCTTTGTATACATATACGCAACAAAATTTATATTTGTATGAAGAGAATTTAAGTCTTAATATATTCTATTTGATTTAAGTGAATTTTAATTACATTAACAAAATACAAGTTTCAAATTTATTAAATTGTTATTTGAACCAATAGAAAGTATTTCCGATCACAAATGAATTTATTTAGTATAAAATCTACATTTTTTTTAATACAAGCGTCATTTCGTTTGAAATTAATAAAATATTTCTTTACCCACCGACAACATTTTTTTAAATCGAAGGAGTTTGTATTAACTTCAACAAAAATTTTTATTTACTGGTAACAAATAATGTATTTCACTCCAAAATAAAAGGGATTTGTTTGGGGGTTGAGGTTTTAAATAAAATGATTATTATTGTAAAACTTTATTTTATTATACCACTAGACAAATACAGTATTGTATTAGCTGTATAGGCATATTATAACACGATAAAAATATATAAAATAAAAAGTCAACATTCTTTTGATAAATTAACATGAAATCTCCATTGGAAATAACAGATAAGTTAACATAATTTTGACAATAATATACAGTTTTTCGTTGAAATAACATATACATATGTTATTAACAAACTACATATTTATATGAAATCTTAAATTTAAAGTTAGTACTAAATCTGCCTAACAGCCATAAACCTTCTACCTACCTTATGCAAAAATAATAAGTAAGCCTGGCCAAGGTCATTAATACTACAGAAACGTACTGTACAATAATAAAAACAAAAATATTTTATATATTATGATGTATGTTTTTGTACTATTTCGTTCGCTTTAAATTCTTTTTTATATATTTCCTTATATTTTGTAAGCTTAGTGCTGCACATTATTATTAAACTGTTAAATGACGTTCACACATGTACATTGTATATCTAAGTGATAATTAATAATAAATAAATAAATAAATAAAATAAATGGAAATAAATTTTATTAATACTGGTACACTTTATAAAAATATGTACAAAACTCACCTTCTTAAGCAGATTTATGAAGTAGCTTGGTTGTCGTTGTCACAAACTGGAGCACTTCTATAATAACTGTGTAGCATCAGATATGTTTCTACAGTTGTCTCAATTAGCGATGTTCGCTGTGGTGAAAAAATATGTTTGTATTTTAAAAAAGAAAAGTGTTTTTTGTCGAAAAAACTCGTGTTGATTTGAGAGCACTAAAAAATGTAGTTTTTTTTATAAAATTTCAATACCCAGTGTCGTGTATTTTAGATTTTTTAAACTATTTCGATTGTGTGTAATCATCAAAAATAAAATTATTTTCCTTAAGATTGAATCGATAAAAGTAAAAAAAAATACACAGTTATGTAGGGAATTGAAAGACCTTTCAAAAGATGTATGACTCGACCCCTCTTGCCATTTGAATTTTTTGAGGTGGTGGCCGTGTAGGGTAGAGGGATGATGATAGGTATACAAGTATTACATTAAAATATGTCCCTCTTGGAAACAACGTCGACGTATTTCACCAATTTTTCGAAAAATTTTTATCTCCAAAGTTATTCAGGGTGCCTACTTTTAGTTGGGACACCCTGTATAGTGATATATATCGACATACAGAATAAGATTTTTTTGGTCGGCAAGATGTTTCTGGCTATTTTAGGATTTGAGTTTAAATTTTTGTTATTTTTCTAAATACACATTGACAAGGCAAAAAATGACAAATTTCAATAAAGTCTCATGAATGTTGGCAGTTAAAAAAATATTCTATAATGATTTCAGTTCATATTTACCTTTTTATACGTGTAGAAATCACAAAAACAAAAACACATAAACGTTAATTACCCTAAATTTGCAATATGTGGTAAGTGACCACACTTGTAGCCACTTTTCAAACACTCAACGAAAATACGCATACACGATGCGTAGTGGAGAAGTGTTTACATGTGTAACCACTATCCGTTTAAAGAACAGGAATTTGCTAATAAGTTTCAATTTCATATGACATAGAAGGTCATTATGGCCTTAAATAAAATTGGTCACATTTATAGCCACAGTGCGTGATGGAAAATTCACACAAAATCGACTTGAGCGTTAAAGGGTTAAAAATAAACATTTTTGACCACATGCATTATTTTAAGATAATATTATAAACTGAGGCATTCTGCACCTGAATTTCGCACTAATATGCATTCTGTAACACGCATTTAGCACTCGATCATTGATTGTATGATTTGAATGGGACCAATGAGGTGCCAACGCAATATCCGGAATGCCTAAATGCTGCCGGGAATCAATCCAGTGGTCTAGTGTTCCTGATGATCGAGTCTAGCGCTTTGGTCACTAGGCCAACTGTGGCTCGGTACAGGCTCTTTTTCCAAACGTCTTATAAGCTGAACGATGAATTTTCAGCGGTTTATTTTTCGAAAATGCTTGAGAGTTGCGCCCTATTATTTGGACAAATACAGTTATTCGTACTCGTATTGAGAAAGGCAAGCTCACGAAGTTTCGTTCGAATATGAGACTAGAAAGTCTGACCGTCCCCTTGTAAGGTGTAAGAGGTGTCCAAAGCCGACTAGCAAAAACCTTTGCATGCGCGCTATCATTGCTGGTGGTTTAATTGATTTTAGTCAACTAAAACTAAATGATTACATTTTAATTTTTTTATTCAAAAATTGGAATTCTGTCGGCCCCGCAGAAAATACCTCGGATTTTTGACCAATTTTAGTTTCAAATTGAATATCTCCAAAACTAATTGTAACAGAAAATTTGAAAATGAAAATGAAAATTGTTAAATGCTCGATACAGAGGTATTTTGTCGTAGATGCTGCAGACTCATTGAAAATCATTGATCAATGACATCATATATCATTTTTATTGCATATATACATACATACATATATACGTAAAAAATGTGTATTTATTAAAAAATTAAATGACATCGTTTTATTATTGACAACAAAGATTCCGAACAGTGGAAGCTGGTGAAATTTAAGTTGATATATCTTAATTTTGGAGCATGGGATCCAAGCGATACTTTAAGGCATAGCTATCACTACCAAATTAAGAAGTTTTACTGAGAAAAATTGCGATTGAAATTTGCGAAAAAAAAGTTGAACAAATTGTGTGCCTCACTAGGTTGTTTTTTAAACAATTTGTAAAATAAAGAAGGTTTAGTGCCATATCCCCCAAAAAAGAAACAATTATGCAGCTACGGACACATGTTTCGGAGTTATTGCCCTTCATCAGCGTATCGTAGCTAAGGAATTAGATCTAGGATGGAATAGATTAAGAACAAGAACTAAAATAAGGCTGGAAAGTATAGTACACAGTACTCAATTAGTGTTCATGTTCCCATGTGCCACATGGGATGAGCACAGTCAACACACAGAGCTCTATGTGCACTGCTCATTTCCACCTGGCACATACAAATAAAACAAGATAGATTTATTGGGGTTCAAAATAAAACAAAACTTTTTTGGGGGATATGGCACTAAACCTTCTTTGTTTTATTTTGAACCCCAATAAATCTATCTTGTTTTAATTTGTAAAATGTTTGCAAAACTTTTTTTTTCAGAATTAGGTGGAAATATTTCTACAGATTTCAAATTTCATCAAAAAATATTGCTTTTCTATAAAGTTACACCGTCTTGAAATTTTATTTTGGATTTATTTTTCACTGTGCAAATTTCAAAAAGGTGTAACGTTGTAAAAAATTAATATTTTTGTACGAATTTTGAAATCTTTCATTGTATTTTCCACCTGATTCTGGTAAAAAAAAGTTTCGCAAATATTTTACAAATCATTTAAAAAATAACCTGGCGAGACACAATTTTTTTCAACTTTTTTTCGCAAATTTCAATCGCATTTTTTTTCTGCAAAACGTCTTCATATAGTCCGATAGTTATGCCTTAAGGTATTTCTTGGCTTCCAGGCTCCAATACTAAGATATGTTATAGCCTAAATTTCACCAACCGCCACTGATTCCGAATATATTTTTTTCAGATTTTTATTTTTGTTATTTATAGGTTTTCATTTGTTATTAACACATTTCCAGGTTTTTTGTTTCTTACCAAAAAATCTGTTATATTTTAACGAAAGCAACTCATTTTTCACAACTTGGGCAATTAAATTTTTAGAACCTACTGCAGTAAAAAATTTGATGGCATACTCTAAAAACGGATCCCATGTATGGTTGCGTTGGACTGCACCTTGTCCAACTTATGGTCAACTTGAAAACTATACTATAGATGTGATTAATATTAATGGACCCAATAAAATTCAAATTTCTTACGACACTACGTGCTTGTGGCAAGATGAGAATTGTGCTGTGATTAAAGATTTAAGAGCAAATAATAACTACACCTTCGTGGTATGTTTATTAATCTATGTTTTGCAATAATGCTTGCTTTATATTGCTTTAAAATATACAGAGTTAGTCAGTGTATTCTCCTTCGATAACTTTTAAAACGTTAGAAAGAAATACAGCAATTTGTTGAATACATACAAAAATTACTTTTTTTTAAAATGAAACATTCTGCATATTTCATAACCGTTTTTATAAGTGAAAAGAGTGCTGTACAATGACATTTCAATTTTTGGATCTAAAAGCAGCGTTGTCAAGTTATTTAACATGTTCTGGATATTTAGAATAAATAATTACATTTATCTATCAAAAAAAACTGGTAGACAAATATACTATTATGAGTTCTTACTACTTGCCACGTACTTGTACGATTTTTTTTTATTATTATGTTATACAAGGTGTCCTTGGCGGCCTATCAATTATAGTCAATTGCAAATGGGAAACACTCCTTTTTTTAATGGAACACCCTGTATATTTATATGTGATTGGATTCGCCCTTCAATTCGCTTTATTTTTGTTAAATACGTTTCATCCCTATGTGTTACATTTTTCGAGATAAGATTTTCTCTTCAACCTCGTGATCATAGAAAAAATTAATAGAATTTTAAACACGAATGCATTGAATAACAAAATTTGTGCTGTCAAACTGATACTTTGCGTTTTGACATAAACTAAGTAATTAATTTCACTTAACTGTTATTTCTGTTATAACGGTCCATTTTTTTAACACTCCTTATTTGACATAAAAGAAAATTTAAGTTTATTTATAATCCTATTAGTTATGCAAAACTTACACAATTAAAATGCGGGTTGTCTATAGTTCTAAGGTTTTAATGAATACCTCTATAGTCAGGGGGCGCCAAAGACCCGGAAAAAGCGAGATAACTTGAGTAGCAGTACTCGACCGGACTGGGTCCGGGAATGTTGTTTGAGTGCACGTAAGTGCTGTTGTATTATCTGAAAAATTATTGATTATTGATTAATGTAAATTAGTATCGCTTAGTTGTATAGTGTGTGACTTGGTAAGAAAACTTAGTATAAAATACTGTACCAGGACTACAACTAGTTATACATAGGACAGATCAATAGACGGATAAATGTAAGAAAATAGAAACATATCAATAGTGCGTAAAGTTGAATATAAATATTTAAAATATTGAATCATATTTTTTTGTAACAAATAACTTTATTTAAACTTCTATTATTTGCTATAATTAACAGCTTAGTAACTAACAAAATTATTAACTTAAACTGAATCAAGGCGTAAACGAGGCGTAAATTTCTGCGAAAATCAATCATCAGGTTCTAGGCGGCTTGGACATCAATTTCGCGTATCTTTCTGAAAGTTCTAGGACTTACAAAAATATCTTTCTTAAAAAAGTCAACTTTTAGTGATGAATTACGGATGTACAACGCTTTGCCCACTGAAATAAAATCATGTGGTAATTAAACTGTTTATTAAAAATGTAACTAAATTATATACAGATGTTAGAGTATAAAATAAGGAATAACTGTGTACAAGTCATGTGGTATTGTAAATAGCGTATGCTAAAATAAACTCATTCTGTTCTATTCTATTCTATTCTATTCTATTCTTAGTTATTCTTCGTTTTCTGCTTGTCACCCTTCATCATACACCTTGTGAGATATGCCCAAAAATCTTGAAATGAGCTGGCCTGATGTAAATTAGGGGATATTCGTTTTTGGTGGTGTGCTTTGACGAAGCCAATTTTGTGTTTGTCTGGCATAATGGTAGGATACCAAGTCGGGCCAAAATATTATATCGCCTCCAACTAATTTGGTGAGACAATTGTTAATATATCTCTCACTTCTAGAGCTTCGCCCCTTACTCGTCCCACATAAAGTCTGGATATCCCTCTAGTCGAAATCGCACACCAAGCCGGAACCTTATTAGCTAATTTAGCATTTTCTTTGTATTTTACATTGTCCAGGCACTCTTCTACATTGTCCGTGGAAAAACTAATGCTGGGAATTTTCCAGATTTTAGTATTTGAATATTCGTTCGAAAAATTATTCGAATTTTCGAATTATTCGAATATTTGAAATAATTGAATAATCGAACTATCGAACAATCCGAATATTCGAATGAACTGAATATTCGATATTTGAACTATTCAAATATTCAAACTATTCGAATGTTCGACCTATTCGAATAATCCGAATATCGAATATTATTGTATTATTATTAAATTGATTCGGATATTAAAATAGTTATAGGTATGAATATTTTGGTATGTATCAGTTTTTACTTTTTAAAGCATTTTGGTTAAATTAGGGTTGTCAAAAATTAATGCGGTTTAGACTGAACGACAAAAACAATCAAATACAATTTGCTGGAATTGGTCACATAGAAAATGATTTAATAAATAATACGTGAACTACAACTAAACTAACTACAACTACTACTACTATAAGGTACAAACATATGTATTATTTATAAACAAAAACGATTCCAAAAAGGCCCCTCAAAATCAGAGAGAAAATCAGACGATACGACATGTCCAAGGAATTTGACCTCTTTCTGGAACATTAGCTCTTTTTGGGATTCAATTTTATGTGTGCATTTCTGATTCTTCCAAACACTTCTTGAAGATTCCTCAAATGCTCATTAAAATTCCGTTCTATAACCATCACATCATTAAGACAAACTCGGCATATCTTCCAGGTTAGTTCGCGTAGTACCAGTTCCATCAGTCTTTCAAAAGTCGCTGGCGCATTGCATATGCCGAAAGACATCATAGTGAATTAATAAAGGCCAGTTCCTGTCGATAAGGCTGTCTTGCCTTTGTCATCTGGATGAAGTTCCACTTGTCAATATTCGCGTCGAAGATCTAGAGCAGAAAACCACTGTGAACCTGCCAGCGTACTTAGTCATCAATTAGGGGTAATAGATAGTTGTCTTTTCTTGTGACGTCATTCAGCTTCCTGTAGTCGACGCAGAATCTTAAAGTTTCATCCTTCTTAGCAACCAAAACTACTGGCGCCAACCAAGAACTGGTTGGTTCCTCAATAACTCCGTCTTTAAGCATCTTTTGTACCACTGCAGAAGCCTCTTCTTGTTTTGCTAATGGGAGCCTCCTAGGTGGTTGACGAATAGAAACTGATTCACCAGTATTTATCCGATCTTGGACTATGTTAGTCTTCGTAAGAGCTTCTGTGCCCTCTAGAAATACTGTACTTTCTCTCTTCAAACATGTCAAAGCTTCTCTATGTTTATCTGGAGTTAAATATTCTAACTGGGCACTTAACATCTTTATAACTTCTTGGTCCAAATCTGTAGACGAAGCTCCAATGATTTGTTCTTCACATCTCGCAATTCATCTGACTGGTTTGTGGGTGCCAATTGCTTCTCCTTCTTTGAATATTTAGTTTAATCACTCTAATCGGTATCTTGTGTGTAGTATGTGTTAAAGTTCTTGCCAGGATCACATTGTATGTCGTTTTAATTAAGTCATCCTTCTCAACGAGGCCAAAGCGGTATCCCACAGAATTTTCCTCTAGGACTGCCTCAATTACTTTCTCTATCTGTGCAGGAATTTTTATTGTCTTCGAAGTATGTAGCCTAATATTATGGAATTTTTCATCTGCCGTTGAATGAATAATTTCTTGATTTCCAATCCTGAGAACTCGTTCTCCCACGTCAAATACAGATCCATACTTTTCCATAACGTCTAATCCCAAAATGAAATCAGCTGTAATATCAGCCACGATAACTTAGTGTTTAAAACATAAACGGCCAATCTGCAGCACCATGTCGACTTCCCCATGAACCGCTGCCCTATCTCCCGTAGTTGTCCGAATGCTTGTCTTTTATTTACTTTGAGACCCGTTATGAATCCTGCTCGTACTATTGATGACGTAACTCGTATCGATTGCGAAGACACATTTCTTCTTATTTACATAACCCTTCAACAGCAGACTACTTTGAACTCTCCGAAGCTGGGAAACTTTTAAATTTCGGGGGTCACAATATTTCTTGGCCAGCGCAGCCCCCAAATTGCCAGCCATCTTTAGTTTTTCTGTAGCTCTTCAATCACAGCAGCATTTCCCCTTTCTGGGTTGCGCTATCGACAGTTTCTCTTAATGTGGCCCACTTTGCCACACTTGGTGATAATTCCATCCGGCCTCCCACTATTTTGTTGATCTTGTCTCGGCTGGAAATTCGATTTTGTCAGTAGTTGGATCATCTTGTATAGATCAGATATCAGGTTTTGGGTTGTGTTATTTGGCTTGTCCACACTCATGGCTCGTACTCTCTGATTCGTTCATGTGGTATCCTTATATGCAGCCTCGATTTCAAGTGCATGTACTAGAGCCTCACTACTTCGCTTGTACCTGGCTAATTTAAGGATTCGTCTAACCTCCCGGTCCCTTACTCCATCAATAAACGCTCCAACTGCCAACTGTTGCTGAAAATCTATTGGTGCATCAGGATAGGCTAAACGGGCTAATCTCTTCACGGCAGCCTTGAACTCCTGTAGGCTTTGTCCACTCCGTTGTCTGCATGATTTCAGCTGAGCCTGATATACTTGAGCGAAATGTTGGTCGCTATATCTTAGTTCTAATGCTACCTCCATAATGCTAAAGTTTTGTTGCTGTGCTGCAGGAATTGTTTGGAGCAGGTCTAATGCTTGGCCTCTTAGTGTTAATATCAATGCTGTTGCTTTTTCATCATCGTTCCAGTTATTTGCACGTGCAGCTGCCTCGATCTTCTTTTATAAGTTGACCATGAACTTTGACCGTCAAAAAGAAGGTGGTTGTAACTTAGCACCAGACGACAGTACTAACTGGCCACCATTCTCTCTTAATTGTTGTTTAAATCGGGCTACTTCTTCCTTAACTTCAGTTATTTCTCCTTCAAACTTTTCTCTGAATTCACTGACTTCTCCTTTAACTTCCATGACTTCAGCCCGTACATCTTCCTTCAATTGTTCAGTGACCGAGAACATGACTTGATGTTGTCCCTCCATAATTTATCTTAATTCTTCCTGGCGTCTTATTTCCAGGACTTCTATCTTTTCTTAAGTCATCTTTCTCTTCATGCCTTTTTCTTTCTTGTTCTTCTTTTTCTTTCTGTCGTCTTATTTCCAGGCCTTTCGTTATTTTTCTTAAGTCATCCTTTTCTTTCTGCCTTTCTCTTTCTTGATTTTCCATAATTTCCCTTTGTTCCTCTTTCTCTTCCTGTCGCTTTTTTCTTGATCTTCCATAATCTTTCTTAATTCTTCCTGACGTTCTCTTTTCTGTTCTTTCATTTGTTGCACCAATGCTGCAAGTAAGTCTTGTAATTGTTTCTCCGCCATGCTTCTTGTTATTGGCATTAACTCCACGACATGTAAATCAGTTCAGAATAAAATTTACTACCTATAAAGCCCGTAAAATGTTGTTATCACGTCTATTTTAATAATGGAATGTTCCAGATAAGTCTTAAAACAGCACTAAAAAGTCTTATTTAGAGTCTGTATTACTTTCCTCTTGACGAAATTCACGTATCTCCAATAACTGTGCAATGGAATGTTTTGGAACTTTTACGAAATGTCACTTTTAAGTCTATAACACGTTTCCGTTGATACAATTCACGTATCTCCTGCTGTTTCCAAATAGAATGTTCTAGAAATGTCCCGAAACTGCACAAATAAGTCTTATTTTGAACTATAACACGTTATCGTTAGCAACACTCGCGTATCTGCAGTTATTTCTAAATCGAATGTTCTAGAAAGTTCCCGAAAATCCACTCTAAAGTCACTATTTGGTCCAAAAAAAGTCCTCAAACACTGTCCAGCAGCTAGCTTAATTCTTCGTGTCACCACTAATTCCTGTAGAACCTTTTCGAATATTCCAGAAATTTCTCTTCCAATCCCACTTCCGTCACCAAATTGTTACGTGTTTGCTATCCCCACAAACACCTGTATTTGTAGATTCATTGATTGAAAGTCCAGGTAACACTAACTCACTTTATTGATTGATTAATAATTAACAACAATAGATTAATGAGTATCTTAACTATAATCAAATTAAACACTTATCTCTCTTTCTTGTTTCTTTTTTACTCGTTCACTTTCAACTTAGACTGACTCAGCCTACCGTGCGTCTTATTTATACATCCATTCACACAGTCTAGAATATTCCAGAACATTGCCCAGCAGTTCTCGTACAATTCCAGTCTACATAGTCCAGTGGCGTAACAATACGTTATAAACGGGATTCCTAAGATATCTATAAAGATAAAGCAGAACATCATATGTGTACTGAGGGTAATACTGATTTTGTAGGTTTTAATACCATAATAATTATGAATAGTTCATAAAATTTTTTATTTATTTACTGTCTAATACCTATTATCTTTGTGCACAGGTTCGAGCAAAAAATAAAGATGTAGCACATTATGGTAAACCATTTAGTATTAGCCAAGTAACAATTGAGGCAGGTAAGGAAATATTATGTATGTGTGCGTTGTGTGTTTGTTTGACATGCTTTGATTTACAAGTTGCTTTGTTTCATCTTCCTATTGGTCACAAGGGTACGATAATTTCTTGGTGGTAAGTGCACTCTATTTAGAGCCATACTGATGAGCGGGCGCAACCGGTCTATGGATGACAGATATGCTTGCCCACAAGGGCGTTCCGTACAATTGTACTTATTGGGACAAATTTTTACACATATGTGTATAAGTATGTGTGTGTAGGTGTGCATGTGCGTGTGCGTGTGACGTGTGCGTGTGCGGGTGTGTGCATGTGTACACTGTGTTCATTTGAAAACTGTCCACCCTATTTTCCTCTAAAACTACAAAAAAAATTTGCCTATAACGTCGACTGTTGTTCCAAGGGAGAACTTTTTTTGGCGCTTAGGAATTGTAGTTCAATTTACCCCAGCACCCCAATTTTGAAAATACTAAATGGAATTACCCCGCTTGTCATACATCATTTTAAGGCTAAATATATCGCGAATAGAATGGATCTTCAGTTTTTGAAATCGGTTGAGATTTGGAGAAGTTGTGGGTAAAAAACAAATATGACTGGTTTTTGAGAATAACTTTAATAGTAGATGTATTTTCTTTTCAACATTTACTAGTGGGCGTAGTGTAGGCGTGTTATTAGAGTCATCGTTATAAGAACGAATCACGCAGTCAAAAATTTCGACAATCACAGACACTCACAGACCGAAATGTCTCTGTATAGAGGGGAATTGGTATTGGGGAGAAGTATCCTTTATCTACAGACATGTCTATATAGATTACAGACTCGTGAGAAAAAATCCATTAAAAATTGAGGATCAAATAGGAAAGCAGTAGTTGTTATGAGAGGTATTACCTAAAGTTTGACAACTCTTAAGTATTATCTATTACTGTTAACTTTTAAGAAACACATTTTTCTACTCAAATACACATAGGGTTGAATTTGCTCACATTTTAATAAATGAAATGAAAAACAATGAGAAGCATATCACAGCATAAGGTTCTCCTTATGCAGTGACCATATGTTGTATGCAATATATTATATAAAATGACAAGAAGACAATAAATTATAATAAAATTTGTTTGTGTTAAGAAAAGTCAAATTCTAATGACGAGCTGGTATCCCCAGTATTGAAAAAAATAACGTGTTATTCTGCATGTAGCATTTTTCGCAACTTTGTCGATGTTTTTATAAACAGAAATGCAGCCAGTTGGTTTTACCGGTGACTTCAATACAGCCTTTTCCTTGTGTTCCCGGATTCTATACACACTTGTATTGGAAACACCTATGAGTATAATAATTATGGGGTATTATGTGTTATAACTTATTAATTAAATGTCAAAACTTGCAGTGTTAAACAGTATAATAAGTATATTAAATAAAGAATTTTTACGATAAATATCTGGTAGATTTGTTTTAAAATACTTCGTGACATTCAGGATGCACTGCGTCTCTTGAACAGAAAAGGTACCTAATGTGTTTTATGCATTTCTTCGGCAGTGACTGCACTAAATAACCGTCTTTTTTGGCCTCTTCATGCTCCATTAACTGTAAAATAATAGACAACAAATAATTATTGATAATCAACAGGATTATCGAGAGAAAAGCTCAATTCAAACCAAGAAACGTCATGCGACACATTATAACAGTCTACATTGATTTGATAAGCCTTTGTAAATCTTACTTTGAATTACATCCCCTCTAAATTCAAACGCCAATAGGTTTCGTTGCATGCTTTGATCACGTGAATTTATTACTATCCTCCTTTTATGAATTTAGTATAAAATGGTGTTGTTCTTTTATTAAAATTTCGAAGTGAGCACCGTTGGTGCCAATGCAATGATACAGCCTTTGTTCAAAGTTTGATCTTACTTTAACAAAAGTTTCACGGAAGATGCTCGCATTCCTGAGTTATTCTATTTTTGAGATTCTCAATATCCCTAGGCGGTGTCTTGTAGACAACTGATTTCAAACGGTTCCACAGAAACATCAAGGCGAAATAAATCGGGGGAGCGAGTAAGCCATTCTATGGACCCTCTTCTGTCTATCCATCTGTCTGGAAAATATAATATGCCAGGGCATCTTGTTAGAAAAACAGTTCTTCTTCATTAATTAGCTGAGTATTTAAGTAACGAATCAATGGTATTTTCTAAAATATCCAAGTATAATGGATCCGAAAAATTTTTATTAATAAAAAAGGATCAATCATTGAATTCCCCAAAATACCTGCCCAAAAATTTATTTTCTCTGATCTCTGTGTGTAGACTTCACGATACAAATGTGGATTTTCAGTATCCCAATATCACACTCATTGCTAACGCAGATATTTCTTACATAAATTTCATACTATTAATTTTTTCAGTCACGATTTCGCAGAACTTGTTCAAAATCATCTTCGCATAATTCTTGGATGAGAAGTATTTGTATGGACTAAATTTGTGCAATTTCAAGGTTTTGTGCACTGCACTGCACCAACTTTTCTCACTGAAGCATTGGGGTCCATTTCAATTTGAGTAGCTTCGTCCACTACCTTAGGTTCATTTCGTTTCTACTCATTTTCAACATTCCCAGTTTCTAAAAATATCTATATCAAACAAGTCACATATGGATGAGCAACATTTTTGTCAGGATATATTAAGTTAAATTCACGATCAGTTCGTCCAGCACATTCATTATTTTTGCTATACAAAATAATTACTTCGGTTCTCTCCGCTAAATGTGTTCAATAAAATGAAGAACACACGACGAATAGGTCTCAGAATAGGTATTCTCGGCTTACAGAATAAGAATAAACTTGCTATATATTGATAATATTCAAGAAGAAGAAAAAACTGTATTAATCAAATGCTTTTTAAGACTCTTTTCTAAACATAACTGTTCAAAAAGATTTTAATGTTGTACAGGGTGGCTAAAACACAAAAAGATCAAAAAAATGACACAATTTCGCATTAACACAATTTTAAATAACATCTTTTAAAGGTTAAAGAGAAAATACACCTACTAATAGAGTTATTTTCAAGAACCAATAATATTTGTTTTTTTTACTCATAAGTTCCCCAAATTGCAAAAGATTTCAAACACGAAAAAAACCGTTGTATTTGCGATAGAATTAGCTTTAAAATGGTGTGCGACAAGTGGAGTGGTTACATTTAATATTTTAAAATTGGGGGGTGCTGGGTGTTAGGGGGTGAATTGATCTTCATTGCCTATGCACCAAAAAAACTCTGTCTTGGAACAAAAGTAGACCTGTCTCGGCGGATTTTTTTTTTATAGTTCTAAAGAAAAAGAGAGTGAGAAGTTTTCAAATGAATACAGTTTGTATAATACACATACACCATAATTTTTTGTATATTTGCAGAATCTCAGCCTCCAAAAAATTTAAATTACAAATTTGAGGCAGATCAACTCATTTTGCTTTGGATACATCCTGATGTTACAAATGGTCCACTTAGACAGTTTGAAATAAATGGATACGTAATACAGTCCGAATTGAATAATTTGGCTCAAAATATTTCTGAGTACTATTTTATAGATATGGATCAGCTAAATTACAACAAAAAGGTTTGTAAATGTTATTAATATGAAAGTAATAAAAAATCGAGTAAGAAATAGACATGATGGGTGATTGAAATTTTGGTTTAAAATATACATATAATATACTTGATATGAGTATTACAGGCAACTTATATAATTGCCGCATTTTATATAGCCTATAGGCACTTTATGTAATTTCATAAATTGTCTAAATACGCCTACTAGAAGTTATCTTTTTATATCAACAGAAATCAAAGAAGATGCTCCTTTACGGCCCTCATCCCAATAGGGACCGTATAAACAGCATCTTCCTTCTTTGATATAATACTTATAAAGAAACCAACACGTTCAACTCAAAAACAAATATGTGGTGTGTATATGTATAACTATATTATACAGGGTGTTCGGAAAATGCATCAGAAAACTTTTGGGGTGATTATACAAGTTAGAATAATGCTATAGTTTCATAAAAAATATATAAAGATCTCAGTTGTAACAGAGTTACAGCCACTCAAAGTTCAATTTTTTCTTCTTTCTTTTTGACATCACTCACTTAATTCTGTACCAATCAAGTTGATATTTGGCACACACATTAAGCCCAACGAGCTCTCTCATAATAAGATTAAATTAGTTCATTCCATAACTTTTTCTCTTAATAGGTACCACAAAATTTAAGGCGCCATTTTAAAGGGAATTAAAGTTATAAAACTTTATGTACCCCTCATTCAAGTCGTGAAATGTAACCGTTTAGTTGAAAATCGGCCTTAAAGTTTGATTAAATAAAAAAATTTTTCAATAATACATTTTGCAAATAAAGTCGTCTTGCTTCATAGAAATGAATTGCAAGAATAATAATGTTTATAACTGTCAAACAAATTATTTCAAATTAATTTAACAAATGGCTCATCAATATCGTGACATGCATTTTTGTTATGGAAAAGCAAATGGTAATGCAGAACAAAAACGTCGCGTCGGTTTTACATCGACACATATCCTGATAGAAGAGTACCGCATGTCCAAACATTCATTAACTTTCACAGGAGGCTTGGGCAGCAAGGCTCTTTTAAAAATGACAATGCTGATAAAGGAAGGTCGAGAACCACATGAACTGTAGAAGTAAATCCGTAGAATCTGTATCACAGAACAGATATCGCTAAGACCGCTGTAGGGAGTAAGGCTTGTTCATCTAAAGAAATCTTTGCGTATTGACGTATTTACTAAAATTATCTGAATGTTTCACAATTTCAGTGTTTCTTCCGAGACGCCACAGATAGTAAAACACTAAAATTATGAAAAATATTAAAACAATACACATCAAATATTTTTTTTTTCCGAAACAAAAAGTAATTCTAAAAACATAAATTAATATTCTCATAAGTAATACAGAAAAATTATACCAACTCTAAAAAAAATAAAATAATACATAAATAAATAAATAAATAATTTAATTAGATGCTCAAAAATACCTCCTTCTTGGGAAAGGCAATATCCTAACCTACTGTAAAAGCACCTTCTGATATTCGCGCTGGCAACAGACGGGCAACTGTAAACTGCGCATACCGCTAATCATGAATCTAGTGGGTTGGCTCGATCTGACTAAGTTTAATTTATAAGACCAGTGTGCTAGTTAGGTATTCAAACAACCGTAAATGGATCCTTACTGGAATGTTCGTGTTGAAATTAATAAACAGATTTTCTTTTTTTAGATTAACGCCACACCTGCAACTACATTTAATATTAGTGTTGTGGGCATAAATAGCAAACGGGGCAAATCAGCTTCCATACAAGTAGCCACTCCACCACCAAAGCCAGAATTATTATCTTCTCCGATTCTTTGTTGTTCAGAAGGCACCTGCTCTGTTAAAATACCTAAAGTTAAAATTTGTGCTAATTGGTAAGTATGTCTTGATCATAACAGACCTCCATCTTAAAAAAAAATGTATCTTAAAATGTTTTCTTAAACACATCTCAAGTCACCGAAGTAAATCTCAGAAAATCCTAGGATTTTGTGTTGAATAAAGAGGCTCTACAGTTTATTGTGGAGTCCGAACCATCTAGTGCTTCGACAGGTCTCTCCCATTTTAATCCGAAACAAATTAGAAATAAAATTTCCAACTTGCTCCGGGATGGATTCGAACCATCGATCTTCGGTACCGACTAAATAGCTATAAGCGCTTTACCCACTCGGATACCATGCCCCCTACTACAACTTAATGTGTTTCAGTTTCATTCTCATCAGAAAATATTAATAACAAATTTGTAATATAAACTTCAAAATGAATATCATGTGACCCACATGATAATTGCGTTAGTTTTATTTTGTCATATTTTGATTTTTATTCAGCCGATTCAGTTCGCGTCTGCAGGAAAAGATGCATTCTTTCAATTCCTCCATGTGAAAATACCTAAGTATGGTTAATTTTTATTCTCAAATTATAATTATACAAGGTTTATAAAAATAGTGTGTTTTCAAGGTTAGGTTTAGAACCCCTGTAGATATATAGGGCCTCAATCATATGAATTTATTAATCTAGTTTTTTTGGAGTAAATTGTTATTTAATCATCAATCTACAGCACTTATTACAAAATATTGAATTTTAATTAATGAAACTTAAGTTGGACATTTCGGCAGATTTTCTTGATCGAATGCCATAATCATGCAATCTATTAAGTACAGTTTGATCAGGAACTATGGTATCCGTAGCATATATTAAGTCATTAACAATGATACGGGCAATATTTGTTCTAACTCAAGGTGCCCAAGGTGCGATCATCTCGAGAGCTAGTAATGTGCTGATGACATAGATATGGCTTTCTTCCCAACAGTCCATCTTCCTGATATATAATTCAAACTCTAGTAATAACGGACTAACATTAAATATTTTGGCAAAATCCCAATGCTACGGACCTCCTCTTCTACGTTACAACGCTGATAACTTGACCTTTACTTAGAAAACGCCTAGGTGCTACATTCATTATGACAAATAAGTGAAACTGGCAGTGACAGATAACATTAGCTTCTGACATTAGAATAAGTCG
Organism: Rhamnusium bicolor; assembly: GCA_029963845.1. Classification (NCBI taxonomy): domain Eukaryota; kingdom Metazoa; phylum Arthropoda; class Insecta; order Coleoptera; family Cerambycidae; genus Rhamnusium; species Rhamnusium bicolor. The sequence continues at coordinate 66,641 of JANEYF010003078.1, read as the reverse complement.
TTAAAGCCCTAGTGGCCTCCCTTTACTGCGTCCTAAATAGATCTTTTGTAATTGCCTTTATATCTGGTGTTGTGGACACCTGCTCCAAATATCGTAGCCTTTGGCGGATTAGGACATTGCATGAGCAAAGTAACTATTCCACGGTTTCCTCTTCTTCTGTACAGAAGCGACATATGTCACTTTCAGCCTTGCTCATTTTTTGAGATGGTATCTCAGTGGGCAATGACTTCTGAAAAGGCCTGTAAGTATCCTTAACTTTGGTTTGCTGAGTTCGAGTAGCTCTCTAACTATTTTTTATAAGTTAATTTATAAAATTCTTCGCTTGTCTTTGACCTGAAATTAACTTCCAGTAAGAGGATTTGTGTTCACTCTCCCATTTTCTGACCTCGTCTGTTGTTTGGCTTTTAGATATTCCACAAAACGGTTCTGGTCCGTTGAATGATGAAACTACACCTTCTCTCGCAAGGCTATCAACAATCTCATTTTCTTCTATTCCTTCATGCCCTAGCACCCACATCAACGTGACCTTGTTGTTCCTTGCCAGTTGCATTTTAGTATTTGTAGATATTTCCAGACTACGTTAGACTTACACGTAAAGGAATAGCGCTGCTTGGCTGCCTGAGAGGATAAAGAATCTTGCTCCTCGTGTGCCTTTTTTTTAATACAATCTCGAAAGCAGATTTTTATAGCGTGAATTTTCGTCTGAAAGACGGCGGGAGTTTGGCCTAAGACTTTTGATAGTCTAAGGCTTTTAATAGCCTACATCTGGGCCCATATACACCTACCCCTACTCCTTCCTCCATCTTTGATCTACCTGTATTCCAGATATTAGATCCGTTTTCAAATTTGGATCCTTCAGTGCTCCATATTCGACGATCAATTATTTCACTTCATATATCCACTGAAATTTGAGTCTCGCTGGCATTGTGTCAGTAGGTTGATCATTGAGACTAACTGAAATTCATTCAGAATACTCACATATCCAACCAGATTTTCTAGTTTGAATTACTTAGATTGCAGTTTTTGAACGTTGAGGGCTGGTTTCTTCTTTACATGCATATGTAAAGGGAGTAGATCAAGCAAGGCTTCCATCATTGCTGCTTGGACAGCAGAGCCATGCCTACGGCTGTTGCCGCCTGCGTGTAAATTTAGAAAATGCACCCCATCGGGAGGACCCGCGAAAATGTTGTGCTTGGTGTATTTTTTTATTTAGATTTTTTTGTATAATTAATTGTATACAGGGTGGGGCAATAGTGCGTCCGACTTCGACATCTCGAGTTCTATGATAACTAGAAACTTGATTTAAAAACATAAGTAAACTAGACAAAAAAGTCTATAACCGGAAATTGTTTTCGAATCATAGGGTGAGCCAAGGCGATTCTACAGGGTCAAGTAACATTTTTTTAAATAAAATGTCATGTACATCAGAACATTTTTTTGAAACCTCTTTGTGGCCTCCTTTCACTCCTGTATTATTATTGACTTTCTCCCAACCACTTGGATGTAATGATTTTTTTTGTTGAAATTATACCATTTACACGTGTATATTAAAAATACCAGTACAATCACAACTATCGATTTTAAGAGAGACCTGTGTGATGACACTAAGCCATTATCAATTCCTAAAAGTATACAGGGTAACCAAAAAAGAATTTTTAAATTTACAACTTTTGAACTGAATTTTTTTCAAATTTCTTTTTCTGAAATTTTTCTTCAATTTGCAACAAATTAATTCAATACGGTTGAAAATACAGAAATATGGCAGTAATCTCAACACTTTGTGGCCATACTCTCCGCTACCACTACTTTTTCTCATAATTTATCGTTTGCAGGACTTCCAAAAGTTTTTCTTTATTACAATTTTCCTTATAATAGAGATCATGTTCCATAATAATTTGTAAGTCCAGCTTAGTAGAACTCTTGTTAGGAGTTTTATACAGTTGTCTCAAATGGTACTTCGCTTTGTCAAGAACAATAATGCTATTCAGTTTTAATTTTGGAATTAGAGTATTTTCAAACCATTCTTCAAATACTTCTCCCTCCGTGTTCTTGTGATAATCCACGTTATAGTTTTTTCCGCACAGTTTCAATGCATTATCAACCCATTCATCAACTGATCTACAGTGTAATATAATCAACCACTTTCGCTCCGGGAAACGGACGAATCCGCAAAAAAATGTTCTTGATGTGTAGCCGGGAACCGGATATCTACGCACGACAAGAGGTTTACTTAACTACTCGAAACATACGTATTCGTCCATTACACAATATTGGTACAACCTTTTTCTTACTCCTCCCACCGTTAGTTCTAATTGGTTGTCATCTCCCATTTCCTGAAATAACATTTTATTCCAAGTCGTTCGGGCTCTTTCTTTTTACGCGTTTAGTACATATTTGCAAGTGTGTGTTTGATGTGTTTTTATTCGCAATGACATCGCAGCGACGGAAATATCAGAAACCTTTAACAGACCAAGAACTGCAGGATATTCTTATGGTTCACGACGAGAGCCGTACGTATCCGCAAGTGAAGTCCGCTGCCGTTTGTGCAGCGTGGCGTGCTGAAACCGTTGCCGTCCTGAAAGGGTTAGGGTGCAATGAGACTGGTTGACATTTCCTAGATCCATCAGTCCATCCTTTTTTTTACGGTGTCATGAGTACCATACCAAGTTTCATCTAAATAATAAATTGGTCTATTTTTCCCTTTTGAGTTCTTTTATCTCTTCTAGATAAGAATCCCGCCAATCCCCTATTAGTCTACTTTCCATTATCGCCATGAGTTTATTAATACTTTGATATTTAAATCCACTTTTTCTCAGACAAGTTCCTAAAGTCCTTTTGGTATATTTTAGATGATAATCCAAGCACGTGAAAACTTGATTGGATTATCATCTAAAATGTAAACAAGTGGTGTTATTTGTGATATGTGCTGTGAAAGTTTCAGTGAAGTTAATTATAATGATCAATTTTTCTAAATTATCATCATATTACTGATGTATCGACCGATATGTGAAAATACTTTAATAAAAACGCCAGAAAAAACTTTTGACCAAGTTCCAAGAAACAGAAAACGTAGAAAAGTATGATAAAGCTGGTTAAACGAGATTCAAAGGAATTATCGAAAACAAGTTGCATTTTTTACATGCGTGGACCTTTTTGATGTGAGTAATTAAAAATATAAAAATATTAAAAATAAATACGCAAAGGCAATAAGACATAATATGTATAAAGTATATGGGCACGGTGACAACAGGGATCCTGGGTTTCGAACGATTTTTCTCATTTTTCTATGTTTTTTTTTTGGGGCACCAACAAAGTTATTTTTCATCGTGGATTTTGTATGAGACTACTGGGTGCTAATGAAAGTCATCGTAGACAAGTTGTCAATTATCCCTTTTTGGGTGAGACTCATTTTTAGCAAATGTTATTATTTAAATAGATTTCAATCGCAAACTCACAGTTTTTACTTCAAAACGGTAAAGGGATGTCCAGAAATATTTTTTCTAAAAGTACATACATACAGTGTGTATGTATATAAAATTCATACACATTTGTATCAAACATAATTTTTTATATAGAGAAATATTTAAGTATGTAGATTTGGACGTTTTTATTCTACATAAAACAAAAATTTAGGAACCAGAACGGCATTAGATATCTCCAGCCGTTCACGAGTTATAAGAAAAAAATATAGTGTGACGTCAAGATAAAATTCACTTTATCATGGTGTATAAATTTCTGGTTTTCTGTTGTTTATGAATGTTTCAGTAGGTGTTTACAATATAACAATATGTCTGTTCGATATATCGCAAACCGGAGACTACCAAATAATTTTAGGAAACAATCGCCTGTACTTAAAATTTAATTTGTAAACTATGCCGCAGCAGTTGCAGTTGCAGTTGATGTTGCTGCACCTGTATCCGCATCAGTTCAGAACAATTTGCAATTTATACATTCGTACTGGTGCCGTTATGGTATAATTCGTGCCAGCGCCTGGCTACCACAGAACAAATATATTCTGGCTACTTTTTAGCTGACCAAAACTCAGTTCTGTGATCAAAACATAATTTAGAAATATTGGGAAATAAATGCAAAATAAAGAAAGTGGCGTCTACAAACAATACTAAAACGGACTATGAACTAACGGAAGATTTGTTTGATATTGCACATAAAACCTATTTTATCGGCATCAAAATTGTAAAATTTCATTAGCTGTCCGCAGCTAAATCCACAGCAGTTATCGCCCGAGATGAGAGATCATAATCTCCCAGCGGAACAGGTACAGCAATTGCTGCGGTTGCGGACTTTATAAATGGGAACAGTGATTTCTTATTCTTCAAATTGTTACAGTTGTGGAAAACCGCTGCGGCTGCTCCTGCGGTATAGTTTATAAATTAAACTTAATGCATGAGCTAGGTAGCATACCGTTTACCACCCGGAGATATCGCAGTTTGTGACGTCGCACCAATAAAACAACATCTCAGACACGCTTCTAACATCTGATATTCCTGGAAGTTCAATTAATAATTTATACAACTTCCAGGTAGAAATTATTAAAACAGATGGATAATTGCTAATGTTTAATAAGACTGTATTAGAATACATAAATTAATTTTAAAAATCCGGCAAGGGCAAAAGGCCTAGTGGCCGCCCCTAGATTTGGCCGCCTGCGTGTTTGTCAAGAAATGGTCCTTATGGTAGGCACGGCTCTCTTGGATAGATTCTTATTGCTCCTGTAATTCGCAGACACGCTAACCGTTGCACTTTTAGCAACTTATTTTGTGCTGTTTTATGTTTTGTTTTTTGCCACCATACTAATGCAAAGGTAACAATGAGTGTGACAACTGTTAAGTATGATCAATAGATCATTTTTGGCTTTAAACCCCAAGTTTTATAGAAGATCCTGCAGCACATCCAGAGTGCAGCTGTTGCTCATTTAGTAAACCCTTTTCAAGTGTTTGTTCCAAGTAAGTTTCTGGTCTAGGATTACACCTAGATATTTTACCTCATCAGAGAAGTCATTTTGTATACCATTTATTTTTGGGGCTATTAGAGAAAGCTTACTTCTTTTTGTAAATTACTGTTTTGCTTGGATTAACCTTTCATCAGAGCACCAAGTTTTGATAATGTTGACTGCATTAGGCCTGAGATCATCCTATCATGCTTGCCTCTTATTATGATGACTAGGTCATCAGCGTATCTAAGATGAGTGAGAGCAATATGAAACGCTTTTATATACATATGTTGCGCCTCTTTACGTTTCTTTACTCAACGATATGAGTCGTCTCATATTATGTGTCAGTGGTCGGCTATTTAAGATGTATTTTGCTTCCTTAAATAATATATAAAGAACCTCTTCTGACATAATACTGTTTTATAACTGCCATGAGAGGTCGTTTGAAACAACCAATTAACTGCTCCTAACATCCATGATTACATTTCCAAAATATATCTCGATTTCTTTGTTTATCTACATTAACAGTATCTATCACATATACCGGAAATTGTGGATGCAGCCCTGCATGGTAACAAATTTGAGAAAATAATAATAGTAAAAAAAGCATTTGATATTTTATAGACCTTTGTAAGCGGATTTTAGTCTCGTCTCATTTCATTACAAAAAAGTCTTAGCAACGTCGTCATCTCATGCGGATATCGCATGGTCGCAAATGTTTGCATTTTTAACAATTTCTTGGTTAAAGGAAATAGCGTATGAGATAATCAATTTTTATTTTTTAGTACTCTCTATGTGGTAGTTACGATTAAAGAAAATGGGATAATTCATTCGGCATTCCAAAGCAACGAGTTCTATAAAATACCTAGCATCAACGAAAATTCTGAAATGAAAATTTTTCATCGCACTAAACTGAAGGATTATTCAGAACAAATTATTACGATTGAAACAAATGTGGGACAAACAAATATATACAATGACAGCAATTATTTAACATCGGTAATTCTTACAAGTTCATATGAAGGACAACATGCCACCAATATTTATCAATTAGAATATGAAATTGAAGCAAGCAAGGTCAATGTTTTGTATTATTTATTATTGTTGTTAGTTATTCCTCTAACAGCGCTATCATATTTTGCATACAGGTGAGTCATTAAACAGAAAGCTTGGTTCATGGTTTTGATGAAAATGTAACACAACATATTTTTTAAATATTTTATATTGCAAGTTGATGTTGCAAAATAAATTTGTCTTGCTGAAAGTCGAAAAACTCACAAAAATACCTCTCAAGACAAAGGCAAAACCAATATTTAAAGGCAGGTTCTACACGTCAAAATAAAGAAAAAGTTCATATCAATGAACTAAATTAAAAACGGCTAACATTTCAAAACTGGTTCGACCACAAGAATTCAAATGTGATAATTACTTATCTGTGGAAAAGTCACATTCGGATTAACTTAGTTCACTTCTCATTTTTTTTTCTTTTTTCGATAGTATTTGAAAATTTATTATCCCATTTTGGGAGTAGTTCCGCCTTTTCTAAAAAATCATTTCAGATAGAACATAACCAAGCTCTCAGATACATTTCTGTAAAATATGTTATCTACACTAAATTATAATACTTTAATGTACTTAATAGATGTTAAAACGCTTAAGTAGCATTAATTTAATTATAATGAAAACTAATTTGACCAATTATTTTCCATCCTACAGATTCTGGAAAAAAATGGAAAATCTAATAAAGAAAATGGTAAGTAAATGACACCAAATATTTTCAATATTCATCTAAATATTACTACTTTGCTTAACTTAATTTTCCTCAGGGTTTAATATGTTGCAAAAGCAAAACTTATTTGTTCCAGGGCCAAAAGATTCTCCATCGTTACTGAAAAACAAAAGCATTAGGCCTGAAGGTCCCATTTCGGTGAGTTTACATGTTTGTTTTTCTTAAATGTTTGTTTTCTTAACCGCCTCTCAAATCACCGAAGTAACCCCGTGAAAATCCTAGGATTTTGAGTTAGGTAAAGAAAGACGAGGCGCTAAAGTTTATCGTGGAGTCCGAATCACATCTACGGTAACGACAATTCCCTCTTCCATCTTAGTCTGAAAAAACTTACCAAATAAAATTTCTAACTTGCTCCAGAATGGAATTGAACAATCGACCTTCGGTAGCGAGTAAATAGCTACAAGGGCATTACCCACTCGACTACCATACATGGCGTATGGTAGTCGAGTGGGCACTGAATACTAGTGAATAGTGAATACTCTATTTGAGTATTTGGTTGGATAGACCACAATAATAGTCGTGACGTAATCCACTAGGCAGGCAATTTGATTTGCTTTCCATACCCACAATAGGGTATGTCTCCTGTACATGTGCTTTAAGGGTCAGAATTATTTAGTTAGTATTTTATTTTAGGATTGAGGCGCTATTGTTCACATTTAACTATTGAAGCTTAAATGAAACGAAAACAGAGCTAGTTTATTATACTTCTGTGTCATAACTATTTTTCCTTTTCGAAAAAATAAAAGTGCTCTAAAATTAGAATGTTTTTAAAAAAGACGCAGATTGTGAAGGTAAAATAAAATATGAAAAGGCAATAGTTAAATATTTACAGGTTTTCTAAAATTTAATTTTATTTTTAAATATATAAATAGACCACATTAGTGGTCTATTTATATATTTGGATTTTAGAATAGGTACCTACTTATACCTACTATCTACCTACTTTGGTTGGATGCATACTGCATACCTATTCGTACATAATTTAATAATATATTTTAATATTCCAAATATAATCGAATATTCGAATACTCGAATATATTCGAGTATTCGAATATTCGAGTATTCCAATATATTCGAGTATTCGAATATATTCGAGTATTCGACTATTTCGAATAATTTCCGATTAGAATAATTCGTATTCGATTACTCGAATTATTCGTATTCGATTCCCAGCCTTAATTAATATTAGTAGATCAAGTAAATGAGTGTTTTACCTGGATTTATTAATTTTCAAGTTTCTTTTTGGTCGAGTTATTAAACAAAATGCAAGACGGTAAATCACTACAAAATGGTGGCTTGACGTAAAAAATAATTAAAGCATACGTTTTATTACACAGCGTGTACTCATTTTAAATACAGAAAATTGGGTAGTCGACAGATTTTTGAAAAATAAGTCTTTTTGTGTTATGAACTTTTTTTTCATACGCGCTTAGTTTCTGAGATATAAGGAGTTGAAATTTTTATTTGACAAACGTTTTCGTCGCGTAATTTTTAATTTTTTAATACATTTATTCCATATTTGATGGTCATTTATATTAGGTGAAACCTGACAAATTGATGAAAAATTTGGACTGGAAATATGACCACTGGCGTAGATAGATGGGACATTAAACATTATTTTCTTTAAAACTTCTACGCCTATGGATGTCTAGAAAAAAAAACATTTTTAAATTATTCCAAATTTCTTTTGAAGAAACCGTCGCTTGCAAGTTTTTCATATTTTCGATCGTCTTCCGGTAAATTGAGTTCAAGTGTTTCGTTGCATAACTGTTCTACATTTTTTTAATGTATAGTAGCGAATAAATTTGTTATCATTAGGGCTTTCAAAAATGTTCCGTGGGACACATGATATTGGATAGCCGTTATACATCCTGTATATGTGCTAACTGCAAAATCTCTTCTCAACGGCTATCCAATATCATGAGAATGTTTACAATAACTCTGTCACTCGGACCATCAATATAAGTATACTATCAGCTGTTATAACTACCTACTCTTAAAAAGAACACACAACGACGACACCAAATACTGATCATTCTCTGCCTAACTCGTCGAACTACACGTACAACACATACCTACCAAATAAGAAAATGATGAAAAACAAAATAAAACCAGCCCATATAATGAAATTAAAATAGAAAATTTATATTAGGTAGGAAAACACTTTTTTTAGATATCTATTCTGTCACTAATCTAATTTAAAACTTATGTAAAACCATTATTTTTAGCTTTTAACCTTTGAAAAAGTCCGAAAACTCGGACGAAACGTAGGATAAATTGTCCATATACCTGGCTGGAAGTCCTCTAAAAATAAAAATAGGAAATAAAGTTTTTTTCTGTTTTTTATTGAAGAAATAATTTGCAATATATTTAATTTAAATGATTATAATTTACCAAAAACACTTATCACTGTCGGTGCCATCGCTACTACTAACTAATTAGTTCCATTACATTCTTGCGCTTTCAGTCGCGCCCTTATTCATACGAGTCTATTCCAGAAAGGTTCAACAAGTTGCAAATCAAGTGCAAACTTAGTAGCTTAGTTGCTCGGGGCTCAGGGCTTTAGCCAGCCCAGTTTTTTGTACGTATATGCGTATGAACGGTATTTTTATTATCATAAAAATGAATTCTGTGCGAAGTTTAATAGCGGAGTCATTCTATAGTAGATCTTCTACCGACGAAATTGAAATAAAAAGATTAGGAAGACCTACTACGAATTTAAACATAAAACAATCCGTTGTCATTAATAAACGAACTTTTATTAGAACATTTCATACATTTATAATAAACATACGTGTATTTATGGTTTTGATGTGAAAAATGTGCTCTATAGTTAATTATTTGTGGTATTCTAATAATGTTTCTTCTCACATTTTTTGGGTATTAAGCCACTGTCCATAAAAAAAGTCAAATAAACCTCTACGCCAAAGGAATTGGAGACTGAGATATTTTAACAGCAGTTGCGTTAAAACAGACAACCAAACAACATGTAACAAAATTTTAAAACAAATTCCTAATAATTAATAGTGTAAGTAAATTTTCATGTAAAATAACCATAACTATGTTTTTAAAATATTATATTAATTTTAGTTCTCTGATGATGGTGTAATAAACCGAAACGTTAGAAAATTAAATTAAAATTAGTTATACCTGACCGAGGGGATGAGGTAAGGACATCCGTTTAATTTCCGATATTCGATCAGTGAAGTTAAGCAGCACTGATCGAGTCCGGCAATTGGATGGATGAACAATAGCTCATCTAACAGTCGGTAAGCTGTCAACAGACAATCCCGGGAAGGCCGCTAGCCTGATGCAGGCGGAGAGGCAGGCCCGGGTGGAGGGTCGAAGAGACCTACCCAGGAGGTTTGCCACCCTGCTAGCGGTGCAGGCGGGCAGGCCCAGGCGGCGGGTTAGTTGACAGTCGAGGACCGTGGTTCGGAGTCCACGCTAAACTGTAGGTCCCTAGGTAAAAAGGGCCCATTGTGGCCTACTTGCCTAGTAAAATAAGTAGCTACTACTACTACTACTATACCTGACCGAAATCCCCACCAAAAAAAACTATCAATGTCAATTGATCAAGAAAAAAAAATAAATATATATATATATATATATATATATATATATATATATATATATATATATATATATATATATATAAATATATATATATATATATATATATATATATATATATATATATATATATATATATATATATATATATATATATATATATATATATATATGTATATATATATACTTATTGTATTGTATTTCAAATATATAATAATGTTTCATAATAGACTTTATTTCTCAATGTCAGAATCTCAATAAACTTATCAGATCATTTAATAATCCTATTTCATGAGCATGAAACCCAAGTAAAAGTTTTACAGAAAAAATAATTGAAAAAAAAATTGAGAAAAAAGTGCGCTGCCAACCCAGATTACTTTTAGACCATTAGCAAAATATTTGAAAACAATTTTTTCTCGTAAAGGAAAATTTATCACCTTTTTTGGTTTTCGAAAATTTTGATTTTTTTTAAAAGTTATGACATTTGGAATATTAAGTTCTTCATTGTGTAAATTTCAAAGTCATAACTATAAAAAAATAAAAATTTTCGAAAACATAAAAAAAGTGGTTTTCCTTTTGATTACGAAAAAAAAAATAGTTTGCAAATACTTTACTAATAGTCTAGAATTAATGTGGGTCGGCAGCAAAGTTTTGTCCACATAAGTGTTACTTACGTGCCTAGCAACCAATACCTCGAACGTGTCATTTACGTTAACATCGTTGCTAGGGTGCTGATAGTTATTTACGGAATCGGTAGTGAAAAAAAAGTCATTGCTATACGTTATCTTCGTAAGTTTGTTACTTTACTGTTTCCAAATATTTATAAAACACATCATAGCTGTTATAAATTTATCATAAGCTTTTTGTAAATTAATCCAATAACAGTTATGTACCTAGGTCCACCATCAATATTTTATTATTATTTATATGTGAAGCCGTTTATATTTTATATACGACGCAGTGTTTTGTTTTAATCCTGCATGTGTACATAAAATGGGTGTGGTTTCACTTTGATTATGATTACGAAATAAAATGGAATCCACACATATTCTACAGCACTAAAAATTCTAAACATGTATATTTGCCGGAGAAAGGGGTGAAATTATACTGACAGAGGCATTTTTACTGTAAACTTACATAAAATACCTATATAAAACAAACGGGCCAGAATTTTAAAGTACACAATCGATGGTAGCGTCATCAACATTGCTTAAAATATCAATTTTTCAAATTAAAAGGAGACTTTAAGGAACATTTTAAAGATCTACTTTTCGTTATGAAAGTATACGCCAAGAAGCTCAGATGAGAAGCATGGCGGCAGCAGACGTCGGAATATAGTTGTAGGCCTAGCACAGATTTAGTTATTTCCTAACCTAAATACTTTTAGCGCGGTAGGGTTGGTTAAAAATAAATCAAATGAATTCAGAATTAAGAATTATTAATTACTGTTGTGCCCGAAATTTTGTAATAATTCATATTGTTATGATCTTTATTTAAATATAGGCATGTAGAAATATTTGGGTGTAAGAAAAAAATTATAAAATATATTGTATTCTGAAAAGTATGCATTTATAAAGTATCGCTATTATATTTAATTATTTTTTATAAACAATATAAATCTTTTAAAAAAATTTATCTTATCCTTATGATAAAACACCAGTATTTGCAGGACATCACAATGTTTGTAAATTGTACAAACTTGTTACATTTTACGTAATATTAACAGAACCTTGGTATGCGCTGAATATGGAACCCGTTACTTAGCACTGAGAACATAAATTAACAAATTATATATTTGTGTTTCATATGATTTATAAAATATTATTTTATTAGTATTACGTAAATACGGTTTCACGTATATAATTCTTACGTAATAAAGAAGAAATATTACCACATAATGAACGTGTTAAAAATAGTGGGAACAAATACGAAAGTTGGACAACATTTTGTTATAAAACAATGTTCTTTTTTAAATATCATCTACATAGTTATATAACTACTACAAGATCGGTCGACTGGGTAGCAACCACAACAAAAAGTAATAATGATAAAAATGTGATCTTTTCATCCTAATAGTCGAAACGTCTCTTTTTAATGCAATCGAGTAAAAAAACTATTTTTTCGTCAAAAAAAAGTTAAGAAACGTTTTATGTAGAGAATTTTGCTCTCTATTGACAGGCGTGACAGATGTTACGGTCAAATCTCGAGGCCAGTACTTCTAAGAAAAGGAAAAATGGGAATTTTTTTGTTGTGGCTCCAAAAAAACCTCAAAAAATTCGACGCGGTATCTAATTAAAACGTTGACTCTATAGATTATTGGCAAGAACGCAATGATTTTATGATTTGCACAAAATATTTATGAAGCATTTTGTCCGTAATTAAGGGTCACCAACACTATTGATTCATAAAGGTTTCAATCTGTAGCTAAGTAATTAGTTCTGTTTCGTCAACAAATTATTCTAAAGTAAAGGTCGACAAAATGTCCTTATCCAGGCTACCAGTGTATATCCAGTTTTGGTGATTATCCTTGGCGGTGTAAATTTATATAAGTAATTAAAGAATCACAACACCCGCTTGTATAATACATTATGATTTATAATCGTAATATTGTATTTTTTCCACAGGAAGACTCTCTTCCATTGGTTGTATTACCAACGATAGCACCAAAGCCACATATTTCTAAGGGGATTAAACAGAAATATTCAAATGCTACAGATACAAACTATCCGAAATCACATTTAAAAGATATGGCAAAGGAAGATACAAACGATAATCAGTTGGGTAAATGTAAGGTGAGCATAATCTTTTTCTTGCAAATTCTACTTTGTTTAGTACAATCAGTTAGGAACAGATTCCCCCTGGAATGTATCACATGACATTTTTACCGCGATGATATCCTATAAAAAACGATGGTCATTTAGAGTCTTAACCCCAGTATTATCAACATGTTAAAGGAACCTTTAGCTTATAGGGAGTTTCAGTGACAAGAAAGTGTATTATCAGCAATTCCAACAAAATATAAATCGAGATATATGAATACTATTAAACCTAATTACTTCCTCACTCCTCAAAGTGAGGAAGGTGAAAAAAATTTTGAAAATCTTTATTGCATTTCTTCGAATCTCGACGAATTATGACGATACACAAAATTTCAGACAAAAATATTTTTCTGTCTGTGTGTCTGTCTGTCTGGTTCGCGATAGCAGCTACAGTCTTTGAGATAAAGCTTTCAAATTTGGTACACACATTCTAGAGGTTCAGGAATGATGAGCAAAATCGGTTCTTAAAATTTGAAATGTCAAAAAAATATTAGTAATATTTTTGAAACGTCAATTTGAAATGTCAATTTTTTTTGACATTTCAAATTTTAAAATATTAGTGACATTCCACCAATGTGACTTTTTTGAAACGTCAAAAACTCTTTCAAAAAAAAATTTGCACAAAATATTTATGAAGCATTTTGTCCGTAATTAAGGGTCACCAACACTATTGATTCATAAAGGTTTCAATCTGTAGCTAAGTAATTAGTTCTGTTTCGTCAACAAATTATTCTAAAGTAAAGGATCAACAAAATGTCCTTGTCCAGGCTACCAATGTATATCCAGTTTTTGGTGATTATCCTTGACGGTGTAAATTTATATAAGTAATTAAAGAATCACACACGCGTGTATAATACATTATGATTTATAATAGTAATATTGTATTTTTTCCACAGGAAGACTCTCTTCCATTGGTTGTATTACCAACGATAGCACCAAAGCCACATATTTCTAAGGGGATTAAACAGAAATATTCAAATGCTACAGATACAAACTATCCGAAATCACATTTAAAAGATATGGCAAAGGAAGATACAAACGATAATCAGTTGGGTAAATGTAAGGTGAGCATAATCTTTTTCTTGCAAATTCTACTTTGTTTCGTACAATCAGTTAGGAACAGATTCCCCCTGGAATGTATCACATGACATTTTTACCGCCATGATATCCTATAAAAAACGATGGTCATTTAGAGTCTTAACCCCAGTATTATCAACATGTTAAAGGAACCTTTAGCTTATAGGGAGTTTCAGTGACAAGAAAGTGTATTATCAGCAATTCCAGCAAAATATAAATCGAGATATATGAATACTATTAAACCTAATTACTTCCTCACTCCTCAAAGTGAGGAAGGTGAAAAAAATTTTGAAAATATTTATTGCATTTCTTCGAATCTCGACGAATTATGACGATACACAAAATTTCAGACAAAAATATTTTTCTGTCTGTGTGTCTGTCTGTCTGATTCGCGATAGCAGCTACAGTCTTTGAGATAAAGCTTTCAAATTTGGTACACACATTCTAGAGGTCCAGGAATGATGAACAAAATTGGTTCTTAAAATTTGAAATGTCAAAAAAATATTAGTAATATTTTTGAAACGTCAATTTGAAATGTCAATTTTTTTTTTGACATTTCAAATTTTAAAATATTAGTGACATTCCACCAATGTGACTTTTTTGAAACGTCAAAAATTACTTTTTCAAAAAAAAATTTTAGTGACATTCCACCGATGTGGCTTTTTTTGAAACGTCAAAAATAACTTTTATTACAAACTCCACCACACATCGAGTTTTTTTGGAACGTCAAAATATGACTTTTTTTGAAACGTCAAAAAATGTGACCTTTTTAAAACGTCAAAAATTACTTTTACTCCACCAAACGTCGCGTTTTACTACGGTGAGGAAGTTCTGATCCCTAAATAATTGGCAGCAGTTTTTTTCATTTAAATTATAGGATTGCTATCTGATATTTATATTTTGTTTGTTTTCTAATCACTAAAAAGATACCAAGATATATTTAAAGAAAATACATTTTCATCATGATGTATATGTAGTATTTTGTATGTTTGTCCAACATTTGTCGTATTTTATCTCTTTCAGAGATGCTAATAAATATAGCGAAAGGTCAATTAAATTAAAAAAAGTATTTTAAGTAGTTTTTTCTATTTTGATTGACCTATTCCCACTAAGTTGTATATTAATTTCTAAAGTCAAACAAATCTGTCTAAAATTAAATCTTTTGAGAAATTCTTTCAACTACACGATGGAGAACTTGAATGGCCAGGTCCACACGTGATATGATAATATGAAAGTAATAACTACTGTTTTCAGAAGGAAAATACTCTGAGAAGAATACCACCAATAGAACCAAAGCCAAATATTTCTAAAGAAACCAAACTCAAATATTCAAAAGTTATTGAACTGAATAATTTGAAATCATACCTACAAGAGACAGCTCAAGGAGGTACAAACCATAGTGAGTTGAGTAAACAACATGAGGTGCGTATAATACATTTAACAATGGGATCACTCAGTAAAGTTAAGAGATGTCTGAATATCAAAATATTCAAAGGAATTTGTATTACATTGACTTCTAAACATTTTGTATTGTAAAATGTAGTTACGCTTTATGGAGCAAGTGAGAGGGAGGGGATTTTTAAAATGCTCAAATGAACACAAAAAAGTTTCTAAAAAACGGTTGCCTAGGAATACGATAAGTGAGTGGTCTGGCCATAACAGTCAGACCGACATGAGTAAACAACTAATTCAATCGGGTATTAGGTTGATACTTATTGTATTTGTTTGCTGGCAGTTGACTTGAATCAGTTTATATGTGATTTGTTAGTAAAACGATCTGTGAGTAAATTAATTATGAATTTCAATAGGAAACTAATAAATACCAAAAAGTTAGATAGTCTACTTTTTGTGTATCCATTTCAGAGATTCAATTTATTTTAAAAAGTGCACTTGCAGGTTCGATTTCGACCATACACTTAACACTTTAACCAATCTGATCAGCACAGTCAGAGTTCAAAACCTGACCATTTCATGTATACAGCTTAACAATCACGTGGTGGAGTCCGACTTTTCGCTGAACGATTTTAACCGAGAAACTGTTCACATAACATACCCTAGGTTTCTCTATTTATTTATTATAATTATCATAATACCACAAGAAGTTTCAATTTTATCGGATAAATTTTTATTTACACAAGGACTTGGTTGTCATGATAAATAATGTTACGCCACTGGACTGTGTAGACTGGTTAGATGAAACTGGAATTGTATGCGAACGGCCGGGAATATTCTGGAATGCTCTAGACCGTGTGAATGGATGTATAAATAAGACGCACCGTGGGCCGAGACTCAATCTTAAATTGAACGTGAACGTGTAAAGTAGAAATAAGAAAGAGACTTATAAGTGTTCAAGTGTGATTTAGTTAAGACAGTGATTAATCTATTGTTGTTAATTTTTAATTAGTAAATAAAGTAGTGTGTTACCTGGACTTTCAATCAACGAATTTATGAGTAGAGGTGTTTGGGTGGATAGCAAACACGTAAGAATTTGATGTTGGAAGTGGATTGGAAGAGAAATTTCTGGAATATTCGAAAAGGTTCTACAGTGTTCTTTTCAGAAATTAGTGGTAACACGGAGAATTAGGCTATTAACTTCGAGGACAGTAAAAATTCCTGCACGAACAGAGAAAGTAATTGAGGCACTCTTGGAGGAAAATTCGGTGGGATACCGCTTTGGCCTCGTTGAGAAGGATGACTCAATTAAAATGACAGACAATGTGATCCTGGCAAGGACTTTAACACAGACTGCAGATAAGATACAGATTAGAGTGGTTAACCTAAATTCACACTCAGTGACGTTCAAAGAAGGCTAAGCAATTAGCACCTACGAACCAGTCACATGGATTGCGAGATGTGAAATACAAATCATTGGAGCTTCATCTGCAGATATGGACCAAGAAGTTGTAAAGATGTTAAATGCCCAGTTAGAACATTTAACTCCAGATGAACATAGAGAAGCTTTAAATTTTTAAAGAGAGAAAGTACAGTATCTGCAAAGGACCCAGAAGCTCTTACAAAGAACAACATAGTGCAACACCGGATAAATACTGGTGAATCAGCTCCTATTCGTCAACCACCTAGGAGGCTCACATTAGCAAAACAAGAAGAGGCTTCTGCAATGGTACAGAAGATGCTTAAAGACGGAGTTATTGAGGAATCAACCAGTCATTGGTCGTCGCCAGTAGTTTTGGTTGCTAAGAAAGATGGAACCTTAAGATTCGGTGTCGACTACAAGAAGTTGAATGACGTCACAAGAAAAGACAGCTATAAGTTACCTCGAATTGATGACACACTAAGTACGCTGGCAGGTTTACAGTGGTTTTCCACTCTAGATCTTCGAAATGGATATTGGCAAATGGAACTTCATCCAGATGACAAATACAAGACAGCCTTTTCGACAGGAAGTGGCCTTTATCAATTCACTGTGATGCTTTCGGCCTGTGCAATGCGTCAGCGACTTATGAAAGACTGATGGAACTGGTACTACGAGGACTAACTTGGAAGACATGTCTAGTTTACCTTGATGATGTGACGGTTATGGGGCGGGATTTTAAGGAGCATTTGAAGAACCTTCAAGAAGTGTTTGAAAGAATTAAAAATACACACCTGAAATTGAATCCCAAAAAGTACCTAATGTTCCAGAAAGAGGTCAAATTCCTTGGACATGTCGTGTCTTCGGAGGGGATAAGAACAGACCCAGACAAGATTTCCTCAGTACGAGATTGGCCGAGGCCTTCAAATGTTCACGAAGTACGAAGCTTCCTTGGCTTATGCACTTACCACAGACGATTTGTGGAACGATTTGCTGATATTGCGAAGCTACTACACCGGCTTACAGAAGAGAAGGTTCAGTACCAATGCACACAAGAGTGCGAACCATCATTCAGAACACTAAAATCAGCACTGTGTTCGAGTCCGGTTTTATCATACCCAGAACGAAAAGGTCTCTACGTATTAGATACGGATGCTAGTAATTCTGGACTTGGATGTGTTCTTTCCCAAATTAAAAATGGACAAGAAAAAATAATTGAGTACTTCAGCAAGACGTTGTCGAAGCCAGAACGTAACTATTGTGTGACACGGAAGGAACTATTGGCCATTGTCAAGTCCATAGACCATTTTCACAAGTACCTATATGGACAACATTTTAAAGTTCGGACCGACCATGCTGCATTAAAGTGGTTATTGCAATTGAATACTCCGGAAGGCCAACTAGCTCGCTGGATAGAAAAACTGCAGTAGTACGGTTTTAAAATCGAACATCGTCCTGGAAATCCCATAGAAATGCAGACGCTCTCTCTAGAAGACCCTGTCGGGAAGACTGCAAGCACTGCCACTGGGTGGAAAAACAACAAGGGATAATAATTGTAAACACTGAATTTGATGTTCCTGACGATTGGACAAAAGAGACATTAAGAGAAGAGCAGTTAAAACAACAAGAAACTGGTTCTATTCTGGAATGGAAAGAAAGAGGAGCCCGACCTGGAAGGACATTTCGGACAAGGCAGTGGAAGTGAAGGCTTTGTGGGCACAATGGGATTCCCTTAGAGTAGAGGATGGACTGTTGAAAAGAGCTTGGGAAAGTCCAGACGGAAAGGAAATTTCTTTGAGATTGGTAATTCTCAGGTGTCGCATACCAAAAGTACTCCAGGAAGTGCATAATGGAACATCTGGCGGACATTTTGGCATCAACAAAACTCTCACTAAAGTACGTGAAAGATTCTACTGGGTGAACAGCCGCCAAAATGTGGAGGCTTGGTGCCGCAAATGTGAAATTTGTGCGGCAAGTAAGGAGCCATGGACAAGAAGTAAGGGCCAAATGAAACAATATAACGTAGGGGCTCCTTTTGAGCGAATTGCGATCGACGTAGCTGGTCCATTCCCCGTGACAGATGATGGGAACATATACATCTTAGTTGCCATGGACTATTTCAGTAAGTGGCCTGAATCTTATGCCATACCCAACCAAGAAGCAGCCACTGTCGCTCAAGCTCTGGTAGATAATCTAGTATGTCGATTTGGCGTGCCCCTAGAATTGCATTCGGATCAAGGAAGAAACTTTGAATCAGGGGTGTTTCAGAAGATGTGTCGCTTACTGGGAATTCAAGACAAGAACAACAGCCCTACATCCACAATCAGACGGAATGGTGGAGAGATATAATAAAACCATAGAGGAGCACCTATCCAAAGTGGTTGAGAAACATCAGAAAGGTTGGGACCGTCACTTACTTCTCTTCCTTATGGCCTACAGGGCCTTCATTCATGAAACAACAAAACAGACGCCGGCTCGCGTGATCTTTGGACGTGAGATTAGACTGCCATGTGACTTGGTGTTTGGCACACCAGATGAGGAACGACTTTCCATAAATGACTATGCCGATTAAGTTGATGAACGGTTAAGGAACTTTCATGAGCTGGTACGAGACCAAATTGCCATAGCAAGTGATCGCATGAAGCCTCGTTATGATCTTAAGGCGAATTCAGAAGGGTTCCAGGCTGGAGATTTGGTTTGGCTATATAACCCACAACGAAAGAAAGGCAGGTCCCCGAAGCTTCACCCGCCCTGTGAAGGTCCTTACACTGTCCTCACCAGACTAAACGACATTGTATATAGAATTCAGCAAAGTCCAAAATCCAAGATGAAGGTGATGCATATAGAGATACTAGCCAAGTATGCAGGGAACAATGAATTGCCTCATCGGGACGTTCAGGCTTAAGGAGGGGGCAGTGTTACACCACTGAACTGTGTAGACTGGTTAGATGAGACTGGAAATGTATGCGAACGGCCGGTAATATTCTGGAATGCGCTAGACCGTGTGAATGGATGTATAAATAAGACGCACGGTGGGCCGAGACTCAATCTTCATTTGAATGTGAACAAGAAGAAATAAGAAAGAGACTTATAAGTGTTCAAGTGTGATTATAGTTAATACAGTAATTAATCTATTGTTGTTAATTGTTAATTAGTAAATAAAGTAGTGAGTAAGTGTTACCTGGACTTTCAATCAACGGATCTATGAGTAGAGGTGTTTGGGTGGATAGCAAATACGTAACAATAACAAGAGCAAACTGTCGTATAAAAACACGAGACCGTAGGTTGAGTGTTTTTCGAAGCTTGAATGCAATAGACTTGAAAATTTGTAAAAAACTTGCGACATCAACAACAAATACATATTTGTATTGGTCTTTACTTCATATTTATTTATTTCTATTTTTTTTTAGATGTGTAGATCTGGATATAATAAATCTATTGAAATTGGTTCGATGGAAATAAATAGAAAAAAAAATAGATATAAAGACTTAATAGCTTGTAAGTACAAACATTTACAATATAAAGTTAGGGAATACAATATGATCCAATTAACTAACCTATATTTTTCTCTTATTTGTGAAAATTCCAGAAACAGTTCTTGCCTTATGTATCACCTTTGTTTTTAAATGTATTGTATTTTCTTATTTCAATTTTAACAATTTTCGAAATATCTGATTTTGATGGGAAATATAAACATGTTTTTGAAGGTATCATACATTATTTGTTGGAATAGTACCAATGAATGTTTTGATGCCAGTACACAAAATACTGGAAGACCAAGTGTTGATATAATGTTTGTTCTTATGGAGTAGTAATGTATTTTTTGTGTGCTATTACAGAAAAATAAATGGGAATTCACAAAATATCTTTTGAAATATGCTGTACATGTTTCAATTGTTCTCAAATTAGAGAATAATCTAGTCCGGTTATACAGGGCGTTTCTAAAAGGTATATACAAAATTTACCAGCTAGGGCATTTTATTATCTATAGGGTTGTTCCAATAAACAGTTCGGACGGTTCTGAATTTCATTTCCAAATGTTATTAGCCAATTTATAAGACCTTGAACTGTATTCCATCACCTGGACCAATCAAATCAGAATATCAGATTCGGAACCGTCCTGGATTTCTGTTGGAACGAACCTGACATGTTATCATCAATTTAACTTACTTACGTCAGATGTCATAGACATATATGTACAGAGTGGGCAAGTTTCGATGTTTTTATAGGGTAACTCGGTAACTGTAGGAGATACAAAATAATGGAACATACAGCGTCGATCTCTTTTTGCGAGATAATTCACTGTTGAAAACAAAAATTTGCTATCTTCTTTTGTTTTCGAATTATAAACAAAAGTTCGATTTTTCGACTTTTAGACACATGTCAATATCTTGATTATTTGTAAAGTTATGAAAAAACAATCTTTACATTCTTGAGGCACATTTTTCTGTATAATACAGTGGCGTCGAGAAAATTTAAAAAAAGTGCAATTTCGAGTTATGGCCATAAAGTTGTATTTTTTTTTAATTGGAATCATAGTTGGCTATGGTTTAGTTAAAAAGAAAATTTTGTTCTCTTTCAAACATATATCATATGTGGGGTCGCTTTTGATGCATAAGTATTTAATAGCGAAAATAATCTTTTAGTAGATTACTTTTTGCGTTTTTTATATTTATTCCAAGTAGGTGTGTGTCATCTATGACAGTGTTTATCCGTTTGTCAGTAAATTGCATATTAATAATTTTGATTCCGTTATAATTACACCCCATTTAATCGTAAAAGTGAAGATGTCTTACCAAAATTACGAGAAATATGAAATGCTAGAATGCTTTGTTCAAAGTAATAACAATTGTGATATTGCATCCGCAATATATTTCAATCGCTATCCAGAAAGAAGACAACCTAATAAAGCTCTTTTTTAAGAGGTTAAAATAAAATCTCATTAATTGTGAGTCCTTCAACAAGCCAGCACCATCTCTAGCAAATATCAGCCTGTATGTGTAGAATGGAGAGGTAATAGACAACATTCGCATACAAGTGTACGCTGTTCCTCCTAACCATCAAACTTTGTAGAATCGCATGCTTTAACTCACATGTAGGACCCAAATGATAAATTTACCGAACGTCCGGGACGTGTATATATAAATATATATCACCAATGACGTGCCGAGTCTTTTGGGGTGGGAGGGATGCATCATTCTTGGAGGCCTAAATAGTAATGATATTGTATCCAAAGGAAACATGATTTTTAATTCATTTTTTTAATATTGAATTAAAACATAATAAAATAACTACTGGACACTGCAAATGGTCATTTGGCTTAAATCCTTAGGTCAGTTGAATCTTGTAAGAAAAATACCTAAGTCTTTACACAAAAAAGAAGTTTCAGAAAGTCTTATTCTTGTGCACGATGAGGAATTGAGAGATTTAGTTTTTCATTCACACTTTCCCGAACAGCGGTAATATTCTCATTCGAACGATCGTTTCGACAACGTACAGGCATGGGCGTCGCCATGGGGGCAAAATAGGGCAGTTGCTCCCCACTAAAAAATGACGAAAGGTATCAAGTATCAAGGTAAAGTTTTCGAATACACTAAGTGATTTGCTTCAATTAAACCAATATATTATATTTTTATTTCATTTCCCAAGTTTGTATAAAAAATACGATATATTTGACAACATTTGGCAATCATGTTTTTCATATTCTCGCCACAGACTTAGACAAATAGACTGCGTGGTCTAATGGGACGGTTGAAGCAGGTATTGAACGACAGCGATACGTTCCGTTTTTTCATCCATATTTTTTGTAGCAAAGGATCTCAGTGTATATTTAAATCCATTTTAGAATAAGATTATTTGAAATCTTGTGTTACCGAAGCTATTGTTTTTGTTTTACATTTTTTTTTAATTTAATACCAAAGATTTGGTATAAATAATGAGCATTTTTTAAGTTTATTTTCGTATTTATATGTTATGCCATAATGTGGTGTAAACAAAAAGTTGACCTTTTTTTTAAGTTTATTTTAGTTTTATTAACAAGGATCAATGTTTACATTTACTTTTTAGAATTAACTTTTTATTTTTAATGTTTTAAAAAATACATATTCATAAAAACATGCATATTATTTATTTATTATTTCAGCTATAAATTATACCACACATTATCTATTGAAAACAAAAACAATTAAAAATTATGTTTCTGTTTTTGAATTTTTTTAGTTTGCTGAAATTAAAAAAGTATCTACAAACCTCATGTTATTTTTTTTGCGCTACATCTCAAAATCATACTTATAAAAATGTCCCACTAATGGTGATAAAATATACCAAACGTAGTAAAATTTCTAAGCCGTGACGGATATATAAGTAGAATAGTGTTCATTATTACAACTTTAATATACACTGTAACTTCGCGGGAGTGCATTATCAACAATTTTTGAATTTTAGAATGCCTGAGAAATTTTGACATACCTTTTAGAAACACCCTATAATAAGAAATACTGTTTATAATAAACTGCTTCTAAAACAACAATTTTAATTTAGATGATCATACGAGAGTAAAACTAAAGTGCCCTGATGAAAATGGCTCAGATTACATTAATGCTAATTATATAGATGTAAGTGTACAATTACTTATTATTCAATTTCTGTTTTAATAAGATGATAAGTTTTAACCTACATACAAAAGACCAGTTTTACTTTTTTACAAAAAGTGTCCATTTTCCGTGTTTTTCTTTTTTTAAACAAAACTACCATCAAGCAAATATTTACCATGGGAACAGTTGCAAAAAAAGTAAAATAAAAAAGCGGCATTTGGCTCCTGCCTGTAATTATTTCATATTTAGTTACATACGTAAAACATACACAACCTCTCAAAAATTATGTAAATTTATTTTAGGGCTATAAAACTAAAAAAGGCGTATATTGCAACTCAGGGCCCAAAAATCACTACCGTAAATGATTTTTGGTATATGGCATGGGAGCAAAATGTTGGTAACATAGTAATGTTAGCAAATGTCATTGAAAATGGAAAGGTAAGATATATAATAGTATTAAGAAATCTGTTTTTAATACTCTAATAACATGTTGACTGTAATGTATACTCATAAAGCCGGTCCTCGGTGTCATATTCTGTTATTATTGTCAAGAAAAATAAAATAAATAGATGTATAACTTTGGCTTGTATTTAACTGATTAATATTTTACTGTATGTGTCAAGTAGAGAAAAGGAAGTCTTATCAGTAAAAAATCATTTTCGCACAGCATTATATCACCAGTAAAGTAGTCGTCTGATAATTGAAAAAGCTATTTGATCAGTATGCTATTTGACCATTTTCCATTTTAACAGATTCATTGAATTATATACATTTACAAAATATGCCTTGTATTTATGTTATTTACTTCATTTGACAAATAAATAATATAGACGAGCGTTACAGGTCGCGAGCCTGGTCCTATTTGACCAGTTTGTTTTTCATTCAATGAGGACTAACGTTGGCGCCACTGGTCGAGTAAAGTCATGTCAAAAGTTATTGTTAGGCGCGGGAAAAGTTTATAGTGTTTTATTATAATTATTTCGTATACCAGCAAATAAAAAACCTTGTGCCTCAGTGTTGTGCAGTTCCATTTTGTTTGGAAACAAAAGGCGGACATATGCTTCCGAAAGACAAAACTTGCCTAAAACAGTGGTTGGTAGAGATAACTTTACTCCTTCGAAACATTCGTGTGTTTGTAAGAAACATTTTAATCCTGACGATTATGCGTTACCAAAGGAGTCTTCTACAGAAAATCATGAGTAATAATCATGTATATTCGTTGTTTTCATCATATTCATTCATAATATAACCTAACTTTAATGACATAAGACACTTCTGATAAGTACAATAATTTCCCTACTGAGCAAGTAAATTACTACTTTCCCCTTCTGCCATCAATGTGTTAAATGTTTTTCAGCAAATTTTTATAAAAATTACTAAAAACTAGCGTTAAAAAACCATAGTAAACATTAACGTTCAGTGACATTGACCTTCCCATACACTAGCACCTCTTGTGGTGAATTCAACCGCGTTAACCCTCATTAGTATTACTTAATCCAGGACCTAATAATTATGTTTGTATATGTAATATAAAAGAAGTTATCTGTATTTTATGGCCAGCAATTAACAGCGTTTTGCTTGGTAAAAATTTGTATATTTAGCCTAAACAAATAATACAAGAATTTAGAAGTAAACATTTTAATAAAAAAATAAAAGGTACATTATTGTAACAAAAAAAAAAAAAAAAAAAAGAAAAGTAGGATATCTCTACCACAAAAAACCCTGTAAATGACATATCACACAATACTTTCAATTTAAATCACCTCCCACCCCGCCCTATACTACTTTATGCAAAATTATTTTCTATCATTAATGATTATTCACTGATACTGCTAATAAAAAAACAGAATAAAACTCGACAAATATAAAAAAAAACATATTCATCCCCCCCTTCTCTTACCCACTTCCTGTGGGAGTATATTGCTCAAAAGCAATCTAAACCATTCTCCCTTAAGAACCGTTTGCTGGACACTTAAAACAGTGGTGTTTTAAAGTTGTATCTGACATATCAGTAACTACGTTTTCATGGAGTAGGTATTCAAATAGATTTGAATATGCTTCCCGAAGTGAAAACTGCATGAAAACAGGTATTGAGTTCGATTTGAGTCCCAAGGTCGATTCGGCTTTTTCTCGGATTGTATCGAGATACAACTCGATCCAACTACATGAAAAACAGGTATCGTATTGAATCTAGACATGCGCACTGTTAACTGTGGAGTTTGTTTTATAAGCAATAAATTCCAACCTTTTCAAACTTTCCATTTTATTTATTTATTTATTTATTTACACCATTCAACGGGAAACCATTTACAGAATGGGAATTACAAAAAATATAATATAAAATAATATTTTAGAAAGACAAAAGTAAAAAAAACAATGTTACATAAAGCATTAAAAACATAAATTTAAATTTAATTGTGAAATGTATATACACATATATGTATATATACATATATACATACAGGCCTACATATACACATATCCATATTCATATCTATAAAATATGCAAATTTATTCAAGAAAAAAATTTTTATTTTTTTTCACAATTTTTTAACTGTAGCTACATTGCAGAAGAAAATATCAAGAATATGTTGGTGTTCATTATAATTATTGCACATTTGATGTAAAGGCAAAAATTTACCAATATTTGTACGAGGTATACTCAAAGTAAAGGTCATATGTTGCCTTGAGGTTACTCTGAGAATACGAAAATTTAACATTTGTAATATATAATATATCCAATAGCTGAGTATACTTAATCCTCTCTGAAACTAGCATGTTTTAAGTACTTCCGCTGTACCTTTTCAATACTGTTAACATGTATCTTATAATAAGGACACCAAATAATAGCTGCATAATCAAGCTTAGATCACACCTTATAACAAAAGGCAATTTTAGCGTATCTGCATTATTGCATTATTAAACTCAAGGGAATTATAATAAAACCTAACATTTTAAAGCTCTCTGATGTTATGCTGTTAACATTATATATGAAGGAGAGTTTGCCATCAAATATTATATCTAGGTCTCGAGAGACAGTAAGCTTTGCAATTATTATTAAGAGTATAGTCAAAATTTAGTGTTTGTACTTTTTAAGAAAATGTCATAACATTGCACTTTGTTTAAAGATAATTTATTTTTAATGTACCAAATATTAAGGTTTTCCAAATCTTTATGCAGGGTAAAACAATTTTCAATGTTATTAATAATAGAATAAATCTTTAAATCATCCGCATTAAATAAGTATTTACAATTTAAATTAGATATAATGTAGTTTATAAAGATATTAAAAAGTAAGGGTCCTAAATTCGAGCTTTGAGGAACTCCAAACATGGCATGTATTTCAACAAACTGGACTTCACAGCATTGCACAAATTGTTTTCTGTCAGATAAGTACGATATAATAAAGTTTAAAAAGTTTAATATATTTTGCGAGAATCCATAACTCTGCAATTTTATTAATACTGTGATACAGTCTGTCGAATGCTTTTGGGAAATCTGTATAAGTGTCAACTGTCTGAAGTCCGGCATCTAAAGAATTCGTTAAATACTGCGTGATACAAAACAGATTGGTAACAGTTGATCTGCCTTTAATAAATCCATGCTGATAAGATGTAATGCGATGTTTCATGTAAAAGAAAATAAATTAATTCACCACAATCTCGTAAACTTTAGAGAAGTTATTAACTATAGTAATAGGCCTGTAATTTTGTATTATGGCATGATCTCGCTTTTTGAAGACTGGGACAACTCTAGAGGTTTTCCAAGTTTCTGAAAAAGCAGCAGTTTTCGTAGATACATTAAAGAGGATTTTTACACAGGCACAGTGTCTAATAAAAAAGGCAGGAATATTGTCTAATCCAGTGGTAAATTTCGGTTTTAATTTTTTTTAAATTTGCATACACACCAATTACCGAAATTTTCATATATGCATAAGAAAATTTCCAGAAGTTAAATCACTTATTTCGTTTTCATATTTTTTATCCAGTTGTGTATGCAAATCCTGAAAATGTGTAGTAAATTTATTAACAATATTCTCATAGCCCAGTACATCTTTAGTATTATCAATCATGGTGTCAGATATGGTGAACGTATTTTTTTTATTATTTAAAAATTGCAAAAATTTTTTTGGATTACTGATAATATTGCGTGGTCAGTTGCATTGTCTATATTTAGAGTAGCCTTAGTATTTGAACAATGTACGCACTTGAATACTGAGCTTTGACATTCAACTAATGCGTGAGATTCAGAGCATTTTGGACAGACAGGAGTTTGTCTCGAACATTGCCTAGCGAAATGATGATATCCGCAGCACTTGAAGCAACGCCTTAGTTCAATTGCACACTAAACTGGACAATCAAAGTCTAACCCTACAGCTAATTTACCCGATTTGAAGATTCTGATAGGTGTTAATGTCAACTTGAAGGACGGCTTGATATAAACCTTTGTTTTTGCGTTGAGGTTTATTAGAAACTAATTGACATGCGCTACCTTCAGGAAAACACATTTTATTTTGCGCTCTTAAATACTTAATTAAAACACTATCCTCAAACTTTTCAGATATGTTGACTACCCTGACACGTGGATTGAGAGATGATAACTGTTTAACATCATATTTTTCACTCAAACTATTCGCTGCTAGTTCTTTAAATTTTTCAGATCCCTCATCATTATCGCAGCTTATAACTAGAGCACCATTACGAGCATTCTTGAACATTCGAGATACTAATGTTAGAATTTATAGGATCAATGGCACGTAATACATCAGATTTGGTAGTGGTTATAGGTTGGCTCGCATTTTTTAGATTGCAGTATTAGGGAGGATTTGGGCTTTACCACACCTGTATAAGTTGGTGGAGACACTTTATTAAGTGACAGGTTTTTCTTGCTGTCTTCTAATTTGGAAGTAAGTAGGCCATCGAAATTATCTTTAAGTGAAGTAAACGTAGACTCCATTTTTTTCTAATAATTCATTGCGAACATCTTCAAACAACTTTTTTTAAGACATCTTCGGACAACAATTTATTTATATTATAATCAATATTATCAATATTAGATATGAGTTTCGCAGTTATAGCCTTATCAGTGACCTCACAATTTATTTTGCAGACATCACACCAAAACAATAAATTATGGCATCTATCTAAAAGCTTGATATCATGTTCGCTTATATTAACGCACTAAATATGAAACAATTTTTGACAGGGGCCTTCGCAGCCTACCAAACTGTCTCGCTTCTTTGATTTACACTTAGCACAATCAGTCATTATGGCTTACATACACGTACATTAGTTTAATGATCCAAATAAAAATATTATCGACCAGTGGTGTGATAGGACTACAACTTTAATTACTTTTAATTATTGTTCTTTATGTTTTTTTTTTGTATCTAATGCGGAAAAACTGTGCTCACTTTTTACACACTGAATAGATTTTGCGTTCATACGATTGGCCTGTGACACAAGTAACAGACTAATTAATTAGTTATGTTTAATAAATCTTTAGAGTCACTTCACATACCATTTATCATTTCAGCAGAAACAATCACCAAGTCTTTAATACACAATTACGCTATTTTTTTTAGATTACTTTTATTTTTATAAAACACTGATTAAAGAGAGACCTACACAGCCACACATTCACATTCACACACATTTATATGTTGTATCAATGTTTTCTTTAATTGACGTTCTCAAAATTTTAAATTCAGTCAGTGCATTTTCATCTTGTTGCTTTTTGTACCGTTTCTAGGCCCTATGCTTTAATTTAATATTATGTATTATTACACTGGTAAACCAGGGTGGATAACTTCTGTCACGTTGCCTAGTTTTCGGTACGTATACATCCAGTATCTGCTATAGAAGCTTTCAGTAGCTAGATCAACATTAGAGAAATGTGTCAAAAAGTTCCAGTCCAGTTCTGCAAATTACTGGTAAAGTTCGGAAAAATTTGCTTTGCGAAAATTGTAATATATAGATAGTATTTAGTTTTTTGTTTATTGTTTTTCGAAGAATTTTCAGATTTAAAGATAAATGTCGAATGCCTTTTCTGCAATACATTTTTTATTAGGAATAACCAAGTCCAATAACCTGTTATTGCAGTTTCTTATATTTATTGCACTGAAAGAGATTTAAGAAGTTAATAAATTGCAATTAATGGTAACACTGTACCCATCAGTTGTAAGTGTGACAAAGTTTCAGAATATTCTGGTATATTAAAATCACCAGATCTGCATTGTAAATGTATGCAAGAGAGCTAAATATGTCAAAAAGGGAGCGATAAGTTTTAACTGTTGTGCGAGGCGGAATATGAAGTGAAAATATATACAACGAATGATTATCAATTACCTATATTAGTTTAATTCCAACAATATCGATATGATATAAATCCTTAAACATAGACTTTGTATCTAGTTGGCTCATTGTATAGGCTGAATTTACAATTAAAAGTAGTCCTCCACCCCTAGTAGTATTCGTTAAAGAAAAATTTCGATCTGATATAAATACAGAGTAATTGACATTAAATAATTCTTCACCATAAACAGCTGAATGCAGAAAAGTTTATGTGAAAGCAATAACGTCATAGTGACAAGAGCTCGCGGCATTAAATATTTTCTTAGTTTTGGTGTTCACACCTCTAACATTCTGATAATAAATTGATAATGAGTTTTGGGATTTCAAATCGTTTTCGATACTGTTCATGAAAACGTTGAACGGTATTGAACTGAGTTCGATTTTAATACTCCATGGAAACGTAGTTAGTTACACTAGATCTCCATATATATTAATCCTGGATAAAATGCTACTTGAGGGCGTGAGCATACAAAATTTAAACTGGATGTAGCATATATGATTATTGGACTTAGTGACAACTGGAAAATCTTCAACTGTGATGTACAATATTGTATCTATTAAGAATATATTTACCATAATCACGTACTAAGACCATAAAACAACTATTTAATCATAAACTGTAAAAGTTGTACGTAAAAATGGTAATAAGTTTGCTGTTAAAACGTCCTAAAAAAACTTACATTCAGAAATAATTGTACTGGTAGGTGCTGCGCTTTACGGGAAATTGACCAAAAATGTATAAATTCCTATATCTTTTATTACATATCCATTGTTCAGCATGTACATCTATGTAACCACATATTTAAGTTTGTTTCGCCTAAAACTTGAAAGATGATTAAAATTTGTTAAAGGATTCTTAAATTCATTACGTGACTCAAATTTGATGTAAATACCTTTAACCGATCAAACTTTATCGCCGAAACACACCGACACAGACAGACAAATGTTTTTAGGTGTTTTAAATATTGCCAACTTAGCAAGATGCAATCTATCAATCATAAATAAAGTTACAATTTGTGATTTTGTTCTATCAACCGAATAACAGACTTGGAAAGTGTATTATTCTCTTTCAGGTCATTGTCATTATTTACATGTATATTTGTAAAGAGTGTGTTTGCAGATCAAAAAGGATTTGTAATTAGTGGCCATTATTTTTACTTAATAGAAATACTGCTGACCAAATTGCTTTTTAACTTTAAAAATAAATACTGATCAAATAGTTTCATACTAGCCAAATCCTTTTTTATATAAGCCTTGTATTGTTTTCGCTGGAAAATAATATTTAACTGATCATATAAATGTTTTACTGGTCAATTATAAGTATATTTACATAAAAAAAGCACTGATCGTAGTATATTTTTTTAATTATCACTTAAATTGTTGTATATAATCTTGACGAATATTAACTACAGTTACCAAATAGCGCTGCCCATCATGAGCGTAGGTTAAATGAGTGTATATGTTAACGGGACGTACTCGTTACTATTGGTAAATTAAACAGTGTGGATGGGCTCGATTATACATTTGTAATATTTGCACTTACTTATACATTTGGTGTTACTAGACATGCGAATAGGTGTTAATTAGTCAGGTTAGGTATGAATGTGCGATTAAAGGAGAGTTTCCGAAGGGTCAGTGTTAAGGCTGAGAAGAGAATTCTACTGAGGAAGTTAGTTTAGTGAACAAATTCTGAAAAGTGAGATTAAATGGAAAAATTTAATGAAAGGGACACAATTGATGTTAAATTAAGGATTTAGTGGAATCTGAACGCTTTTAAAATGTAAGAAATAATAAACAATCAGTAGAGCATGGCAAATCAGTAACGTCCCATGTGGATACCTTGCGTTCCCAATAATTATGGCAGATGATGAAATAAGTTACATTACCTACCTTTTACGTGTTAACGACCGAGGACAATGGCTGAGATTACGCACCAACGAACATTTGCATAAGTAACACAGTTTCTAGGTTTTTTTGCTGAAGAAGATCACCTTTGTGGGGTAAATACAAGTCTGTAAAGCGAAAAAGATCTTTCGGTATCTACTGACGTAATATTTGCAAATTAAACTTTCTAAATCATTTGTAGGATGGTCCTCATTAAGATACTGATACCGAGTAATATTACATAAAGTTTCATATTCCACATTTTTATGTAAAATATCATTCATTATTCGGTTTACTTACTCACATACAAGGGTCTTCTTTCAGACCTATTATATCTTGTCTATCTACAATTGAGAGTATGGCTGTGGCAGCGTGGTCATTCGCACAGTGCCAGACCTATTATATGCAAGAACTCTTTCATTAGAAGAATGAAGAATTTAATAGTCGAATACTGTATAATATCACTGTATAATTCTTGTGAATCACATGTATTGCTGCTTCTACTTCAGGATCTTTTAAATAGTTTTGGGCCTCGGAGATGGCTTTTGATTCACTATGATTTAAAATGAAGTCCTTTACTCGTTGAAAATACTCATGGTAGTATCCAACTGCTGCTATTGCATTATGTTAAGTGTTTGTGTAACAAATTCTTATACAGTTTCTGTATTCACACTTTAATTTTTACAAGCAAGTAAATATGATGACGCCCACCATCAGGCTCTAAAACGCGTGCTAAAACATTTGTCACATGATTTTCTTTTGGATGTGTCATTTCGCCAACGTTATCCAATTTTTTTTATTTTTTTAATACACTTTTGAGCTTGTTTTTCATTAAGCCTTTTATTTATAGCTATCATAGAACTCGACATACGGAAGTCGGACGCACTATTACCCCACCCTATACGTGCTCAAACATGTGAGACGCAAATCTTAAACCTGTATGCCATCGCATTGTTATTTATATTAGTTTATACGGTCGGTCGCAACGATATACTTACTTACTGGAGACTGGAATACGGCTCGCAGAGATTTAATTATATCTGCTGCATACGCGCAGACATATACTGTGGCCTACATACAACCTCTATAATCAGCGTTAGTTTTACGATGCTCAAACTATTAGTGTAATATTCATATAAGCGGATAGTGTCGAAACGTCAAGTGGTAATTTCTAACAATAAATGTAGGCTCAGTGCTTACACGTTATACTTGATACCAAGGGGTTCCGAGTTCGATCCTGCTTAGGGAATTGATGTATATAGGCGTTTTTAAAATAGAGAGATGATATCAGAGTTGGCTAGTGCGTTGTTGTGTGGCAGAACACGCCGTCACGCCTCTTCTTAGGTCAAATCTCAGCTGCGGCATCTGAAAGATTTCGGAGGGAATGGTTGTATGCGTATATCTGTCCTGGTTGAGTGATGGAATAAAAATGTACTAAACTTACGTTAACATAAATAAGACGTTAAAAAAAAACGTTACTAAGGATAAAATAGATATAGATAAGAGCCAAACTACATTTAACATATGTAAAAGACAATGTGTCTCTAGTGTAGATGTTAAAAAGTGTAAAAACAATTAAATTTAAGTCGCAATTACGATTTTATATAAAAAAAGCTATTTTTCTGCCGGAGGCGCTAGTGAGAATTACATGGTGAGACTACGAATTGAGTTTTTTGCCGGAGGCGCTAGTGAAAGATACATAGCGCGCAAAAGACAAATTCTGCCAGAGGCATCAGTGAAACATAGTAGCAGCATCAATAAAAACTCATTTTGAGAGCACAAGGAGCTAAAATGGATAAACAGAGGAAGCAAGAATCTAAAAGGAAGGGAAGGAACGAAAGTTTCGAGGAGGAATTAAGAAGATTAGAGGAAGAGATCAAAATAACAGGACAGATGCCAAGGAGAGAATCAGTGACAAGGAGCCTTCCTGAAACGAGAGATGCAAAGAAAGCCAAACAATTTTCTTGCTCGGGGTCTATTCCGGATTCTGATGTCGAGGACTTGCTGAATAACTCGGCGAAAAGGGTAGAGAAAGAAAAGAGGGAAACCCATATGCTAAAAATGATCAAATGGATTGAGAAGAAGGAAGTAAAAAAGGGCAAGAATATGAAAGAAAGGAGAAGACATGAAGAGAGAAAAAGAATAAAGCATGACGAAATTAAGATGGGAGAAGAAAAAAGAACCAGAGAGTGAATAAAATAAGAAGAAGACAAGAGAGAAGAGTACGATACAGTAGTGAAGTCAAAAAAGTCAAGGAAAATCTTGAGGTTTTAAGGGAAGCAACCAGTAGATACTCTCAAGGAAAACTTCAGTTTAACAGTGTGACACTCTTTTCTTCTCTAAAGGAAAAAAGTTACTTGTGACGCCTTATAGCGGTGAGGGAAGCCAGACGGTGTACAAAATGGAATGGAACTATAATTTTCTATTTTTACCATAAGAGTCATGTCATTTAAGTAACTGCCAAGCCACTGAAGAAGGGATCCACCAAGACTTATGTCTTTGCATTTTTGTAACAGGATGGTATAGTTCACCCGATCAAATGCTTCTTTAAAATCAATGTAAATAGAATCTAGCTGCATTCCCTCTTCAATAGCTTCGGTAATGTGCTTAATATAAATGCTCAAGTATGAACAAGTTGACTTTCCTGTTTGATAACCATGCTGTTCAGGAGCTATTATTTTTTTCAATTTCAGGGGTATAATTTACTTGTTACTAGCGATTCGAATACTAATTTAATACAAATTTTACTAAATAACTAAAATTGTAAAAATTAAGCATTAAATAAAAAATCAATAAATAAAATAAGAATAGTTTTCTGTCAGCTAACTTGTAACTGATAAATAAATATCCAATGTTAAATACTGAAAATAAATAGCAGGATTTTACCAAGTACCTAAAATAGCAGGAATTATATTTTAAATAAAAGTACGACCATGAAAGAGGAGATGAAATCATGTATGACGAAATGGGAAAGAATGATCGAAAAAATGAGAGAGAGAGAGAGGAAAAATGATGAGAATGGATGAAGAAAATAGAGAGGAAGCTAGATGAACGGTGGGGGAAAGGTTAAAAGACAGGCGAGTAAATGGGAGGAGATGATTGTGAGTGAGGACGATGAGAGAGCGAGAGAAAGAGATGAAGAAACAAGGAGCTATCGCTCGGAAGGCAGTGGTACCAAGTGCAGGGAGAGTCGAAAGAAAGATAATGACTGAAACGAAGACGGAAATGGATGGTGAAAGTGTGAGTGAGAGTAAGTAGGAGATAACGAGAAAGAGAGTGAAAAAGATCTTCGCAGAAGTAGCGATGCCATTGGTCAACTACAACTTACGCATCGTAGCATGGCCCGTTAGATTTAAATGCGCAATGGATTTGGCATCTACTATCTCTACCGCATACTGGCCACTTCTTTCTAACTTGTGCGCAATTCGGGGGCCACTCTACGATGCGTGACCTGTAATGATTTATAGACAGAACTTTTCAGCGCGTGTCACTCATGCAGTCCTTTTCACAACTGAGGACCGGTATTAACAAAATAAGTACCAATATAAATTATTATAACATTTTAACAATCATTTTACTTTCAGAAAAAATGTGAAGAATATTGGCCACCTTTAAATCAGACTAGGAGCTTCAGAGATATATCAGTACAAAATATAAAAACTAATGTATTTTCTAGCTATATATATCGAGAATTGGAGGTAACCTATAAAGGGAGTAAACGAATAGTAAGAAAATTTTTTATTTTAAATAATTAAATCAAAATATGTAAGTACGAGAGTAGACATCAAACTGAAACAGTACATAGCACTTTTTCACTAATTTTGTTTTAATTGCTGCTGTTTACATGACGTCAGTGGAAAAGGTCTGTTTATATCCTTTAAATAGTAATGATTATATATTGGAGGATTTGGTATTCCCGATGAAAAGACAGGGTTGGCTTAAGGATCTATATTTTGCATCAACATGCAACTAATTACAACTGAATATATTAAGCTTTTGCAATAGAGCAATAAATAAACAGGTATCTACTGTTGCCAAAATAAAAAAAATTGTTAATGTACTAGATCACAACCTCAAAAGTACTAAATTATACTAAAAAGTTCAGATTCTCATTACACATTTCAATTTCATTTATATGACCCTTAAAGTTGGTGTAATTAACCTGTCCATAATTAATAATATCGATTTATAATTTTATAGCATCTAAATTAAATTAAAATCAACGAAACTTGTCATTTCATGTCGGCAATGTCAAAAGCCACAATTATAAATAGAATTCATTATGTTCAAGGAGAGGAAACTGGACCAAAGTCCAGAACCGGACTTCGATCGGTAGCTACTACCGCCTCATGGATGACAGGACATATGTACAGTCTGTCCAGCGAAAAAGGACGGCGCGTCAAGGGATAGCATTACTGAGAATTCGCCAGCTTTCTGCGAAACCATATACCAGAAGTATAGTATATCTCTCAAAGAGTAGGTGCGGATACAAACAATCACAAAAATTTGTCATGCACTAATTAATTTATTTCATTTACGCTTTATGGGGGACGGAATGCAGAAAGCACATTCTTCCCGCCAGCCTTCTTTCGCTGGACAGACTGTAGACAAATAAAAGCAAAAGCAAAAAATGAATAATGAAATACATACCCTCAATACAATGTATTATTCAGAATGACTGAAGTCTGCCATCGCATTACCATACATGGTCGCAATTAATATTCGTTCTGCATTTGTGGCTGTCAAATTTGAGCGATTTGATCTGTTCATGTGTTTGTACAAGGAGAATCAACGTTCCACATCTACCGAGGTTAATGGTGCAAATTCTAAATAGTTCACATGGGCAGGCAGTACAGGCAATGACAAACCGTACAAATAATTTTCACGAATTTTACACATTTTTTGTATCCCAGTTTTCCGCGTAAAACATTTTTTATTTTATTGTTTATAGCTCGACGTTTTCTGTCTGATAATTTTGCTAATTTACATTGTATATCACTTATCACCGATAACGTTTCTAAAAATCGCAAAGATCCATTCTCTAATTTAGTAGTTGCTGCAATCAACATTTCAAAATGTTCCACTATGTCATAAATCTGCATGAATGTTTGGTTGTTAAAATGCGCATTGACTTGAATCTCTAAGATCTAACTGTAAAATAAATGTCTTCACATTCTTAAAATTCGTAACATTATAAATAGCAGCTTGAATCCATGTGAACCATCGCGTAGGAATATGCCGGGGAGGTAACGGTATATGAGGAAAAAGTTCTTTAAATTCGTGTTTCCGTGAGTTTGCTTTAACGAATATGTTTTTATTGTTCCTAATCAAAGAGTGTACCATTGGACACTTCTTACGAATTTCCTCTGCCACGCGGTGCAAGGCATGTGCAAGACACGTAATGTGAATTATAATGAGCTACGTATGTTTTAAACGGTTTCCCGCTTGCATCAATGTAAGCGGCTGCATCTGTTACTAACATTAGTACATTATTATTACAAACACATGCTGGATGATGCGTGTCACTATTACTTCTAGAAAATGTGCTGTGGTTTTTTGTACTCGTCTACTGGCTATTAATATCGAAGACAAACCTTTTTTGAACACTCAAAATTCTTAGTATAACATTATTACATCGAAAGTCAATTGTTTCATCAATTGTCACCCAAAAAATATTCATTTCGTATATCCTCTATAATACTACCCAAAACATTTTTATAACACTTGGTAGATATTACAATTCTCATGAATTTTACTAAAAATGAGAGAAATGTATAACGTATAAAGATCCTCAAAATATACTGAATCTCTAAAATTGTACTGCTTCTGACAACACTGCAGGTATCTGAAATTGGGTCTCCGGACGTTTTAACTTCCCACAAAGGCAAAAAAGATGGCTACATGCCGCACAGGTAACAATACAATTGTTAGGTAATGAAGTGGATTATGTTCTTAGGGCTAAATTAATTCTTTATACATAAAATCTTAACAGGATTGCCCTTCTCCACATTTGCACAACTAATTATTATTAAATAAATGGTATATGAAATCGCATAAAATAGATACTATTGCGGGTCTTGCACTTACCTCGTGATGCAGGAAGGAAAACTAGCGGATGGATGTCACTTATTCCACCGGCCGGTGTAACGTAAGAAAAAATCGATAACTATCCGTAACTACAAGCATGTACTTATGTATGTAACTCACTCGTCCAGGGAGTACTCGTATATCTTCTTTAATCCTGTTTTTCTCCACACACCAAAAAATGTCTATCCAAAAAAGGAAGAAGAGATGGAGAGGGGAGAAAAAGGACATATTTTTAAAGTAAAGCAAAACCCCTCTTAAGCCCTATTTACATTATGGTAGAATGAATACCATTTAAATGATGTTCGGTCAAATACGACTTCGAGTGTTGCTGCTAATTGGATACACCTTCTCCCTCACCAAGTTGGCAGGATTGCGATTTGACAGACAGAGAGCAGAGACAAGCTCGGCAAAAAGCTTACAAGTAACATGCATACGTGTAAAAAAGTTCAGCGACTATACAAATATATTGTATTAACTCGTACAAAATAAATATATCAGTAGTTATTGTAAAGTGCTCAATAAATACGTATCTCACAAATTAACCTGTATAATGCTGGGTGCTAACCCAGCCGTTAAGAGAAAAAATCAAATATGTTCATATGCATGTAAAGTATCTGCAATCATTGACAAATGATAAACTGAATTTACAAGGGTAGAAAATATAACAACAACTAAAATAACTAAAGTAAACAATTTGTAAGGGCGGAACAACAATCAAATGTTTATTATATTTATATTGTAATTATTAACATATCATTTTACTTAATTTCTGTGGAAAAATAATATAAATATAAAGACTGTTTGTAGAGGAATACCAAATACTCCGATGTACAGGGTGGGCAAATTTCAACGTTTGTATAGGGTAACTCGGTAACTGTAAGAGATATAAAAAAATTTAAGACACATTGTCAATCTCTTTTTTTGTGACAAATTCACTTTAGAAAACAAAAATATGCTATCATCTTTTGTTTTAGAGTTATAAACAAAAGTTCGATTTATCGATTTTTAGACATGCAATATCTTGGTTGTTTGTAAAGTTATGAAAAAACAACTTTTATGTTCTTGAGGCACTTTTTTTCTGTATAACACAGTGGCATCCAGAAAATTTTAAAAAAGTGCAATTTCGAGTTATGGTATAAAGTTGTATTTTTTTAAATCGGAATCATAGTTGGCTATAGTTTAATTAAAAAGATTTTTTTTCTCTTTCAAACTATATATCATATGTGGGGTCGCTTTTGATGTGTAAGTATTTTATAGCGAAAATAATCTTCTAGTAAGTTACTTTTTGCGTTTTTTATATTTATTCCAAGTAGGCGTGTGTCGTCTATGACAGTGTTTATCCGTTTGTCAGTAAATTGCATATTAATAATTTTGTTTCCGTCATAAATATACCCCTTTTTAATCGTAAAAGTGACGATGTCTTACGAAAATTGCGAGAAATATTATATGCTAGAATGCTTTATTCAAAGTAATAACTACATCCGAAATATATTTCAATCGCTATCTAGAAACAAGACAACCTAATAAAGCTATTTCTAAGAGGTTAAAGGAAAATCTCATTAATTGTGGGTAATTCAATAAGCCAAGACGAAAAAATCAGATATTTATATATAATTTTATAATACATTACAATTATAAAATAAAAATTTAAATTAAAGTATATGTTCAAACTGATGTCCGTTATGTTCGATACATAAATTACACCTCTTCATAACACTGTACTGCATTATAAATATGATTTGAAATGGAATTCACACAGTCTATACAATTTTGTCTGAGTTCATTTATGTCGGATCTTGTTGACTTTTTTTGACGGTACCGTATGCAAAACTCCAATCGTCGCTGAAGATCAGTTGGTTGCAGGTGATGTTGTTTCCTTATTATATAATGCCTGAATTTGTGTGTTTTAAAAATACCCAAAGCTCGACGTCTTGAAATCCCAGAATCAGCTTCAATTTGACGACTTGAAATTGAAGGATTTGCAGTTACAGTTATAGAAGTTTCTTCAGCATCTCCAATGTTGTAATTTTGTGGTCTTGGCTTGTGGAAGGACCCACAATTAATGAGATTTTCTTTTAACTTCTTAAAAATAGCTTTATTAGGTTGTCTTCTTTCTGGATAGCAATTGAAATATATTTCGGATGCAATATCACAATTGTTATTATTTTGAATAGAGCATTCTAGCATATCATATTTCTCGTAATTTTCGTAAGACATCTGCACTTTTACGATTACATGGGATGTAATTATAACGGAAACAAAATTATTAATATGCAATTTACTGACAAATGGATACACACTGTCATAGATGACACACACCTACTTGGAATAAATATAAAAAAACGCAAAAAGTAATCTACTTAAAAGATTATTTTCGCTATTAAATATTTACACATAAGCGACCTCACATATGATATACATATAGTTTGAAGAGCAAAAAAAATCCCTTTTTAACTAAACCATAGCGAACTGTGATTCCCATTTAAAGAAAAATACAACTTTATGCCATCTTAAAATTTTCTCGATGCCACTGTACTATACAGAAAAAAGTGCCTCGAGAATATGAGAGTTGTTTTTTCATAACTTTACAAACAACCAAGATATTGACATATGTGTCTAAAAGTCGAAAAATCGAACTTTTGTTTATAATTGAAGAACAAAAGACGATAGAACATTTTTGTTTTCGCCAGTGAATTTGTCTCAAAAAATGAGATCGAGACTGTGTCATTCATTTTTTTTGTATCTCTTACAGTTACCGAGTTACCCTATAAAAACATCGAAATTTGCCCACCCTGTACATATAGTAATGATTATTCAATCTCAGTACATAACTACAATTCAGAGTTTAAACTCAGAAACTGATTCAGTTTATATTGTTTATACTCACTTTAAACTACACTCTTCTAGTTAAACAGAGATTATAAAACTGGCACTTAGTGTAGAATTACACATTGCGTCATTACGAGCATTATACAATGAGCAAGCATGATATGATAGTAACTAACAAGATATGCTCACGCGCATTCAGTGGTGACGTAGTTCTGTGACAACTTGTCAAACTAGCTGCGCTACACTTGCTACAATTTTGTAATTTTGTAAACAAAACCTCGTGTGTGTATTTTCGGTGATAAATATGGTTGTGTGCGCCGTGATAAACCCTAAAAATACAAATAATAAAAAGGCCAAAGTTTGTGTGTGTGTGTGTGTGTTTTACTTGTTTCCAAAGAAAAATGAAATATGTAAAGTATGGGTGCAAAAATGTATGCAACATGATAAATTGAACATTGAACATCACTACTGCAAGAATTTGCTTTGAGCATTTCACGCAAAATGACTATTGTTTGCTACATTGGCTCTTATATTTATCGCCAAATAAATGGAAATTGAAGAAATATGCCATTCCGTCTATACATTTGCCTACTCTAACCCAATGGACCAGTAGCTTTTTCTTGGTATCAAAATCTAAACGACGTTATCGATAGAATCAAGAAATGCAATTTACTTTTAAAGACATTAACCGGTAAGTTTTTTTGTTTTAAAGCTATACATCTCTTACATTTTGTAAATTAAAGATACCTACATTAATTTTAAGATACATACATCAAACTTAACATTGGTAATTTGAAATCAAATGTACATTGTTTTTAATTAATTTAGTATTAAAGTACACGTAGGTAGAGTAGGTTTCAAGCTGAGATAATCGGGAAAACGTATAAAAAGCAACAGCGTAGCTGTAAGCGATGGCGATGTTTGTCACAGAATGACGTCATGAGCAGAGCCGACCGAAATAAACACCACTAGCGAGCATATTTTGTTTTAGTCTTAGTATCATAGTGAGCTAGCATTACATATAAAGTAAAACCACAAGGATATATACATATATTGTAATAATATTATTAAACAAAAAATATCTGATGTGGCCAGCACATAACTTTCTTATACCAGTATATATTATCCTGATTTTAAAAATCATTCTATTTAATTCATTACTTAGCTCAATTAAATTTTAATTGTGTACTTTGAAATGTTTCAATAAAATTTTTAAATAATTAATTATCAGCGTCATTCGATAGTCAATAATAATTCATATCATATATTTTAATAATTTCTTGTTATTGACACTGACATTTTTGTAACTAAATTAGACATTTCAAATGTAAAACTGTTTGTACTAACCCCATTTTATGAGGCCAAATGTGTAAAAAATGTCAGTTTACGTCAGCTTTATTTAAATACTTGGAAAATATATTTTATTGGTTTGATATAGTAGACATGATTTATAATATTTCATCAAGAATGTATTTTTTTGTAAAGGCAAATACAAAAAAGTTTGGGTCCCGTGGTCCTCCTTTCGTTAGCTAATTTTGCTAATCACCGAATTTGTCATTGTCTTTGGCCTTTAGAACAGGTGTACCAAATTTGAAAGCTTTATCTCAAAAACTGAAGCTGCTATCGTGATACTACAGACATGCCGACAGATTTTTTTTTATAAAGTTATGTTTTTTTCATTATAATTCGTCGAGATTCGTTCAGAAATGC
Source organism: Rhamnusium bicolor (assembly GCA_029963845.1). NCBI lineage: Eukaryota > Metazoa > Arthropoda > Insecta > Coleoptera > Cerambycidae > Rhamnusium > Rhamnusium bicolor. The sequence continues at coordinate 24,164 of JANEYF010003078.1, read as the reverse complement.
AATAAATTTTTTTTCCCGAAATTCTACCTTTTTTCTTCTTTCATTCATTATGTCTCTTCTGGTGGTACCACATTCACCAAATTCAATGTGTCACCTAAAATGTTGTTAAAAATCTTAACTGCCAAATTTGGGAAGTCTCCCATTAGTATTTTTTGATTTATCGCGGATACACACACACACACACACACACATATCCACACACACTCACAGACAGACATCATTCGGAAAATAATCAAAATAGATTCAGAAGGGTTCAAAACGTATATATCAATCAAAATCTCGAGGTCGAAAAAAATCATGATTACTATACTTCCTTATATTAGGGATAAGGAAGTAAAAAATATCTGATATCATAACTTTCTTATATATTATCCTGATCAAAAAAAATCATTCTATTTAATTCTTCATTTAAATTTTAATAGCGTACCTTGAAATGTTTCATCAAAACTTTTAAATAATTAATTTTCAGCGTCGTTCGATACTGTCAATAATAATTCATGTCATATATTTTAATAATTTCTTCTTATTGACATTGACATTTTCATAACTAAATTAGACATTTCAAATATCAAACTGTTTATCCTAACCCCATTTTATGAGGTCAAATGTGTAAAAAATTTCATTTACATCAGTTTTATTAAAGTACTTGGAAAATATATTTTATTGGTTTGATATAGTAAACATGATTTATAATATTTCATCAAGAATATATTTTTTTGTAAAGGCAAATACAAAAAATTTCGGGACCTGTGTACCTCCTTTCAGCTGGCCAATTTTACTCATCACCGAATTTATCATTGTCTTTGGCCTTTAGAACACGTGTACCAAATTTGAAAGCTGTATCTCAAAAACTGTGGCTGTTTACGCGATACTGAATACAGACATGCCGACAGATTTTTTTTCATAAAGTTATGTTTTTTCATTATAATTCGTCGAGATTCATCCTGAAATGCAATAAAAGTTTTTTTCCCCGAAATTGTACCTTTTTTTCTTCTTTCATTCATTATGTCTTTTCTGGTGGTACCACATTCACCAAATTCAATACGTCACCTAAATTGTTGTTGAAAATCTTAACTGCCAAATTTGGAAAGTCTCCCATTAGTATTTTTTGAGTTATCGCGGATACACATACACACATTCGCACACGCACCGACAGATCATTCGGAAAATAGTCGAAATAGATTCAGGAGCGTTCAAGACGTATATATCGATCATAATCCCGAGGTCGAAAAAATCATGATTACTATACTTCCTTATATTAGGTATAAGAAAGTAAAAAGTTACGTAAGTTTCATTGTACTTACCAGATTTAATCTTATTAGAAATTAAAGTAAATAATGTATTAATTTGTATTTTAGATTAATCACTTACATTTTACTCTATGGCCAGACCATGGTGTGCCCCTGTATCCACAAAATTTAGTACCTTTTATGAAAGAAATGTTAAAGATACCACAAGGAAAACGCCCCGTTGTGGTACACTGTAGGTAAGAAACTTAAGAATTTTATTTTGGAAACATTTGTTTTGTTTTCGGTGTCATTGATATGAGTTATTTCAAACTATAACAGCATATTATTCAACGAGCATGTAATAATGGCTATAATTCACGAGGGTTATGTTTATCACCCTAGTGAATAATTGCCATTACATGCTAGTAGATTAGGTACTATACTTTATCTACGACTATTAAATAATAACAATTTTTGGTAAAATATGGCGATAAAAATTCTGACAATATTTGATATTTCAAATCAAATCAGAACCAGTGAATAATGAAATCATTATTCACTGCAGGTAATAATGGATGACATTATCCTTGAGAAAACACGTACGTAATATGTCCATTATTTAATAGTTGTGAATAAAACAAGTTTAAAAAATCTGATATTTTATTTACTCGTAATTACGCATTTCTAGAAAAGAAAATAAAATGATTATTGGTATTATATAAGCATCATTTTAAACCTGATATGATAACAACAACAAATACCTATAGTTTCTTACAGTTCAAACATATTTTATCGCAGAAACTATCAAAACAACTGCTCTATCTAGGAGCAAGATTGATTTGAATTAAATAATAGTATTATTAGTACTAGAAGCAAAAAATATTGGGATTAAAAACATATCGACTTACTAGAAAGAAAAAATGTTTACATTTAAAAAATGTAAACGTTATAATACAAAAAACAAACATTAGGGATGTTTGTTTTTTAGATATATCAATGGTGTGGCGCACACATGTGGCAAGTGCATTTTTAGGCAAAAATGAGTTAAATATACTAAACAGTTGCCAGTGTTTGCACTTGTTTAGTGTATTTAACTCATTTTCCTAAAAATGCATTTACCACTTGTGCGCTACAACATCGATATATCGTCTTTCATTCTTTCGAAACTCCTCAGAGGGCTGGTAAATATGAACATTAGAAAAATATTTTAAATACATGATTCCAATAACTTTTTATAAAGAACGACTTTTTTTCGAAAAATTGAAAATTAAAAAATTTACAAGTATTGTGAATTCCATCCGGGGGCACACTGCATATCGGCCTATACTCCAGGGAAATAAGGTAAAAAAAGGCCATCTGCGGAATGAGGCCGAACAAGCTGAATTTTTGCAGAGACCTCCGTTTTGATGTTCCAATGAAGCACAAAAAAATCTCATATGCCTACCCTTGTGCGTCTTGAGATATCGAAGGTCAAAGGTCATGAAAATGGGTTTTTCGCGAAAATCTCGCTTCCAGTGCATCTGACGTCGTAAGAACCCATAACAAAACTTACGTAAAATAGTATTCTCTACAAAATTATTCATATACATTTTTTTCGTACGACCAACCGTTTTCGAGATATAACATGATAAAGCGGGAGCGCGCATTCGTAATAGGTAATACTGTATTATACTGCAGAGCTATAAATATAAAAGCACTTTTCTTAATCTGTTAGACTGGAAAATTGAATTCCCATTATTAAAACCGTTAAAAATTTGTTTATTTATAAAAAAAATATAGGTATAATAAATTTTTTTGTGCTTCATTAGAACATCAAAACTAAGGTCTCTGCAAAAATTCAGCTTGTTCAGCCTCATTCCGCAGAGGAAGTTTTATTTCTTTGGAGTATAAGAGTTTCCTTTTTTTTGTATTGTAAGGAATCATTTCTTAAATGTAAAAAGGTTTTTACCTTTATGGAGCATTTCAAAATAGGTTTCTTCGTCTATTTATTTTATGTTGGCACTGGGTTCTCAGAGAAATATGTTTCGTACCAATTGTTGACATTTTCGTACGGTACATCATCAAATTAAGGATTGTTGTTTTCCATATAGGTTTCATTATAATGTTCTGCAAATAGTTGTACTTGTTTTATTATTTTTCTCTAGGACAGGTAGTTTCCAATTCCAATTCCAATTTAATAAAATTTATTCAACATTATGTACATATCAGAGAACTTAATTAGTCGCCTACTACATTTCGGCTTACAAAATAAATAAATATTTACATAAACACAAAACATAGAAATAGCCAATCGGCTTCACAAGATACTCGCCCTGGACGAGTCCAGGGCGAAAAGCAATAAAAATAGTATTTCTCCTGTATCGGATGGTGTGGTTTATATTGAGTCAGTCTTTTAATTTGTTGCCAGTTGTTTTCCCTTGATGCTTGTTTATTTCATCACATGCTTTCATCCAATTGTTTTCTTTGTATTGCCTTGTAAGTTTTTGAATGTTCTTGTCGTAGTTGTTGATACACCTCTAGTAATATTCATGTAGATTATTTGAAGTATCTACATTTTTTTTTAATTTTTATTGATATATGGTGGTAGTTTGTATGTGTAGTGTCTCACTTGTTCTTTGGGTGTATTTTCCATAATTGTTGTCGTTAGCTTTTTATTAATTTGTTTGATTGTGTCCTTGTCCATTGGTACATGCCGCATATCTTCGATGTATTTTGTTGTAATATTGTTTACTTCCTCCATATTACATTTACTGTCGTTTTTTTTTTCATTTTGGTCCCCAATTTTTCTATTCAGATTTAGGGATATAGATTCTATTGCTGAATGATCGGAGCCAATATCTGGGTGTGTTTCCATTTTCTCTATATTATTTTTAGCGTTATTTGTATAAAGTATTAGGTCTGGTATTGTGTCTGGATTGTTTGCCATATGAAAAGTAGGGGGTGTATTTGCTTTTGTAAAATTGGAGTTTTCTAGGAAATTATTAAGTTGTTTTTGTTTGTTCCTGTTGAAGTTGAAATCGCTTATGATGACACAATATTTGTACAATGCTGCTTTTGTGAATATAGTTTGATCAATGTTTGCCGTGGGATGAATGTATACCAAAAATATGTGTAACATCTTCCAGAAATAGTATGGTGAAATGGATGGCTTCACATAGGGAGGTATTTACTTTCGGTGGTCCTTGGTCATCTTTAATCCAGGGTGTATTTGCATAGGACTTCCTTCTCTCACATTGTTAATGACAACAGTACCTACTATCAAACTGTAGGACTTCCCAATTTTTTTCTATAATATTGTTGATAAGATGTTTCTTTGGTATATAGCTGTTTACATTTGCATATAAAATTTTAATTATCGACGTGAACATTATTAATCCCTTGTATTGGTTGAATTGCAGATATTGTTGAAGATTGTTCGAGGTCAAACATCAAAATATACATTCTGCTTCCTGAAAAATGTGCAAATGTGTCAATATTATTATTTTGTACTACAAATCATTTTCTAAGTTTAGAGATTAATTCTTCTGTCAATGTATTTTTCTTTATTTAGATTGTTTAGTTAAGTATTGATGAACATATTGTGTACAGTAACTTGGAAGTGTATCTTGAATTTTTGGTGATTTCTGGGTCTATTTCGCTTGTTTTGCTGCTCAGAGATTTGATTTAATTATTTGGTATGTCTTTAATTGGTTTAATAGGTCATTTAGGACATTTTAGTGACCATGCAGTATGATCCCTGCACCGCATCCTGTACATTTTGGTGGGTTCTGTATTACACTTAGTGTGTTGATGTGGTCCGTTACACTTAGTGCATTTTATTGGTGTGGTATAGTAGTTATCTCCTGTATGTGTAAATTTTTGGCAGCAAGAACAATGTTGTGGTATTGGAGCTGGTGATAAACTTGGATAGACCTGGTAATGTCTGTGTTTATAAAAGAGGCCCTCGTTCATTAATTTTTCTGAGGATTTCATGCGTCCTGTAATGATATCGGATGACGTGAGAAATTCACTAATTTCCTCTTCTGTAATGTCCTGTTCTACAGAACCGATGACCACACTGACTATATGAATTATTAGAAATATGAGTGTTTGCAGGCATAGTTGATGAGGGTTGAGTTTCTTTGTAATTTAGAATGTTTCTGGCCAATAAGCGTATTTAGTGTCTGAATGATTATGTTTTTGTCTTGGTTAGTTTTAAGGAGAATTCCATTTTTGTTTTGAGAATCATATCGTCAGTATTAGGATATTCCGTATCCAATATATCTGACATAATTTTTCTTGTTAACATCTCGGGTGTTTTTTATATAAAATAGTACTGTAAATGGTTTTTGTGACATGTCTTTCGTATGTGCTGATAAATTTTGTTGTCTTATGTGTCGTTTTTCTTTTTGTATAAGAATCTCTCCTTTTGAACTAGTGTTGGGCAATGAATTTGCATTATTTGATTGTATTTGTTGTGGAATTTCATTATCATTATTCTTGTTTTTGTTAGAGCTTGTGTTTTTAAATGTGTGTTTTTTACTTGTGAATTGATGTTTGATGTTTCTGGTTTTTGTTGTCCTATAATAATTTTATTTATTTCTTCTGTTGATGGTTGCTTGTCTTTTTTTTTAATACTTCCTAATCTAATCCTTGCTTTTCGTTTATACTTCACTTTTTTCCACTGACCATTATCACAAATGTCAATTTCACTGTAACTTTCATCACTTTCACTTGACATTTCAAATTAACTATTAACAACTCGTATTCTATAAGCAAGAGAAAAATAGGTGTTAACTCTACCACTGTTGCTATAGAACTGCATATTAATAATTATGTGAATGAAATATAATTTCTTAATTTTCAGTAGATTAGAAATTCAGTTTCCGAAAAAGTTGTGAATTTGTTCTCAACAGATGGCTTAACTTTCCACGGCTTTTATAGGAGGCATTTGTTGTCGTTGCACGATAGAAGGCAATCGAATCAGAGTACCCGCTGTCAATAATCATGCAGCACTTTTGTTTCACAGAATGTGCAGCAAAAAAAAAAAGAATGTTCTGCGGTCCATTAGCAAATATTTTACTTATTAACGCTTCATAGTTAAATTTCTATCTACTGTTTTGTTAAATTAAAATTTTTTTACTATTATTAAGTCCCCCAGTATATTTCAAACTTACTTTCTATGATTGTAATTGTTTATATTTGCATAGTGCTGGGATTGGACGAACTGGAACCATTTTATTATGTGATATAGTATTAAGGATGGCTGCACTAGAACAGAAAGTGGATTTTCTTAAAATTTATCATAAGTTAAGGGAACAACGCCCTAAGATGGTAGATAATCCGGTAAGAACATCTAATAGTAAAAAAAAATAAATGAAAATATGTGACCTATAAATCCCCAATTTATAAAATAAATTTGTTAATATTATTATTATTACCTACTATACAATTATTTCAATTTTAGGCTCAGTACATTCTGGCGCATCTAGTAGTATATGAATGTTTATTTGGGAAAGACTTTTCTATTTCTTTAGACGTTAATTTTAAAAATAATGTTGAAGATTTACTGACAGAATTTAAAATAAAATCTGTGATAGATTATTTGGAGGAAGTTAGTTGGCAAATAAAAGTTATGCAAGAGTGTTTTTATAATGAAATACTGGAGGTAAACAAAAGAAAAAACCGATTCCCGACAATACTTCCAGGTAAATATTTTTCTTATTTTGATATAGTTTAAATATATATGTTATACAGGGTGGGCTAGATTTTAATTGGAAAACTTAAAGAATCGATAGAACATGCCAAAATAATATGGATGTCATAAACTTATAGCTAAAAAATGCTTAATTTTCGACATAGAGGGCGTTGGAATTTTAATCTACTTTCAGTTTTTCCCATATTTCCCTGGAAATAATTATTGTTATGAAATTCGGAAGGTGAACGTTGCGTACATCAGTACACTTCCGACAATAGTTTTCCTCTCTCCATTTCAACTAGAAGCGTGACGGTGGGAGGTTGCCAAGGATATTCTTCTCAAAAAAAAAAAACGGTGCGCCACTGACCTAAGCTACTTTTTTTTTCGACATTTACTATCATTAATGCACAAAAAAAGTTTTCTTATAATTTTTTTGATAGCGTGCAACGTCTGAGTTAAACTCATTTCAAAATCATTCATCCCCAACAAAATAATAATGTGTAAACATTAAATTTCAACATTCTCATACACAAAATCATAACATTCCTTCTTAAATGTCTCTAGTTTGTTAGTTTTTTTACTTGTCCTGGTAAGTTATTATACATAAGGAAACCTTTATGGAATAAATCATTTTGGCTATAATTAGTTTTAACTCGTTATTTAAATTTATTTCTTGTTGAATTTTTAATTTAATTGTTAATATTTATTTTTTGAAAATGTTGCTGCCTCAATTATTATATAGTTTTCCCTACATTGTTTTTAAAAAGTGGTCTAGTGTTATTTGTTTGTTTTCGAGATATATTTATTTATTTTATGTTAAATTTAAACCCCAATATCTTATTAAATATGAAATATAATGATAATATATTATATACTGCTGATTTCAGAAAGAAATTTTCAGTAAATTGAGCTAAATATACAGGGCATATCATTAAAAATAAAAAAGATGAAATAATTTCCGGTTAAACCGGAAGTGAAAAATATCTATTTGACACAGTTATAATATCTATTTCCGCATTAATATACAGGGTGTCAGTTTTTACATTTTTCAGCTTCTCGATCATAACTTTTTTATTTGTATTGCAATTGTTCTTCTTTTCGAACTTAGATTTCTCAGAAAAAAATATGAAAAAAATTATTGTATGAAAAAACAAAAAAATTAGACTAGTAAAAAAATTGCAGTTTTTAGCTACGGCTTTAAATGACTGTTCACAGATGAGTCGCACATTGGACTACACCCCGGATTTGCAATTCTTCATTTTCATTGTTAATCAAGACGGATTTTATTTTATTAATTTTTTTATAGCATTAACAGGATATTGGTTAGGGAATCAAGGAACATTCCTACACTTTATGTCCTATCAGTTACACGGCGACTCGTCATTGTATATCCAGTATACAGATCGAACCAAAAAAAGGGGAAACATGAAAGAGTATATGACCACGCACGAGACTAACCGAACGTTAACAATTTCAAGGTTGTGTCTAGCTAGTAAGCGGTCGCACTCCACAGTGCAAACTGCAGTATTACGTCAGTTATGGGGGTGTACAACTCTTTATTACTGAAATTTTACTTTTGTATATTTGGATAGCGTTTTATGTTTATAGGCCAGGCGACAGGTCGAAAAAAAAAGCCTCAATAAGGAAATAATTAGTGGAAAGCTAGAAATTGCTTTAATCGCTTTATTTGGACCCAGATATTACTCTCCCAAGTTTTCCCCCCTCGAGCGAAGTCGGCGTTGGCCCTTCTGGCCCTAAGAAGGTACCATTTTTTGGTTTTTTGCAAATATCTCCCAAACCATCAACTTTATCAACAAAATACCAAATAAAAAATAATCTAGAATTTGCTACAAAAATGTTCTTTACCGTTTGTCTCTAAAGTGAACCGTTACAATGCTACGACCATTCAAAGTGGAACCCTTTTTGATTCTTGCGGAAAAGTTATCGAAATCATATGCCATATCAAAGTTTCTACATGTTATAAATATTTGTCAGCATTCCAGGTGCACAATCTGTTAACTTGTTACAAGTATAACAGCTTAGTATTATTATTGACTAGTATTGACATAAAATCACTCTTTTCCACACCACCTGGCGGTAGAGTAAATGGCGCATTTTTTTGTAAGTGGTGTCCCCAGGAGGCCTAATCCACAGTTCAAATGTCAAAGTTAGTCGATTTTCAACCGTTTTGATGAAGGCTGGCAGTCTTGATCGTCTGCCTCAATTTCTCCGTCATCGCTTTCATCGTCTGCATCGGTACATTTGTCCGACGTCACAGGGCGCTCAAGATTAACATCGATGTCTCCGTCACAATCATCCATATCATCTTCCTCGGCAGCATTTGTACATGACCGTCCCATACAATTCATGCAGATTCTGGAGCGTCGGAGGCCCGTTTTCCTGCAACCACACGCTGCGTTACATCCTTTCGAACATTTGCAGGACACTGTGTTTAGAAGCGTTTGTGGCGCCGGATCCCTCGTCGTAGGTATGGGAGCCAAACCACATTGAGAATTTTTCCAGCCTCAATCCAGTGGATTTCCATACCATGTTTGGACTTGATGGTATGTTCTTAAAGAGTGCTCACGTGCCGCTGATTCGGTGGGAGGTAGGCTTGCGAGATTAAATCGATGTTTGCTTAGAGATTTTGCAAATAGTTGGAACCTCAACTCATTCAGGGTGTCTCCCGTGGTTTTATTGTCATAAAGCCTAGCCACAACCAACTGGCCCGTTGTCAATTTCATCAGGGTTTGCGTTCACGTCTCGGAAAACCCTAACAGCTGTCTGCAGTTCCTCATTACTCTTCAGCAGTGTTACGAATTTCATTTTGCCCTGCCTGAAAAACGAAGACGTTGTATAGCACACACTAAGCGCATGCAAAAAAGAGGATGTTTTCTTGCACACACGGCGGGAGATTGAAACTTGTGCAAAATAGTTGTTTGGTTGAACCTTTGCCGGGTTTCATAAAATACATTTTCGTGGAGGGTGGCACACGAGCCGCCAGGATGACCGGGATATCTATATCTTCAGCCACTATAATGACCGAATTGTCGGGCCAAGATAACTCGAGTGCGGCGGTAACGATGAACACATCGGCATCTTCTGGAGCTTGTCTGATTTCGATTCCTTCACTTTCGAATTTGACTTGCCGCACATTGCCGCACTTTCTCAAACTACAATCTTGATTGATTATTTTGTCCGTAAACACGTATACACTCAACCAGATCGTTCATGACACTGCTGTGGTATGGGAGCAGCGTTGCCAGCTGTATGGGAGGCCGAGCGCGGCAAGCCAGCTGCATCTGCAGGTGTTACTATCCCCACGTACACAGTGTTGCCAGCGCCCTCGGTGAGAAAGTAATGAAGTCTACTTGTAAAATGTACTTAATCTGAACTGAATGTACTTATAACATGTAGAAACTTTGATATGGCATATGATTTCGATAACTTTTCCGCAAGAATCAAAAAGGGTTCCACTTTGAATGGTCGTAGCATCGTAACGGTTCACTTTAGAGACAAACAGTGAAGAACATTTTTGTAGCAAATTTACTCTAGATTATTTTTTATAATAGGTATTTTGTTGGTAAAGTTGATGGTTTCGGAGATATTTGCAAAAAAAACCGAAAAATGGTACCTTCTTAGGGCCAGAAGGGCCAACGCCGACTTCGCTCGAGGGGAAAAACTTGGGAGAGTAATATCTGGGTCCAAATAAAGCGATTAAAGCAATTTTCAGCTTTCCACTAATTATTTCCTTATTGAACTACCTGTCGCCTGGCCTATAGTAACGAATTGTAAATCGAGTCCTTTACTTTAACTACATTTTTAAAAGGGTTCTAATATAGAACTAACAGCTCTCAATATAAAAATAATACAATAGACTTTTTCTGCACATAGGTTGTTCCCAGATTTATTTAGAAAGATATCCTGGAGATGATGAGAGTTCAGATTATATTAATGCTGTTAGTATGGATTGTTTTCAAAATCAAGACAGATTCATAGTGACTCAACAGCCTCTTCCTAATACAGTAGGGGATTTTTGGAGGCTTATATTAGAATTTGATGTAAACACCATAATTTCACTAAATGAAATCCAGCAGAACGACCACGTAAGTGATAGGTTTATTAAAATGTAAATTAAAAAAAATCTCAAAAGTTGATACTTTTATTTAATTAAAAATATTGTCCTTAGAACATTGTTGAGCCTTCATTTCCACACTTTATAATATGTACACTGGTTCAATTGTTGTAATTTTGAAACGCAAGGTTGGAATAACACCCGCTGTACTACTAAATTATCAAAATAATTAATTATAAAAGTTAAAGCATACATGTTTTACTGAAACATGATCGAAAGATCTTTATTTGAGTAACAACAGAACAAGTGGCGTTAAAAAAATGCATTACATTCCAACGGCGGTTCGTGGGTCAAGAGATAGGGAGGTCAATTAGAAAAGTTTACTGTATTACCTACCTTTCAAAGTGATTTAAATTCCAAGTCGATCCTCCGGTCTTTTTGAGATGCAAAGTGGTCAATTACTTTTTTCATTAAAGTCTTTTATCTTCTTTCTTAATGTCCTTTCTATGGTAAGCATAGCTAAAGAAGATAACCTTTCCTGATCCATGGTATTTCTTAAACATGTCTTTATTCTTTTTTAAGGTGGAAAAACAACGTTCACTTTCGACGGTAGTCATAGGGAGAGTACACAAGATTTTTAACAGTTTGACACTTTCAGAAAAAATATTGCACAAATTATTGTTAATAAAAAGCTGTAACAAAGCAACTGCACCTTAATTATTGGAAAAATCTTCTCAGCTATATAATACTTCTAATTCAGTTTTAAGTTTCAAATGATTTATGACTAGATACTCCGTTTTAACTAATTTAAACATATCTTGAGGAAAGCTTTTTTTATAATCTTTAAATCGATCTGCGTGAAATAACTGAGACACTGCTAAATGATTGCTGAAGCCAAACCTGTTTTTGATCTCAGATGTAATTATATCACAAACTTCTAATGAAATTCTCCTTTTTGATTCTTCCTTTTTACATCTCTGTGCAGACTGCATGGATGTCTCCTCCAAATAGTTACTCAAAATTTTATTTCTGATGTCTTCAATTTTACTATTAAAAACGCCAATACACTTATTTACTGTTATGACATCGATATTACATTTTTGTAACTGATTGAACAATATATCACAATGAGGCATAACTAAATGAAAAAAATTTAACCAGTAAAGATGTTCATTTTGTAAGTAATTTTTTAAACCAATAGCTTGGTTTAGACTGTTGTTTTCTGATTCATTATCAATGATTTCTTCTAAACAATCTAATAATTCTGTTTGATAGGTATAAACAGTCTCTATGCACTTTGTATTAAAATTCCATCGTGTTGGAGCAGCTTTAGGTAATATCACCTTAACAACATTATCTAACACGGCTGTTCTTTTTGGCGATTTTTCCAAAGAATGAAGAAAATCTATGTAAATTAGCAAAAAAAAATGTTTATGCTTTTATCCTGACTTGATGCTTTTTGTAAAATTAAATTTAGTTGATGAGCGTAACAATGAATAAAATTTGCTTGAGGATAACTTTTTTAATTAAACATACCTATTAACTTCTTTTTTCTTATCAAGAGATGTTTGCTTTATCGTCATATTAGGTTTTGGACGGCCACCACCTTTGAATTTCACTCGGTCTTCATAACCCAACTTATGTCCATCTTTCAGTTTTAATATATTTTGTACAACACTCATATTTAATAGTAAACACCAAAAACACTGTTAATTTCACGACCAGTAGAGATTTACTAATAAAATGTTCACAAATAAAACCATTAAAAACAACGCGATAGAATTTATCGACCAACGTGTGGTCAACATTAAGACTGCTGACTAGCGACTGCTGTACTAAATTTCGTGCGTTACCGTGTCATGGTCGTCAGGGACATTGTCCCCTCCAGTGTTTTCTGTCTCTTTTGCTTTCTGACGATTCGCGCATAAGTCTATTTCACTATAATTCGTTATAAATTCGGTCCGTAGCTAGCTTTCAGGACACGTTGTGGATTGACCCAAGACTTTTAAGTTCTATAAATGAATAATGTAATGATCTAGATATTGGAATAGTATTGTGCATAGAATGAACTAGAAACTTTAATATATTTTTTTAAGAATATTAAAAATATATATATTATATATTTTTAAACTTCAGAAAATGAATAGCTCTATTTTTTTATTTGTATGTGGGAGGCCACTGACCAAATGATCCTATAGAAGAACCACCAGTGTTACATTCACGTAATATTCAAATGCTGCTCTGCCACTGGCTAAAGAGAGGACATTGGAATTTGCACATACCAGACCAGTCTATTAGCCATAATAGAATAAAATAAATAAGTATCTAAAAATAAATAAAAACACTGAAGGATAAACTTGATGCAAAAACCTAATTTATATCGACTTTAAAAAAAAACGCTTTAAAATGAAACAAGTACCTTAGACAAAATACAAAATGCCATCGCATATACAGTGTTTCCTAAATAATGTCAAAGATTTCAAGAGATAATTTCTACGATCATTTTATGAATGGCTTTGTTTCTGATATACAGAGTGTTAATCATTTTTAAAAAATATCGGTTTTTCTTAATATTTTCTAAACAGAAAGAGGTTTATTTTTCAAACTTGAAGCAATAAATATGAAAGATATCATCTTTTTTCTTGGCCTAGAATTGTCATTTTATGAAAAAGTCACTGGCGCCGAAACGAAGTTTCAGTGGTATATTACCACCCTAAACCTCTACGCCAATGAACAAAAACAAATCTTTGACAAATTTGTATGTGCATATTTTATTAAAATGTCCACCTCCAGTCGTGATACAACCCTCAATACGCCATCTCATTGAACTAGAATACGCCAACAATAAATTAAATTCTAAAAAATTTAGTTATTTGCTAGTTTATTTTAGTAACTTATTTATTGTCTCTTTGTTCTCCTTTCACTAAACAAAATTGTAGTAGGTATTTAAAATTTTCATTCTTTTCAAGCTTCTCGATTTTGAGTTACTTCATCGCTTTTTACCATGGTTGTTTACATGAATTCAGAAATAACTGACGTGTATTTTGTGTTTGGTAGTACAAATGGTAACGCTTTTGAAGGAAGTCGATTCTATGCAGAGCGCTATCCAGGTCGACATTATACTGTCCTCGAACTTTCAGTCGCCTGTATGAACGTCTACGTTAAACCGATACCTTTGCGAAAACTAAGGACATTGCAGTTCTAATAATATGTTTTTGTACATAACATTTAATATTATTTTTAGACTAGCTGTATTTTTTGGCCAAAACCAAATAAGTCATTTCATCCAGTGGATTATATTAAAGTTGCGTGTGTGAATGAAGAAGATAGAGGAGACTTCAGTTCGATTACGATTGCAGTTACTGACGAAAATAAGGTAATACAACTACTTTTAGCTTCTATGTGAATATGATAGGACAGTTTTTATGTTTTGTTGAAACATATATTTTGAATTAGTTTTTAGTGTGGCTGATACAATTTTTTTAGTTTTATTTTGAAGTCGGACCCACAATCAAATTTAAACAGTTGATAGCATTCTGTAAACAAAATTGCAATTCAAGTTTCAAACAATTGTAATGCTACTTCTATCAATATACAAAATGCAAATTCGGTAACACTACTACAACTATTACTTTTTGCATAGTTTTCGGTCTCGAGCGCCAGTCTCTATTTTAGAGTCTAATAACATCACTTTTCTCTATCAGCAAGATGATAGAGGCTTGATAGATACAATGAAGAAAGTTTATTCCAGAGGTCAATGGTTGCTGACTGCTCATAAAAAAAAATAGCAACAATATTGAGTATCACAAGAAGACAGATCACGACGGCTCTCATTGAGTGGGCCCACAAGACACTAAGAAAGCACTAAAGAACCAACAAAGCCTATAGGCAAACTCGAAATTTTGTGACGGGGCCGAATAATTCGAGATTGACCTGGTTACTGGGCCGGAGTCGAAAGATCCCGCATCTTTTAATCGGAGTTCTGACAGGCCACTGCAAACTTAGAAGACATCTATCATTGATAGGTGTTGAGGAAGACCCTACATGCTCAGGATGCAGGAATGATTTACTACTTCCTAGGGCAGTGTGAGGCGTTCAGGCGCCTGAGATATAGCATCTTTGGTACTAAAGCGCTTCTACGGAAGGAGCTGAACTTCCCCGCACTGAGTGACATCCTGACCTTCATTAGATGATCGGAAAAATTCGACGAAGGAGCAGGAGAAGTATATGGTTGAGGATACGGCTAGGACCCCACATTTTTCCACCGTGCCTCAATGGTCAAATCTATCTATTCCTCCAAACATTCGAGCTGGAATGTTATGCAGCATGATGGCGCGCCACCTCATTTTTCGGCCCAATTTCGAACTCGCCTGAATGAAGCATATCCAGATGGATGGATTGGATATGTTGGTACTTTGCCCTGGTTACCACGGTCGCTGGATTTGACGTTTCTCGATTATCTTTTGTGGGAACATGTAAAAAGTAAAGTTTATGCAACTCCCGTGGCTGATCAGGAAGATCTAGTGCATCGAATTTTCGCAGCGTTTGAGAAAATGTGTCAGATGACTGGAATCTTTGCCAGGGTACGCCAGTCAATGATAAGACGGTATTGTAGACGGATGGTAGACAATATAAACACCTTTTATAAATTGATTCAAAAATTTCTTTCCAATTCCGTTGTGATTTTTAATAACATGGCAACTTTTTATTTTTTCGTGAATTATCGGACTTTTTATCAAATTAAACCCCTTTTTACTTTTACAGACATTTACTGCAGTCGCTGAGGAATTAGAGCAAAATAATCCTAGATTCACTGCTAATGGTGCTCACGAGATTCCAATGTTTTTAATTTTTATTCGTGAATGCTACGAGGTACCAAAAAACCTAAAGAGGACAAAAGCTTTAGTGAAAGAGGACAAAAGTTTTAGTGAAAGATAGTGTATCCGTTCGGTTGCAAATACCTTTTTTTATACAAGATTTTTGATGAAACTTCCGTGTAGGTAGCTACTATGAAAATAATTTTTCCTGCCAAATTTGAAGTCGGTATTTTCAACCATCACTGAGTAATTATTTAAAAAGCTTGTTTAATGTTATATTTTCAAAGTATCGTAGAGCGCCTAGGTAGCATTTTAGGAAAAAAAATTATTCGTTTTTTTTTGCTCTTTTTTTTGTATATTGATAAAAAAACAATTCTCTTTTTTTGCAGCAAGAAAAGAAAGTTATTAATCTCATTTGCTTGAATGGGTGGATGCCAGATAATGAGGTGCCTCCAGATCTCAGTGGAATCTTAGCAGTACGGGAACACATGTTTAACACTACTTTTGGACAAGAAAATCCTATTGTTGTCACATGCTAGTAAGTAAAGGAATCTTAACTTTTCTAAGTGCCCATAAATATCTTTATGTCTTTAATACATACTTTAGATTTCAGGGGTTGTCTAATTTATGTGGTGTTTATTTATTTATATCGGATTCACTAAGACCTTTACGCTTTTCAATTTATATTTGTAAGCATGTGGACAAATTTGGTAAAAAAAAAACAAATATACAGGGCGTTTCAGATTTAAAGTGACAGTGTAATGGGAGATGGAGCACACTTGTTCAAAAGTTCAAAACACCTTACCCTTGAATGTTAACCGTTTTTGAGATACAGGGCATTTTATGGTCTTTGACTAAAACTGTAATATTTTTGGAACGGAAAATATTTATAGTACATTCATCAAGTTCTAAGACCGCAACAAAACAAACAAATTTTACGTGTCGTCTCGTGACCGTGGCGTAGAGCCGTCCTCATTGGTTGCATTTCACATGCAGTTACAGACAGTGTCAGCTTCCTTTAGCCGTATCACAGAATCATATATTTTATACATATTTATGGTCGTATACAATTTGTGTAAGAGCGTATTTGCATTTGTTCTTGAACTTAAATGAATTGTTAAAATCAGTTATTAGGTATTGTTAAACACGCGATAATTACGTATTGTTATAATTGAAAATGTATTGTTATTGCGTTTAGTACTTTAAATTTCTACACAGAAACTGATGTAGAATTTTACGCATGAATGGCTCCTGTGAACTACACAGTTGAAAATACGGTGTAAAATTTCACACCAAATTGACACCACACGGGGTACATATTGGGACACACCAATTAGGTGTATACTAGACACCAATGGTACAGTGTAAAATTTTACCATTATTTATGTGTAAAATGTTTACACCTATGAATTGTAAAATTATACTTTATTTTTGATTAATTTATACACCTTATAATTGTTGAATTTGAAAATACAAATTTTCTAAAAAGGTGATATTCTTAAGGGATAGAAAACACATTCATTTTAAATAAGCTACAAAAATGTGAAAATGTCATGTATCTTATTAAATGTAAATGCCACATTTCAGATAACTCAATTAATTGTACACTATACACTATATGGAGTATATTGTCTTTTGCACTAAAAAGCTGTAGAATGACATAACTAAGTATATTTAAGTCATTCGTTTCCCGTAATAGATTTTAATAATCCAATCGCTATTCTCATTTTTCTGTTTTTCTTTGTGTTCTACAGCTGACAGCACATAAATCGCCACTGAAGATAATATATAAAATATCTACCAAATGTACTAAGTCAAGACACGGTTTTGTGTATTGTATGATCATCAACTGTTAATTACTGATTACCATGCGTCAGATATTTGACGCAATCGCAGAAACGTAAAATCACACTAAGCATGGTGTATAATATACGAAAATGTAGTATTTAAGATAATTTCTAATCCAAAAAATGGTAAGATTTACTCAATAAATGAGTGTACTTTTTACAATATTTGATGGTGTTTGATTTTACACCAAAATGTGTACATTTTCACACCACTTTTACAATATTTTTAATGGTAAATGTGAACACCGTTTAATTTTGAACAGTGTAGACGCATGCAAATATCGCATGTTTTTTTATGCGGTCTAAGAACTCTGTGAATATACTATGTAGTCTGTTTATTATACTATTTTAATCAATATAATGTAGCTCCCAGATAGCAGCACCCTGTGTATTATGTTTTGGTAAATGTTAGTAAACGTTTAAAAAGTCAATGGACCAGTATATAAAATGTCATAATATTTGACCCCTTTAAGGTTAGTTATTCTCCAATAAATTTTCA
Source organism: Rhamnusium bicolor (assembly GCA_029963845.1). Taxonomy (NCBI): domain Eukaryota; kingdom Metazoa; phylum Arthropoda; class Insecta; order Coleoptera; family Cerambycidae; genus Rhamnusium; species Rhamnusium bicolor. The sequence continues at coordinate 6,020 of JANEYF010003078.1, read as the reverse complement.
AAAATATTGATTGGCCAAGTTTTAAATTCTACAAATTAAGCAATCACCTAACTAACCTCATTACTTTATTAATTTTACTTAAATACTCTACATCTCTATTTTATTGGACAAGAAATACATTTATTGAAAAATTTGGTTCGTGCAGGACTGGACTTACAATTCCATGATTAAGTACATTTTATTTAAATTTCTTATTCACATCATGTACATCATTATTGAAATGAAAGAGACTAAAAAGTTAGAATTGATAAGAAAAGCTTGTTAGGTAATTGTTTTTTTTTTGTATACAGTGTTTCTAAGATTTTTTAAATTTAAAATTCCCATTCAAAATAACATCCCATTTCTTTCATGGAAAAATGATACTGTTAATAATGAAATGAGGCTTGTATAAACAAGCATAATTAAAATCAGTTACTAAACACCCATAGAAAATATTATTAAAATATTAGATGAGGTTGACAATTTTATTTTAACAAAATAAAGTCAAAATAGACTTTATTAAACAACTAACAATTACAACTAAAAAAAATTAAAAAACACTGACAATTACTTGGGGATCAGAACTTCCCCACCGTAGTAAAACTTGAGGTGTGGTGGAGTTTATAATAAAAGTAATTTTTAACGTTTCAAAAAAGTCACATTTTGACGTTTCAAAAAAGTCACATTGGTGGAATGTCACTAATATTTTTTTTTAGACCGATTTTGCTCATCAACGAACTTAATCTCTTCCTTGACCTCTAGAATGTGTGTACCGAAAGCTTTATCTCAAAAATTGCAGCTGCTATCGCGACGACCACAGACACACAGACAGAAAATTTTTTCTATCTGGAATTTTGTGTATCGTCATAATCGTCCAGCAATGCAATAAAAATTTTCAACATTTTTTTCACGAATATATAGCTTCCTCACTTTGAGGGGGAGGAAGTAATTAACAGAATGTGATTAATTAAAATTACAAATTACAATTAATTTTTGAAAAGTTACTGAGATAATAATAATAATTGTTATCATTCTCTATTCCGTTAATGCTTACTGAAAAATTAATTTACTTATGGCAGTGTTTATATTCTAGTGATGGAGCAAAAGCAAGTGGATTATTCGTAGCGCTGTCATTTTTAATAGAGAAAATTAAATTGGAACATTCATGTGACATAGTATTGGCAGTAAATACAGTACGACAAAGACGAATGCAATGTTTCCGAAATAAGGTATAAAAAATATTATAATTGTATACATATAATTTACACTGGAGTTTTAATTTTTCTCATTTTCAGGAACAATTTAAATTTTTGTTGAAAGCTGCTCTGCAATACTTCGAATCATTTGATACATATTCAAATTTTGATAATATATAGAAATGCCCCTATAGCATAGAATATTTGGATGGGTAAATTTATATTTACTACAGAATATACTTTACAACTGAAAGAAATGGAAATGAAATATCTAATTTATATTGCATCATTCAAGGGGTGCAGTGAACATGTGGCATTATCTACCAATTAACCTAAATATAATTTCAATTTGGCATACTTTACACTATCATGTAATTGTCAAGAAAACAGGAAGTTAATAGGTATTTTGCGAGAACAGTTAAATGATCATTAACCACGCATAAAAATAACTGTACTTACATTATATTCCTTGAAGTATTCCTAAAGTAATGTATAAAAAGTTTTGCATAGTCATATTTAATACAGATTTTAAAAAATATCTATCTATATATCATTTAAACTAACATAGTGGATTGTTTTGTTAATATATATTCCTTTTGTCCATGACTGCTAAATAATGTATCAATTATGTATGTGGTTCCTCAAGGATAATGCTATACATTCTTCACAGACATTTTTTATCAAAATTTCATCGAATGGGCAAGACATGTCAGTCAACGCGCGAAATTGATATTTGATTTGAAACGTCAAAATTTGTGTATCGTTTTTATCGCGATATTTTACCAACTATTGTTATCATTTAATAGTCATGAACAAAGTTTAGTCAGCATACTATTCGCATGTAATGGCTATTCACTAGAGTGATTTGCATAAACTTCACCCTGCGTGATTAATAACCATCATTACATGCTCATTGAATAATATACTATTATAGCTTATTTTTATACATTTGCAATGAAAATCTAAGCAGTTGTAATGACAGACAATGGAATAATTTGAAACTGATTTGTTCTGATTTTTTTTCTGTTTGATGGTAGGACGATTCATTTTGTTTTATTATGTATATCGGAATATGTAAAATAACCACTGGAATTTTTTTGTACTTACAATAGTAGTCCCAGAGATGATAGAAATATTAATTAGGTGAAATAATTAAAATTTTCATCCATACAGACGTCTAGACAGCTGTTTGAGTTAACAAAATCGATTGCCTCGGGATAGTATCCTAAACCGAGGGGGCTGCTTCAGAAAGGGCTTAAGGTTTTAGGCGAACGATAATGACTAAATAAATAGGCACCTTTAGACTAACATTCTTTCGCGCGTTAATGAAACGTGTCAAGCCAACGCGCATGAAATCACGCATGTATAAACGTTTAGACCTTCCACGTAATTAGCAAGTTGTGAAACTAGTAAGGTTTTAAGCAACAGTTTAAACATTTTCCGTGCGGTTACACTCAGTTCTTTTAGTGCGTTGTTTTCCTCACACTAGTTAAATTATAATTAAAGGGAAGTATATTTTTGCAAAATAATAATTGTGTGATTTAATTTATATTTACTTACAGAAAGAAAAAAAAGATAGATTTTCGTTATTGGTCAAGAAACTTCATTCATTATTGAATTTATAGAAATATATAGATCTTATTCATGTTTATGGAAAATAAAATCTAAAGAGTATACAAAATAAGCTCAGTGGCGTAGCGAGGGTTTTATGGGGTCCCGGTGCAAATTGTTCGATAAGGAGTTAAGCAGATAATAAAAAAACGAACTCAAATTTTCTTGCATAATAGAGCTATAAATAAATAAATAAAATCTCATAAGCAATAATATATTCAAACAAAGGTATATAATATATTATCGATAAATAAAAAAAAACTGGATATTCGTTTGCGTGTCTTTGCATTAACGAAATTGTTAACTGTAATGGTTAAATCCATTTTAGATGCCCATGACGATTCAATGGATAGTAAAGCCAGTATTCTGATCTATTGTTGATCGTAAATAATTGTTGATGTCTAAGTTTATTAAGTTCCAGCTTTTCAATCGTGGAATTAATTAATCCCGCACTTTTAGAATTCGATTTTCTCAAATTTTACATTTATTTTTAAAGTTATAGTAACAAATATTTTACATGCGAGTTAAATTTTAGCATAGTTTGTAGGTATTACAATCTTATAAATGTTTATAAAAATATATATACCTGGTTAACCTCTAACTAGTAGTTAACTAGCAATTGAAAAGCCGGGCATAAGAGAGTGTTCTCCGCTGACAACTGTCACGAACAAAGTAAAAAATAATAAAAAAAGCTATGTATACTTTACTTGTTCTATTATAATAAACACTCACTTCAAATTTGGTTTTAGAGTTTTCAAATCTACGATCATTAGCAAACTCGTCAAAATATATTTTATGTTTAACTCGCCTCCTTTTCGGAGACACGGCCCCGCAAGAACCCCAAAACCCTCGGCGCCACATCGAACGGCCCTACCATAGCTACGCCACTGAATAAGCTAAGCATAGTGCAACTTTAATTTTACGTTTCCTTTTCCACATCACATACACAACTGTCGCTTATCCTTTTGGTTTCAACACGCCACGAGCAATTTCAAACACGAACGAAACAAGACAGTTTTTGATTTGCACACACATTTTTATTTTATTCTTTTAAAGAATGCGTGAAAACCTGTGCGCTTAAAGCGTCTTTATTTTGTGCGATACGCATTTGGCGATACGCATTTGGAACGCCAGGATTTCATTTCGGATTCTTTATTTTAAGAATTCAATGGCATTTGGTATGTTAAAGTAAATCTTACTTTTAAGATAACCCGATAAAATAAGATCTAAAGGCTTGAGGTCAGGTGACCATGCCGGTCATTCAATTACTTCTCGCCTCCTAATCCAGCGCCCAGGAAAAATGTTGTTTAAGTAATCAGTAACGCGTCAAGGAGGGGGGCGCTTCATCTTGCTATAAGCACACAGCAATATTGGGAATATCGGGGTCATCGTGATTTATATACAGCACGACTAGAGCAGGATTCTGGCCATAGATGATCAGGGAATTTTTCATTTGGAGCGCTCCACACCCACATACTCTATAGACATCTGCATAATATAAAAATGTTGGTCATTATGGTTCACCTAAAATGTCTGTCACCTCCGGGACCACAGGATTTAATATAATTGGTCTACAACTTTCCTCGTACTTGGTTCTTATTATACTTACTGTTTCTTTTGGTGGTATCTACTTATACCTCACACTCTTAACTCGGCATATCATTAAGTGCCATCTCGAATATCTGACAATACAAAACTACTGCATACATAACTTGCAGGTAATGCTGTGATCCACTTTGTGATGATGCTGTTGGTTACTCTTCGACTTTCATCATGTACATTAACTTCTTCCAATCACATACAGACTGTAAAGCTACTTGTGTTTAAGATGATATTTGCTTGCGCCATGTTTAAACACAGGTGTTGGTCGTAATGGATTATGACATTCACCGATAAACAGCATGCATGCACTGCTGAGACAATGTAACAGTTGAAGCTTTACAATCTGTATAGTAAATTTTATGGTCCTTCATTTTTTATGTATAATTTTATCATTTGGTGTGTCTTTATGGAAATACCGTCAAAAAATTATCTTCTGGCCTAATTTGGCTGCCATTTTTTTAATATGACAGTCCTAGCACATCTCATATTAGTGTTTTCAGCAATTGTGACAAAAATCATTTCCTTAATGATTAAATTGTTATTTGGCTTATAAATTTTCTAAAATTCCTGCAATATAATAAATATGTGCTTAGTAGTGGGCTTTTTATAAAATAACCTGCACTCCTACCTCTGAATAATATGTAAGGACCCTTAGAAACTAGAAAATATTAAAAAGAATTTAGCTTTTAATAATTGTTTATCATTCAAATCAGATTTTTTTGTTTTATCTTGGCTGTCAATTAAAAAATATATCTAAATAATCATGTTTTTTATTTAATCATTATACTCGGCGTTTTTAAAATTGTGTTTCCTTAATAAAAAATGCAACATATATTTATATCAAAAATGGATTTAAGTAGTTGATTTATACCGCCCGACTCCTCCGACCTTGATCACATACGTATACGGGCATATGTTTCAAGGCCGTTGCGCCGCTGATTGAATGTCTATGACACACGTGTACGCGCGTTTTGTCAAGGTCGTTGTTTTCTATTCCTCCGACCTCGATCGTACACGTATTAAGGTTGCAGCGTCTCATGCTACCACTCGTGCGGTTTTGAAGGTTGTTTTACAGTGTTCCTATATATGAAGGAGGGGAGTTGGATGGAAATTCATTCTTGAACTAATTCTGTTAGAGTGCAGTCACAATGTATACATGTAGTGCTTGTGGTATTAGTTTTACACGTCGTGATAATATGCGACGCCATCAGATGCGTTCTTGTAAAAAGTTTGATGGGCCACCAACAAAAAAATGTAAACATAGCGACGCGCAAATTAATTCAAAACCATCAACCTCTGCAGATGTACAAACGATTCAGCCTCACACATCCGCAGCTACATAAATACATGTTGGTGTTGTAATGTAACGATTGCTGCAAATCAGATGCATATTCACAGAAGAACATTACAACATAGAACAAATTCATGTGCTCCACTAATTGACGGTGTACAAGTTGTTCGCAGTGCTTTGAAATGTAGAATTATAAGTTATCGTGTACAAAGTGAAAATAATGATACTGATTATGTAATGTTTTTTGGTGAAATCAAGCACAAAGTTCTAAACGTGCTTGATGAGATGGTAAACATTCATAAATCTGTGAAAGTGAATATGGAGGCGTTTGGTAGATATAT
>JANEYF010003077.1:0-22839 GCA_029963845.1 Rhamnusium bicolor | reverse complement strand
AACCTAACCTAACCCAACCTAACCTAACCTAACCTAACCTAACCTAACCTAACCTAATTTTTTTTTTTTTTTTTTATTATAGAGGGGATTGGGAAATCTTCGTAAGACACCCAGGGCTTGATGTTCTAATGCCCTGGGTAGTGTCGGATTCGGTCTCTCCGGAGATCCACCTGCCGACTAAAACCTTTCCCCCTCTTCTTCTCTAAACATGACGGAACCGCCGTGAAGCATTACTTCATCATGTTTAGGTATCAGCGAAGGCATTACTTCAGGAGTAGGCCATATTTGACCTATATTGGTACTCTCTGTTCTGCTGTGTCCTTTGCAGTGATAATGGCTCTGCACATTCTGCTTACTTCCGACCATCCAGACTCGCTTCTTATCATGATGTCCATGAAGTTCCCTTTCTCGATTTTTTCCCCTAACGCTGTCTCCGCTCTTTGCCTTATCTCATCCCATCTCCTACATTTGAAGATGGTATGTTCGGGTGAGTCAGTCAGGTTGCATTGGGCGCATATGTCATTCTCGGTCTTCTGAATTCTTTTCAAATATGTACTAAAGCTACCGTGTCCGGTAAGGACTTGCGTCAGGTAATAATCTAGCTCTCCATGTTTTCTACCCAACCATTTGTCAACTCGTCTTATGAGCTCCCACGTCCATCTTCCCTCCTTTATCTTGTCCCACCTATTTTGCCATCGTTCTAGGAGCCATTTTCTATTTTGGATTTTGTTTTTCGGATCCGCCCCGAAGTTATATGACCTCTCATAGGCCAATAGGTCAATTGGAGGGACAGAAGCAATAACTTGCACCGCCGCCGCCGATACTGTCCTGTATGCGCCACACACCCGAATAAGTGCGCTTCTCTGTGTCTTAATAAGCCTCTTCCTGTTTTTTTCTATTTTTAAGGCGTCGATCCATACCGGAGCTGCATACAGTACTATGGAGTTAACGACCGAGTTTAGAATACGCCTGGTACTAGTCCTGGGGCCTTTTGTTCTTGGCATCAGTTTACCTAGTGCCATTGCTGCTTTTTCTGCTTTATTTGCAGCTGTTTCAATGTGATGGCTCCAGCTCAGGCCTTTGTCCATAGTGACTCCAAGGTATCTTATTTTGTCCTGTGCCGACATGTGCGTCCCGAGGATATCTACCATCATCTCGGCCGTTTTCTTCCTGCCCGTAAGGGTTATTAACTCCGTTTTTTCTGGGGCAAGGGAGAGTTCATTTTCTAGCATCCATTCGTTTACTATTCTGACGGTTGCCTCTGCTTTTTCCACGACTCCCCTTTCAGTAGTGTCTATTACTACTGCCACTATGTCGTCGGCAAAAGCAATCAGTCGTGTATCTCCGGGGATTTCTACGTTGAGCACCCCGTCGTAAAGAATGATCCACAGCAGTGGTCCCAGTATTGACCCTTGCGGGACACCGCACGTAACTGGTCTGGTTTCATCTTCAATCGCCAACGTCCTATTTGTGAAATAATTCTTTATCAGATTTACTAGGTAACGGGATATGCCCCGTCTGCAGAGCTCATTTATGATTTGCCGCCAGGGGACAGTATTGAAGGCATTTTTAACATCAAGCGCCACCCCCAAGCATAACTCTCTTTGTCTCCAATTTCCTCCCATTGAGCTCTTTGCCACCCGTACAACCTCCTGTATTGCGTCCACTGTCGATCTACCTTGTCTAAAACCATATTGATCGTTCGAGAAACCGCCCTTTTCTTCTATTTCTTCTTTTAATCTATTGGCTATGATGCTTTCTAACACCTTTGCGGGTGTGTCTATGAGACAAATTGGCCTGTAGGCTGAACCCAAAGGCTTTCCCGTTTTGGGCACTAATACCAGCTTTGCCGTCTTCCAAGGGTCTGGAATAATTCCGGATTTCATGATGCGATCATATACCCCTGCTAATGTGTCCGCCTGCGCTTTCACCGCTAGCTTTATTACTTCTGGTGGTATTCCGTCCAATCCTGGTGCCTTCTTTTCCTTGAGGCGAGACGACGCCTTTTTAACCTCGTCCACGGTTACTGTCGGGATATCGGCTTCCGTCTCTTCTATTACCCATGTAGTTGTAGGTTTTTGTGGGAAGAGTTCATCTACTACTACACTTCTTCTGTCTGAACTAATTTTTATGTTGCTCTGTAGTCCCGTCCTTTTGCAGACGATCTTGTATCCGTTTCCCCATACATCTTCGTCTACGCTGTCTACTAAGTCCTCCCAACTTTTCTGTTTGGCCTTCTTGATGCCATCGTTTAAGGCCTTTTTCGCACTTCGATATTCTTCGTGAGCCAGCGTCCAGGGTCCTTCGTTTGGTTGGTTTCTAGCCTTGACTCTCGTCCATATTCTCTTCTTCGTGAGACATACTTCCCTGATTTCTCTGATTCCCTCATTCCACCAATATACTGGTCTCCTCTCCGTTTTACCAGCCTCTGGGAGGATACCTCTACACGCCTGCTGGATTGCCCTCACCAATGTAGTCCCTGTATGATTTTGTTCTTTGTCCAGCTCCATTCCTATCTTTTTTACTAACGCCTCAGTTTTATTGGGCTTGAAGCGCCACCTCTGACCCACTTGTTTTGGTGGGGAGAGTCTTTTCCCAGGTGCTGGTGTTCCTTCAATCTCGAAGTATATGACGCGATGGTCACTCAGCGATTCGTCTTCTAGGACCTTCCATTTTTGTATTCGATCCGCCACATCTGAAGAGGCGAGGGTGACATCTATCGTACTCTCCTGTTCTCTCCTGACAAAGGTGGCCTCTTCTCCTGTGTTAATTACCAAAAAATCATGGGTGGCTAGCCAATCTGTCAGGTTCGAACCTCTGACATCTTCTGTTGATGAGCCCCATAGGTGGCTTTTAGCATTAAAATCGCCTGTTACTATTGTACCCTTTGTTCCTTTGTTGACAGTGACGTGAGCTGACAGTTCATCCAGGAACTGTTGAAAGTCCTCGTTAGGGCAGTTTGGGGTTTTGTAGCACGAGAAAATCGTGATGCCTTCGATTTCTGCCCAGACAATGCCGTTTTCGCCCCCGGTTTTCGTGGGTAGTTCATCGTATACCCTAATGGCTGCATCTGCGCGCTTATCCACTATCCAGCTATTATTGCTATTTACATGATTTTTATTTGGCTCTGTGATTAGCAGAGCCCTAGCCTTGTACTTGTTCTTTGTATAGTACAGCAAGTCTTGTGCTTCTCTACTCCTGTTTGCGTTTAGCTGAAGGAAGCTAATCGTTTTTGGGGCTGTGGGTTGCTTCCATGTCCTGTTTCCTTCCTGGTTCCTCCCGTTTTTCTTTGTGCCTCCTCTATCGCTTTCTTGTACAGCAGGCAGCTTCCGGCGTCGGCTCGATGTCCCTTCTGTTTGCACAGGGGGCAATACCTGCCGGCCTTGCAGTTTTTTGCAACGTGTCCTTCTCCACCACAGTTTAGGCACAGTTTGCTTCTATCTGTGCCGTTACAGCTATATCTAGTGTGTCCCGGTTCCCAGCATCTATAGCATCGTTTTATATCTACCTGTTCTCTTACACGGCATCTCAGCCATCCGATCTTTATCCTACCTAATTCCAGTAGCTTCATGGTGGCCTCTTTAGGGAGCATCACTGTGGCGACCTGGTTTTCTCCGTATGCCTCTCTCAGGCTTTTTATTGTTATATCCTCTCTCGTTAAGCCTAGAGTTTTTTGTAGTGACTCTCTTACCTCCTCTTCTGTTACCGTAGCGTCTAAGTCTCTTATTTGTATAGCATTTTCTTCCCTGCTAGTGCGCACCTTTATCCCAGCTATTTTTTCCTCAATAGCTTTTTTTAGAGGTTCTGCTGCTCCTCTGGCCCCTTTGACCTCTAAGAGCATTTCTCCGCTCCTGGTCTTTCTCACAGCCGCGATCTGGATACCCTCTGCATCTACATCAACTGTATTTTTTACTTCCTTGAGGAGCTCCGCATAGGTTCTTCCCTCGGCCCTGACTAGGACAGCCTCATTTTGTGATCTGTATGACTTCGCTTTACTCTTGTCCCCCCTAGTGTTTGTTTGGGCAGTACCTACTTCCACTTCTCCCGCTGGTCTTTGTTTTTCTCCGTCTCGTTTCTTTGGGGTGAATATAATCACCCTGGTATTTGACCCATGGAAGATACATTCAACCATATTCTGAAGCCTCTGGGTGCTCATGAATTCAACCCTGTGCATAGCTATCTTTTCTTCTGTGCTGGTCTCTTCCTTTAATTTCACTAGTTTGCTCCATAGGTCCTCATCGGAATCATCGTGTGTTATTTTTACAATCTTTTTTATAGATTGTCTCGGCTACACTTTTTGAACGTACCCTCGTTGTCATTTCTATCACCTCAAAATCCTCTGTGGTTCCCTTGAGCTCTGGATAATTGTCCCTATAGATTCTTTGTATATTTTTTTCCATTTCGGGGTCACTCGGTCCAACTAGGACTACTTTCACAGGTATATCCACCATATGTGGGTTGCCTATTATAATCTCCGTGTTCTTGTATAGCTCCTTATTCCACGCTTTCTTCTCCTCCTCTCTCCAAAGGTCCAGGGTGTTTATATCTGCTAAGGTGGTGGGACTTTGCATTTCCTTTTTCTCATAGTTACAATCTGTTTGAGTGTCCACGTCGTACTTAGGTATCTCTACCGTCTGCCATTTGTGTTTTTCAAGCCACTCCTTTGTTGTTTTTCTATTGAAAACTTCGGTTCCCTTTTTTAAACTCGTAACCAAGTCCTTTATTTCCCGCTTCGTGTTTGGGTTTTCTATTACTCTTTTATCGAGTTTCTCGGCGCAGTTTTTTATTTGTTCAATAGCCTCCCGTATGATGAAGGCAATAGGGTCTTCAATTCTCTTGACGGCTTCAGCTTCTGGTTGGCTTTCCGTAATCGAGGTATCCGCTATTTTCCTTTTTATCCCTGAACTTAGGGAGTTGCTTCTTTTCAGCCTGCCAATTTGCTTGATTTTGTTTATCGGGTTTAAATCTGACCTCTTTACGAGTGACTCCTTTTCTCCAGTCGTGATATTACTCTCCCCGGCCTGGTACACCACCGAGAAAGAGCCGCAGTTGCTGGCTGACGGTCCAGTGAGGCCTGCTTCAACACCTCCTTGGACCGGTACTGGGTTTCCGACTCCCTGCACCGTAATTTGCTTCTCTTTGGTTTCCATTTCCATTAGATCCGCAATTGCCTTTTATACCTGCGGCCAGGTTTTTTTGTTCAGCCGCCCCTCTGGGGTCAGACGCTGACCAGATAGCCGCACGCTCCGTGGCAGACGCTGTCTGAATTTAAGTGAGCTTTTTTGGTCCACGCCGGCTATTTCATTTCACCGGTACCACCCATATCTGGGAAGCATTCCCCTATCCGCCACCTGGGGACGCGCCCGATGGGGGGAGCTCTAACCCCCACACGGGAACCTAACCTAACCTAACCTAACCTAACCTAACCTAACCTAACCTAACCTCACCTCACCTCACCTCACCTCACCTCACCTCACCTCACCTAACCGAGTGTAGTGTAAAGTGTAGACTCTGATGTCTGGAGAGTGCATAGAGTACTCTGGAGTCTATAGTCTATAGTCTATAGTCTATAGTCTATAGTCTATAGTCTAGAGTCTATCTATAGTCTATAGTCTAGAGTCTAGGGTCTAGGGTCTAGAGTCTAGCTTCTAGAGTCTGAAGTCTGGAGGATGAAGTCTGGAGTCTCGAGATTGGGGTATGGGTAATGGAGTCTAGATTCTGGAGCCTGGAGACTTTGGTCCGGAGTCTGGAGTGTAGAGACTAGAGTCAAGAATCTAGAGTAAAGAGTCTAGAGTCTACAGTCTGGAGTCTTGAGTCTACAGTCTGGAGTCTAGAACCTAGAGTCTAGAGATTAGAGTCGGGAGTCTGCAGTCTGGATTCTGGAAACTGGAGTCTAGAGTCTGGCGTCTGGAGTCTTGAGTCTGGAGTCAGGAGTCTGCCCTCTGGAATCTGGACACTGCAGTCTCGAGTCTACAGTCTGGAACCTGGAGTCTGGAGTCAGCAGTTTGGAGTCGGCAGTCTGGAATCTGGAGTCTATAGTCTGGAGTCTGGAGCCTGCAGTCTGGAGTCTGGCGTCTAGAGTCTAGAGGATGGAGTCTGGAGTCTGGAACCTGGAGTCTGGAATCTGGGGTCTGGAGTCTGCACTCTGGAATCTGGAGTCAGCAGTCTGGGGTCTGTACTATATGTAGTGGGTAGAGTATAGAGTGCAAAGTGTAGTCTGGAGTCTATAGTCTTAAGTCTGGATTCTGGAGTCTGGGCTGTTTAGTCTGGAGTCTAGAGTATCCTGTCTGGAGTCTGGAGTCTAGAGTGTAGAGTGCAGTCTGGAGTCTGGCGTATATAGTGTGGAGTCTACAGTCTGAAGTCTAGAGTCTGGACTCGGGGGATATGGAGTCTGGATTCTAGAGTCTAGCTTCTAAGAGTCTGGAGTCTGGGGAATGGGTAATGGAGTCTGAAGTCTAGAATCTGCAGTCTGGAGCCTGAAGTCTGGGGTTCGGAGTCTTTATTTAACAATAAGGGAACATTCTATTAGCTCTTTTTAATCAGATTTTAATTAGATTATAATAAGATTTTAATCAGATTCTAATAAGATTTTAATGAGATTTTAATGATTCTAATAAAATTACTATAAGATTCTAAAAAGATTTCAGTCAGATTCTAATAACATTACTATAAGATTCTAAAAAGATTTCAGTCAGATTCTAATAAGATTACTATCAGATTTTAATAAGATTATAATACTTTAATCAGATTTTACCAAGATTTTAATCAGATTCCAATCAAATACTAATAAGAATTTAAGCAGATTCTAATAAGATTTTAATCAAATTCCAATCTAAATAGTAGAGTAGAGTAGACGGGGTAGAGTAGAGTATAGTAGAACAGAGTAGGGTAGAGTAGCGATGAGTAGCAATGAGTAGCTATGAGTAGTGATGATAAGTGATGATAAGTGATGATCTAGGGCTTAGTCTTGGTCTTGGTCTAGGTCATTGCCATGGTCTCGGTCGTGGTCTTAGTCTTGGTCTTGGTTATGGTCTTGGAATTGGCCTTAGTCTTGGTCTTTGTCTTGGTTTCGGTCTCGGCCTCGGTCCCGGTCTTGGTGTTTGTGTTTTTATTTGGCTCTGTGTTTATCTGTGTTTGTCTTAGTGTTAGTGTTTCTTTGTGTTTGTCTTATTGTTAGTGTTTGTATTTGTGTTTGTCTTTGTGTTTGTCTTTGCATTTGTCGTTGCGTTTGTCTTTGCGTCTTACTTTGTTTGTATTAATGTTTGTCTTAGTGTAGTGTACATTGTACAAAGTACATTGTACAAAGTACAATGTACAAAGTACAATGTACAAAGTACAATGTACAAAGTACAATGTACAAAGTACATTGTACAAAGTACATTGTACAAAGTACATTGTACATTGTACACTGTTCAATGTACTTTGTACAATGGACAATATACTTGGTACTTTGTACATTGTACAATGTATGAAGTACAATGTACAAAGTACAATGTACACTGTACAATGCACCATGTACAATGTACTTTGTACAATGTACCGTGTACAAGGTACTTTGTATAATGTACTTTGTGCATTGTACTTTGTACATTGTACTACGTACAATGTACTACGTACAATGTATAGTGTACAATGTACACTGTACATTGTACTTTGTACTTTGTACACTGTACATTGTACTTTGTACTTTGTACTTTGTACAATGTACATTGTACAATGTACATTGTACTTTGTACATTGTACTTTGTACATTGTACGTTATACATTCTACTAAGTACAATGTACATTGTACAGTGAACATTGTACACTGTACATTGTACAGTGTACATTGTACAGTGTACAACGTATACTGTACAATGTACAGTGTACAATGTACACTGTACAATGTACATTGTACAATGTACACTGTACAATGTATAATATACACTGTCCAATGTACACTGTACAATGTCCACTGTACAATGTACACTGTACAGTGTACATAGTACTTTGTACAATGTACCTAGTACAATGTCCAAAGTACAATGTACAAAGTACAATGTACATTGTACACTGTACATTGTACTTAGTACAATGTACAAAGTACAGTGCACAAAGTACATTATACAAAGTACCTTGTACACGGTACATTGTACAATGTGCAATGTACTTTGTACAATGGACAATGTACAATGTACTTTGTACAAAGGACAATGTACTTTGTACTGTGTACAATGTATGAAGTACAATGTACAAAGTACAATGTACAATGCACAATGTACAATGTACTTTGTACAATGTACCGTGTACAAGGTACTTTGTAAAATGTACTTTGTGCATTGTACGTTGTACATTGTACTAAGTACAGTGTACAATGTGCAGTGTACATTGTACAGTGTACATTGCATAGGGTACATTGTACAGTGTACATTGTACAGTGTACATTGTACATTGTACAGTGTACATTGTACAGTGTACATTGTACAGTGTACATTGTACAGAGTACATTGTACAGTGTACATTGCACAGTGTACATTGTACAGTGTACATTGTACAGTGTACATTGTACAGCGTACATTGTACAGTGTACATTGTACAGTGTACATTGTACAGTGTACCGTGTACAGTGTACAGTGTACAGGGTACAGTGTACATTGTACGGGGTGTACATTGTACGGTGTACATTGTACGGTGTACATTGTACGGTGTACATTGTACGGTGTACATTGTACGGTGTACATTGTACGGTGTACATTGTACGGTGTACATTGTACGGTGTACATTGCATAGGGTACATTGTACAGTGTACATTGTACAGTGTACATTGTACATTGTACAGTGTACATTGTACAGTGTACATTGTACAGTGTACATTGTACAGTGTACATTGTACAGTGTACATTGCACAGTGTACATTGTACAGTGTACATTGTACAGTGTACATTGTACAGTGTACATTGTACAGTGTACAGTGTACATTGTACAGTGTCCATTGTACAGTGTACAGTGTACATTGTACGGTGTACATTGTACGGTGTACATTGTACGGTGTACATTGTACAGTGTACATTGTACAGGGTACATTGTACAGGGTACATTGTACAGGGTACATTGTACAGGGTACATTGTACAGGGTACATTGTACAGGGTACATTGTACAGAGTACATTGTACAGGGTACATTGTACAGTGTCAAGTGTCAAGTGTCAAGTGTCAAGTGTCAGGCCAGGCTCCAGACGGCAGACTCCAGACGCCAGACTCCAGACGCCAGACTCCAGACTCCAGCCTATATACTCTAGACTCTAGTGTCTAGACTCTAGATTCTAGACCCTAGTCTCTAGACTCCAGACTCTAGACTCCACACTCTAGACTCTAGTCTCTAGACTGTAGACTCGAGACTATAGAATCCAAACTCTAGACTCCATACCCCAGACTTCGACTCGAGACTCGAGACTCTAGACTCTACACTCTAGATTCCATACTCCAGACTCCAAACTCGAAACTTGAGACTCGAGACTCTAGACTCTAGATTCTAGATTCTAAACTCTAGACTATAGGCTCCATATTCCAGACCACCAGACTGCAGTCCCCAGATCCCTAGACCCCAGACTCCAGACTAGATTCTAGACTCTAGTCTCCACACTGCAGACTCCAGACCCCAGACTCTAGTCTCCAGACTGTAGACTCCAGAATATAGATTCCAGACTCCAGACACCAGACTTCAGACTCCAGATTATAGACTCTAGAGCCAAGACTCTATAGTCTAGAGCGTAGAGTCTACACCCCACAGACTCCAGACCTCAGACTCCAGACTCTAGACTCTAGTCTCCAGACTGTAGACTCCAGAATATAGATTCCAGACTCTAGACTCTAGAATCCAGACTCCAGGCTCCAGACTCTACTATATACTGGAATCTATAGTCTGGAGTCTGGATACTAGAGTCTAGAGTCTGGGTTCTGGGGTCTGGAGGTCTGGAGTCTCTAGACTCTAGAGTCTAGAGTGTATAGTCCACACCCCCCAGACTCCAAACTCCAGACTTTTGACTCTATACTCTAGTCTCCAGACCGTAGACTCCAGACTATAGATTCCAAACTCTAAACTCTAGATTTCAGATTTCAGTCTCCAGGCTCCAGACTCCAGGCGCCAGACTTGCGTCTGGAGGTCTAGAGTCTGGAGTCTAGAGTCTAGAGTTTAGAGTCTGGAGACTAGAGTATAGATTCTGGAGTCTGGGGTCTGGAGTCCAAAGTCTAAATCCTAGAGTCTCGAGTTTGGAGTCTTGAGCCTGGAGTCTGGAAGCTAGAGTCTATAGCCTGGAGTCTACAGTCTGGAGACTGGGGTCTGGAGTCAGGGGGTTTGTGGACTCTACACTCTAGAGTCTAGAGTCTATAGTCTGGAGTCTGAAGTCTGGAGCCTGGAGTCCTGAGTCTAGACTCCAGATTTCAGACTCCAGACTCCAGACTCTAGACTCTAGTCACTAGACACTAGACTCCAGACTCCAGATATCAGACTCTACACTCTGCACTTTATATTCTAGACTCTAGACCACAGACTCCAGACCACAGACTCTAGACTCCAGACCTCAGACTCTAGACTCTAGACTTCCCACTCCGCACTCCAGACCCCGGACCCCAGACTTCAGACGATGACAATGACCATGACATTGACCATGATCATAACCACGACCATGACCATGACCAGGACCATGACTACGACGATGACCATGACATGACAATGGCGATGACAATGACAATGACCATGACCAAGACCATGACTATGACTACTGTACACTGTAAAGTGCAAAGTGTAGTGTAAAATGTAAAGTGTCAAGTGCCAAGTGTCAAGTGTAAAGTGTAGTGTAAAGTGTAGTGTCGAGTGTCGAGTGTCGAGCGTCGAGCGTCGAGAGACGAGCGTCCAGTGTCACGTGTCCCGTGTAAAGTGAAGTGTAAAGTGTAGTGTAAAGTGTAAAGTGTAAATTGTAAAGTGTCACGTGTCACGTGTAAAGTGTCACGTGTCACGTGTCAAGTGTCACGTGTCACGTGTCAAATGTCAAGTGCCACTTGACACTTGACACTTGACACTTGACACTGACACTTTACACTACACTTTACACTTTTCACTTTTCACTTTACACGTGACACGTGACACTGGACGCTCGTCGCTCGACGCTCGACGCTCGACACTCGACACTCGACACTACACTTTACACTACACTTTACACTTGACACTTGACACTTGACACTTGACACTTGAAACTTTACACTTTACACTGCACTTTACACTTTTCACTTTTCACTTTACACGTGACACGTGACACTGGACGCTCGTCGCTCGACGCTCGACACTCGACACTCGACACTACACTTTACACTACACTTTACACTTGACACTTGGCACTTGACACTTTACATTTTACACTACACTTTGCACTTTACAGTGTACAGTAGTCATAGTCATGGTCTTGGTCATGGTCATTGTCATTGTCATCGCCATTGTCATGTCATGGTCATCGTCGTAGTCATGGTCCTGGTCATGGTCATGGTCGTGGTTATGATCATGGTCAATGTCATGGTCATTGTCATCGTCTGAAGTCTGGGGTCCGGGGTCTGGAGTGCGGAGTGGGAAGTCTAGAGTCTAGAGTCTGAGGTCTGGAGTCTAGAGTCTGTGGTCTGGAGTCTGTGGTCTAGAGTCTAGAATATAAAGTGCAGAGTGTAGAGTCTGATATCTGGAGTCTGGGTCTAGTGTCTAGTGACTAGAGTCTAGAGTCTGGAGTCTGGAGTCTGAAATCTGGAGTCTAGACTCAGGACTCCAGGCTCCAGACTTCAGACTCCAGACTATAGACTCTAGACTCTAGAGTGTAGAGTCCACAAACCCCCTGACTCCAGACCCCAGTCTCCAGACTGTAGACTCCAGGCTATAGACTCTAGCTTCCAGACTCCAGGCTCAAGACTCCAAACTCGAGACTCTAGGATTTAGACTTTGGACTCCAGACCCCCAGACTCCAGAATCTATACTCTAGTCTCAAACTCCTGACTCTAAACTCTAGACTCTAGACTCCAGACTCTAGACCTCCAGACGCAAGTCTGGAGTCTGGCGCCTGGAGTCTGGAGCCTGGAGACTGAAATCTGAAATCTAGAGTTTAGAGTTTGGAATCTATAGTCTGGAGTCTACGGTCTGGAGACTAGAGTATAGAGTCAAAAGTCTGGAGTTTGGAGTCTGGGGGTGTGGACTATACACTCTAGACTCTAGAGTCTAGAGACTCCAGACCTCCAGACCCCAGAACCCAGACTCTAGACTCTAGTATCCAGACTCCAGACTATAGATTCCAGTATATAGTAGAGTCTGGAGCCTGGAGTATGGAATCTAGAGTCTAGAGTCTGGAATCTATATTCTGGAGTCTACAGTCTGGAGACTAGAGTCTAGAGTCTGGAGTCTGGGGTCTGGAGTCTGTGGGGTGTAGACTCTACGCTCTAGACTATAGAGTCTCGGCTCTAGAGTCTATAATCTGGAGTCTGAAGTCTGGTGTCTGGAGTCTGTAATCTATATTCTGGAGTCTACAGTCTGGGGACTAGAGTCTGGGGTCTGGAGTCTGCAGTGTGGAGACTAGAGTCTAGAATCTAGTCTGGAGTCTGGGGTCTAGGGCTCTGGGGACTGCAGTCTGGTGGTCTGGAATATGGAGCCTATAGTCTAGAGTTTAGAATCTAGAATCTAGAGTCTAGAGTCTAGAGTCTCGAGTCTCAAGTTTCGAGTTTGGAGTCTGGAGTATGGAATCTAGAGTGTAGAGTCTAGAGTCTCGAGTCTCGAGTCGAAGTCTGGGGTATGGAGTCTGGAGTTTGGAGTCTGGAGCCTGGAGTATGTAATCTAGAGTCTAGAGTTTGGATTCTATAGTCTGGAGTCTACAGTCTAGAGACTAGAGTCTAGAGTGTGGAGTCTAGAGTCTGGAGTCTAGAGACTAGGGTCTAGAATCTAGAGTCTAGACACTAGAGTCTAGAGTCTAGAGTATATAGGCTGGAGTCTGGAGTCTGGCGTCTGGAGTCTGCCGTCTGGAGCCTGGATCCTGGAGTCTGGTGTATGGAGTCTGGATCCTGGAGTATGGAGTCTAGAATCTGGAGTCTGGAGTCTAGAGACTAGAGTCTGGACTCTGGAGTCTGGAATCTAGAGTAGAGTCTAGAATCTAGATTCTAGAGTCTAGAGTCTACAGTATGGAGTCTAGAATCTACAGTCTGGAGTCTAGTCTAGAGTCTAGACTCTTGATTCTAGTATTTGTGTTTGTGTTTTGGTATGGGTTTGTGTTTGGGTTTGGGTTTGGTTGTGCTTGGGTTTGTGTATGTGTTTGTGTTAGTATTTTGTGTTGTGTTGTGTTGAAGTAGAATATAATAATGTAGTAGAGTTGAGTAGTAATGAGAAGTAATGAGGAGTAATGAGGAGTAATGAGCAGTGATGAGTAGTGATGGGCAGTCTGGAGAAGTGATGCAACGTGATGAGTAGCGATGAGTAGTGACGAGAATTGATGAGAAGTGATGAGTAGTGATGGGTAGTGATACGAAGTGATGCGAAGTGATGAGTAGCGATGAGAAGTGATGAGTAGTGATGAGGAGTTTGTGGGAAGTGTTGAGAAGAAATTAGCAGTGATGAGAAGTGATCATTTTATAATATTTTTCATATTAAAATTTTTATTTTTAAAATATATTTAAAATCAAAATTTTTTAATAATTTTATTAATTAGGTATCACATTTTAAAAATTTCAAATCCTATAAATACGTAAATTTTAAAAATTTGTTTAAAGGTTATCCTTAAAATATTATTTTTTTTAATTATTTTTTTTTTAATTAATTTTTTTTCTAAAAGAACTAATCTTTTTGGAAAAATGTATTTAAAATCGATTAACCTTTCATTCCTAATAAAATATTTTTATAAATTTATTTAACAATAAGAAAATATTCTATTAGCTCTTTTTAATCTCATTTTAATTAGATTATAATAAGATTTGAATCAGATTCTAATAAGACTTTACTAAGGTTCTAATTTGATTTTAATCAGATTATAACAAGATTACTATAAAATTCTAAAAAAGATTTCAGTCAGATTCTAATTAAATTTCTGTCAGATTCTGATAAGATTTTAATAAGATTATAATAATACTTTAATCAGATTTTAATAAGATTTTAAGCAGATTCTAATAAGATTTTAATAAAATTCTAATCAGAGTAGAGTAGAGTAGAACAGAGTAGGGTAGAGTAGCGATGAGTAGCAATGAGTAGCTACGAGTAGTGATGATAAATGAGGAGTGGTGACTAGTGATGGGTGGTGATAGGTGGTGATGAGAAGTGATGCGAAGTAATGAGAAGTGATGAGTTGTGATGGGTAGTGATGCGAAGTGATGAGTAGTGATGAGTAGGGTTGAGTAGGGATGAGTAGTGATGAGTATAAATGAGTAATGATGAGAAGATATGAGTAGTGATGAGAAGTGATCATTTTATAATATTTTCTTTATAAAAATTATTATTTTAAAATATATTTAAAATAAAAAAGACATAATTTTATAAATTAATAATTATAACATAGAAAACGAAAATTTCTAATCCTATAAATTTGTAAATTTTAAAAATTTATTTTAAAGGTTATTCCTTAAAATATAATCTATTTTATTAAACTTGTTTTAAAATAATTAAATGATATATTTAAAAATGAATATTTCATTCCTAATAAAATATTTATAATTTATTTAACAATAAGAAAATATTCTATTAGCTTTTAAATTCGAGAAAATTAAAATTTTTATTTAAGAAACCCTGATACACCGTGCAAAAAATAATATTTTCTTATGTAAAATAAATCTTCCTCAACACTAACTAATTTTATAATAAAATTTTCTAATTTTATAATAAAACATTAATTTATTTATTTTAAATTCATAATTTATAAAAAACCGTCCAATTTTTAATTTTACATTTATAATAATATATCTAATCCTTGTTTTAAATTAAATTTCTAAACTTCATTTTATTACTCTTAAAAATTACAATTTCAATTAATAATTTTTAGTTTAAAATTTTAATATTTTAAATTAATTTAAATTTTTTAGGGGGTTAACTTTATTTTCGATTTTTACGTTAGGTTAGATTTAGAAAAGTTGTTCATTTTTCCATACTTTACAACTTCTGTTAATCTAACCTAACGTATACAACAAAAATTAAAAAAAGTTTTTCAACTGTTCCAAATAAAAATTCCAAATTAAAATTTTAATTCTAAAATAATGGTTTTTTATTTTATAAAACTAATTGGGTCTTCTAGTTCCTTAATAATATTTAAGATTTTTAACTAAAAAATAAAGTTTAAATGAATAAACTTAGCCGCGGTATTTTGATCGTGCAAAGGTAGCACAATCATTACTTTTTTAATTAAAAGCTGCAATGAAAGGTTGAATGAAAAAAGGATTGCCTCAATTATTCAATTTTTTATTTTTAGTTAAAAAACTTAAATAATATTAAAATACGAGAAGACCCTATAGAGTTTTATAAAATAAAATATTATTTTTTTAGAATTAAAATTTTAATTTGGAATTTTTTTTAATTCGGGTGAATCAATTTAAAACTTTTTATTTTCGACTTCAACGTTAGCTTAGATTAACAAAAGTTGTAAAGCAGGGAAAAATGAACAACTTTTCTTAATCCAACCTAACATAAAAATCGAAAATGTGGTTAACGTCACGGAAAAATTACGTTAGATTAGTTCTATTTTCGAAATCTATGTAATGTTAGGTTAACAGAAGTTGTAATGCAGGGAAAAATTAAAAACTTTTCTTAATCTGACCTATTGTAAAAATTAACCTCACGTAAAAATTACGTTAGGTTAGGTTAAGTGGAGTAGAGTAGAGCAGAGCAGAGTAGAGTAGAGTAAGTAGAGTAGAGTGAGTAGAGTAGAATAGGGTATAATAGAATATGGTAGAGTAGTGATGCGTAGTGATGAGTACTGCTGGGTAGTGATGCGAAGTGATGAGTACTGCTGGGTAGTAATGCGAAGTGATGAGTAGTGATGAGTAGGGATGAGTAGGGATGAGTAGGGATGAGAAGTGATGAGTAGTGATGAGAAGTCATAAGAAGATAATAGTAATGAGAAGTGATCATTTTATAACATTTTTATATTAAAATTTGTATTTTTAAAATACATTTAAAACTAAATTTTTTTTATAATTTTATAAATTATTATCACATTCTGAAAATGAAAATTTCCATAAATTTTTAAATTTATTTTAAAGGTACCTATCCCTTAGAATATATACTATTTTATTAATTTTATAATTGATTTTTTTTTAATAAATTAATTTAATTTTTTTCTAAAAACACTAGATATATTTAAAAACGAATAGCATTTCATTCCTAATAAACAATATTTATAAATTTATTTGACAATAAGAAAATATTCTATTAGCTCTTTTTAATTAGATTCTAATAAGATTTTAAGCAGATTCTAATAAGATTTTAATCAGACTGATCAGATTTAATCAGATTATAATAAGATTACTGTCAGATCTTAATCAGATTGTATTAAGATTTTACTCAGATCCTATTAAGCATTTTATCAGATTCTAATAAAATTCTAAAAAGTTTTTAATCAGATTCTAATAAGATTTTAATCAGATTCTAATAAGATTCTTTTTTATTAAGTTTTTATTCAGTTTTTAATAAGATTCAATAAGATTACTATCAGATTCTAATCAGATCCTAATCAGATTCTAATAAGATTTTAAGCAGATACTAATAAGATTTTACGAGGAATCTAATAAGATTTTACGAGGATTGCAATAAGCTTTTAATCAGATTCCAATAAAATTTTAATCAGATTCTCATTAGATTTTAATCAGATTCTAATCAGATTATAAACAGATTTAATCAGATTCTAATAAAATTACTGTCAGATTTTAATCTTATTGCAATAAGATTTTAATCAGATTCCAATGAGATTACTCTCAGATTCTAATAAGATTCTAATCAGATTATAGTTTCTAATTAGATTTTAAGCAGATTCTAATAATATTTTACGAAGATTCTAATAAGATTTCAATCAGATTCTAATAAGATTTTAAGCAGATTCTTATAAGATCAGATTCTAAAAAGAATGTAATCATATTCTAAAAATATTTTAATCAGATTCTAATCAGATTTTGTCAGATTCTAATAAGATTCTAATAAAATTTTAAACAATGCTAATAAGATCTTAATCAGATTCTTATTAGAATCTTATTAGATTTTAAACAAATTCTAATCAGATTTTAATCATATTCTATTAAGATTACTATTAGATTCTAATAAAATTTTAATCAGATTTAATCAGATTCTAAAGATTTCTGTGATGTATTGGACTTGGCTTGGTCTAAGTCTAGGTCCAAGTCTATGTCCAAGTCCAAGTCCAAGTCCAAGTCCAAGTCTAAGTCCACGTCCTGGTCCTGGTCCTGGTCCTGGTCGTGGTCGTGGTCGTGGTCGTGGTCGTGGTCGTGGTCGTGGTCGTGGTCGTGGTCTTGGTCTTGGTCATGGTCTTGGTCTTGGTCTTGGTCTTGGTCTTGGTCTTGGTCTTGGTCTTGGTCTTGGTCTTGGCCTTGGCCTTGGCCTTGGCCTTGGCCTTGGCCTTGGCCTTGGCCTTGGCCTTGGCCTTGGCCTTGGTCTTGGCCTTGGCCTTGGCCTTGGCTTGGCCTTGGCCTTGGCCTTGGCCTTGGCCTTGGTCTTGGCCTTGGTCTTGGTCTTGGTCTTGGTCTTGGTCTTGGTCTTGGTCTTGGTCTTGGTCTTGGTCTTGGTCTTGGTCTTGGTCTTGGTCTTGGTCTTGGTCTTGGTCTTGGTCTTGGTCTTGGTCTTGGTCTTGGTCTTGGTCTTGGTCTTGGTCTTGGTCTTGGTCTTGGTCTTGGTCTTGGTCTTGGTCTTGGTCTTGGTCTTGGTCGTCTTGGTCTTGGTCTTGGTCTTGGTCTTGGTCTTGGTCTTGGTCTTGGTCTTGGTCTTGGTCTTGGTCTTGGTCTTGGTCTTGGTCTTGGTCTTGGTCGGTCTTGGTCTTGGTCTTGGTCTTGGTCTTGGTCTTGGTCTTGGTCTTGGTCTTGGTCTTGGTCTTGGTCTTGGTCTTGGTCTTGGTCTTGGTCTTGGTCTTGGTCTTGGTCTTGGTCTTGGTCTTGGTCTTGGTCTTGGTCTTGGTCTTGGTCTTGGTCTTGGTCTTGGTCTTGGTCTTGGTCTTGGTCTTGGTCTTGGTCTTGGTCTTGGTCTTGGTCTTGGTCTTGGTCTTGGTCTTGGTCTTGGTCTTGGTCTTGGTCTTGGTCTTGGTCTTGGTCTTGGTCTTGGTCTTGGTCTTGGTCTTGGTCTTGGTCTTGGTCTTGGTCTTGGTCTTGGTCTTGGTCTTGGTCTTGGTCTTGGTCTTGGTCTTGGTCTTGGTCTTGGTCTTGGTCTTGGTCTTGGTCTTGGTCTTGGTCTTGGTCTTGGTCTTGGTCTTGGTCTTGGTCTTGGTCTTGGTCTTGGTCTTGGTCTTGGTCTTGGTCTTGGTCTTGGTCTTGGTCTTGGTCTTGGTCTTGGTCTTGGTCTTGGTCTTGGTCTTGGTCTTGGTCTTGGTCTTGGTCTTGGTCTTGGTCTTGGTCTTGGTCTTGGTCTTGGTCTTGGTCTTGGTCTTGGTCTTGGTCTTGGTCTTGGTCTTGGTCTTGGTCTTGGTCTTGGTCTTGGTCTTGGTCTTGGTCTTGGTCTTGGTCTTGGTCTTGGTCTTGGTCTTGGTCTTGGTCTTGGTCTTGGTCTTGGTCTTGG
Source organism: Rhamnusium bicolor (assembly GCA_029963845.1). Taxonomy (NCBI): domain Eukaryota; kingdom Metazoa; phylum Arthropoda; class Insecta; order Coleoptera; family Cerambycidae; genus Rhamnusium; species Rhamnusium bicolor. Next base: position 4,092 of record JANEYF010003077.1, on the reverse strand, counting down.
TCTTGGTCTTGGTCTTGGTCTTGGTCTTGGTCTTGGTCTTGGTCTTGGTCTTGGTCTTGGTCTTGGTCTTGGTCTTGGTCTTGGTCTTGGTCTTGGTCTTGGTCTTGGTCTTGGTCTTGGTCTTGGTCTTGGTCTTGGTCTTGGTCTTGGTCTTGGTCTTGGTCTTGGTCTTGGTCTTGGTCTTGGTCTTGGTCTTGGTCTTGGTCTTGGTCTTGGTCTTGGTCTTGGTCTTTGGCTTTGGCTTTGTCTTTGTCTTTGTCTTTGTCTTTGTCTTTGTCTTTGTCTTTGGCTTTGTCTTTGTCTTTGTCTTTGTCTTTGTCTTTGTCTTTGTCTTTGTCTTTGTCTTTGTCTTTGTCTTTGTCTTTGTCTTTGTCTTTGTCTTTGTCTTTGTCTTTGTCTTTATCTTTGTCTTTGTCTTTGTCTTTGTCTTTGTCTTTGTCTTTGTCTTTGTCTTTGTCTTTGTCTTTGTCTTTGTCTTTGTCTTTGTCTTTGTCTTTGTCTTTGTCTTGGTGTTGGTGTTGGTGTTGGTGTTGGTGTTGATCTTGTTTTGTGTTGTGTAGTGTGTGGTGTGTGTGGTGTGGTGTGTGGTGTGGTGTGTGGTGTGGTGTGTGTGGTGTGGTGTGTGGCGTCTGGCGTGTTGCATTTTGTTTTGTGTTTTGTTTTCTGTTTTCTGTTTTCAGTGTTCAGTGTTCAGTTTTCAGTGTTCATGGTTCAGGGTTCAGGGTTCATGATTCATGGTTCGGAGTTCAGTGTTCAGTGTTCAGGGTTCGGCGTTCGACGTTCAGCGTTCAGCATTGTGTGTTGTGTGTCGCGTTGTGTTGTGTATTGTGTTTTGTGTTGTGTGTTGTATGTTTTGTGTTGTGTTTTGTTTTTTGTTAAGTGTTATGTATGGGTTTCGTAGTTCGTGTTTCGTGTTTGGTGTTTCATATTTCGTGTTACGTGTTTCGTGGTTCGGGTATCGGGTTTCGTGTTTAATGTCTCTTAGAATCTGATTAGAATATGATTAGACTGTGATAGTATTTTTATTAGAATCTGATTAAAATCAGATTCTAATAAGAATCTGGTTAAAAGCTTATTAGAATGCTTGTAAAATCTTTTTTAGATTCCTCGTAAAATCTTATTAGAATCTGCATAAAATCTTATTAGAGTATAATTAAAATCTTAACTATTTAATTTTTAATTTTACATTTATAATAATATGGTATCTAATCCTATATAATTTTATAAATGAATTAACATTATATTGAAAATGAAAATTTCTAATTCTATAAATATGTAAATTTTAAAAATTTATTTAAAAGATCCCTTAAAATATAATCTATTTTATTAATTTTTTTTAAACAAATTAATTTATTATTTTTTTTTTCTAAAAAAACGATGTTTATAAATTTATTTAACAATAAGAAAATATTCCATTAGCTTTTAATTTCGAGAAAATTTAAATTTTTATTTAACAAATCCTGATACACCATACAAAAAATAATATTTTCTTATACAAAAAAAATTCTCTCTCAATACTAATTTTATAATAAAACATTAACTTATTTATTTTAAATTCATAATCATAATTTACAAATAACCATCTAATTTTTAATTTTACATTTATAATAATAGGGTTATCCAATCCTTATATTAAATTATATTTCTAAACTTCATTCATTTTATTACTCTCTTAAAAATTACAATTTCAATTAATAATTTCTAATTTAAAATTTTAATATTTTAAATTAATTTAAATTTTTTTAGGGGGTTAACCTTATTTTCGATTTTTACATTAGGTTAGATTAAGAAAAGTTGTTCATTTTTCCATGCTTTACAACTTTTATTAATCTGACCTAACGTATAAATCAAAAATAGAGCAAACCTAATGTAACTTTTACGTGAGGTTAGCCTTATTTTCAATTTATATGATAGCTTAGATCAAGAAAAATTGTACATTTTTCCCTGCTTTACAAATTCTCTTAATCTAATCTAACGTAGAAAAAACGAAAATTAAAAAAACGTTTTTCAACTGTTCTAATTAGATTCTAATAACATTTTAATCAGATTCTAATAAGACTACTCTCAGATTCCAATCAGATTCTAATCAGATTCCAATCAGATTCTAATCAGCATCCAGTACATTCTAATAAGATTTTAAGCAGATTCTAATAAGATTTTAATCATATTTAATATTCTAATCAGATATTAATCGGATTCTACTCCGATTTCAATCAGATTCTAATAAGATTACGTCAGATTTGAATAGAATTATGATTTAATCAGATTCTAATAAGAATTTAATCAGATTCTAAGCTACGATTCTAACATAAAATTTTAATCAGATTCTAATAAGATTTTAATCAGATTCTAATAAGATTTTGATCAGATTCTAATAAGATTTTAATCAGATTCTCTAAATTTTAATCCGATTACTAATCAGATATTAAGATTACTAATTAGATTCTAATCATATTCTAATAAGATTTTAATCAGATTCTCATAATATTTTAATCATGTTTTAATCGTATTAATAAAATTTTAATCAGATTCTAATAAGATTTTAATAAGATTCTATAAATTTAAAATTCTAATCAGATATTAATCTGATTCTAATCAGATTCCAATCAGATTCTAATAAGATTACTATCAGATTCTAATAAGATTCTAATAAGGTTTTAATCATATTCTAATAAGATTTTAATCAGATTCTAATAAGATTTTAAGCAGATTCTAATAAGATTTTACTAAGATTTTAGTCAGATTCTAATAAGATTTTACTAAGTTGCTAACAAGATTTTAATCAGATTCTAGTAAGATTTTAATCAGATTGTAGGAAGATTTTAATCAGATTCTAATAAGATTTTGATCAGATTATATACCAGATTCTAATAAGATTTTAATCAGATTCTAATAAGAATTTAATCAGATTCTAATCAAATTTAATCAGATTCTAATAAGATTGTAATCATATTCTTATAAGATTTTATTCAGATTCTAATAAGATTTTAATCAGATTCTAAAAAAAATTTAAACAGTTAAATAAAAATATAATAAGATTTTAATCAGATTCTAATAAGATTTTATTCAGATTCTAAGATTACTCTCAGATTCTAATAAGATTGTAATCAGATTCTATTAAGATTTCAATCAGATTCTAATCAAATTTTAATCAGATTCTAATAAGATTTTAAAGAGATTCTAATCAGATTTTATTTAGATTTCAATAAGATTGCTATCAGAATACAATCAAATTCTAATCAGATCTTAACAAGATTCTAATCAGATTTTAATCAGATTCTAATCAAATTCGAAATACCATGACACCTGAAATACCATGAAATGCCTGAGATACCATGAAATACCCCAAATACCATGAAATACCTGAAATACCGCGGCTATTTACATTTATTCAGTTAAATTTTAGTTTTTAGTTAAAAAGTTTAAATAATATTAAAGGACTAGAAGACCAAATTAGTTTTATAAAATAAAAAATAATTTTTTATTTTATAAAATTCTTATTTCGAAATGGAAAATTTTCGTTTTCTACGTAGGTTAGATTAACAAGAGTTGAAAAGCAGGGCTAACCTCACGTAAAAATTGAGTTAGGTTAGCTCTATTGCCGATTCTACGTTAGGTTAGATTAACAAAAGTTGTATAGCGGGAACGAACAACTTTTCTTAATCTAACCTAACGTAAAAATCGAAAATAAGGCCAACCTTACGTAAAAATTATGTTAGGTTATCTGATTTCTACGTTAGGTTAGTAGATTAACAGAAGTTGTAATGCAGGGAAAATTGAACAACTTTTTTTAATCTAACCTAACGTAGAAATCTAAAAATGGGGCTAACCTCATGTAAAAATTACGTTAAGTTAGCTTTATTTTCGATGTCTATGTTAGGTTAGATTAACAAAAGTTATAAAGCGAGGAAATATTAACAACTTTTCTTAATCTAATGTACGTCAGTAAAAATCGAAAATGAGGCTAACCTCACGTTAAAATTTCGTCAGGTTAGCTCTATTTTTGATTTCTACATTGTTAGATTAACCAAAGTTGTAAAGCGGAGAAAAAGAACAACTTCTCTAAATCTACCCTATGTAAAAATCGAAAAT